>JAVJAQ010004223.1:0-115000 GCA_032362365.1 Zygogramma bicolorata
GGCCTGTTTCAATAAGCGAATACTAGTGGTAAAATACTACTGCGGCAGTTGTAATTTACCATTGCGACAAAATTGGGTTTCTACAAGTTATACCTGTAAATTATGAGTGACAAGTTTACCAGTCCAATTCTACAACTGTTTTTTATACGAATTACGGGTGTGCTGTTTCAGCAATATTCACAAGTATGGGAGTAACGCTGGTAAATGCCGTTTGTGACAAGTTTGCGTTTCTAAAAGCTAAACTTGTAAGTGAGGACTGACATGTATATGTGTTCAATCTTACAAGTGTTTTTTCACCTTATCACATCGTTCCTGTTTCAACAAATTCCAATGTATGCGAGTTACTTGTAATTTATCAGTATAATTCGACCAACGCACAGGGCATGGTCAACGTTGAGCATTATTGATTGAATATCTGATATAATAGAAAACATGTGGTCCAGTGATTCCGAAGAAGAACACCGTGTCAACATCCGTAGGGCTCGAATGTTTAGGACAAGAATAAATTATAATATTCTCGCGGATACCTACCAATTTAATAAGAGGTTCAGAGTGTCATCGGAGAAATTTGAGCGGTCGAGTGATATATCGTATAAAAAGGGATACAATTATCTTTCCAATGATACCCTATTCATTGAAATGTGCCCCAACATTCCATGAAATATCCGCATTTGCTTGTTTTTGTTGGAAAACAAGTGCAGATGAGTGAAGGAGCATAATTTAGGCAGACGTTTGTTTCAGTCTGTCACTGATTCAGTTTGTTCTCTTCGAAAATAATTTCAACTCCACCAAAAAACATGGTATAGTCCATTCCAAAACGAGTTGAAATTGTTAACTTTCATTTTCAACGAAATTTTTCTGCTCACTACCCGCTTGTTTTGGGGATATTCATCCCGTTAAAATTATTCTAAGTTTGTTAAGACGTTTGTCGATACCTGATTCGTCAGTATTGGGAAACACCACTCGTAGAACTCCATCAAAACAATGTTTCAGAAAACAAAATCTATAATTTTGTATTGTATGGAAGCAAACGAATCATATGTTCAACTCTTGTTGAAGTAACCTTCATAAGTTTTCGTTAAAGCACCGTTACAAAAAACAAACATTGAAACCCACCTCTAATTGTGAATCTTTTGATACCTGATAGGTACCCAAAACGTATTTGTATTTCCCATTAATACCTCTATTATTGGGTTAATGTTCTCAACGCCATTTATTCTTTCAACTTTCAATAAATAACGTTATCATTGGAAGTTAGTTTTGTGCATTTTCACATAATGTATTATTCGACCACACTCTCCATTTAACAGTTTGAATTACCGTAGCAACAAATAAATTTGTCAGTCGAAACACTACCTTGTCAATACCAATTTTCTCGTCGCAGATTTTTTCTCGTAATATAATTTTTCATAGATTCTTCAGACGAATATCTGCCAGAGTCAGTTTCGGAAGCGGCTAGATTTGCAAACTTGGATTTACACCATCAAAATCCCTTTATATGTATGGTAACTGGTGACAGAATAAGGGAATAAAAACTTTAAGAAGAGACATTTTTGTTGGCTCATTTCTCTGAAATTTCCAGAAACATGCAAACCACACACTCTTTGGTCTAAGTATTCTATGTTAACAATTGCAATTGAACTCAAAAAAAATTACCACATTTCACGTTCAATATAACAAAAATCACGATATTTTCTCGGCACCAATCATATGGGATAGTTAACCTCAATTTTCATTTGTACCGTAATACAGCTCTCGAAAAAAGTTCGCTCTACACGGGTGATTACAACTTCCCCCGATTATATACTATACCATATACTACTATACTATACTATATAGGCAAGCGAAGATCATTATTGAAAGTACATACTTTTTGAATGTATCGACTGTTTATTATTATTGATGAACGCGATAGATTCATCGCATGTGTCCTTGTACTCTTTTCTCTCTACTGACAACTGTTTATCCCATCCCCTCGAGGAACTGACCTTAGACCGCCCTTGCTTAACGTTAATACTCTGTATATGCACAAAATTTTTCACTTGTATACCTACAACTGTACAAAATTTCTTTGTGAAACAAGATATTTTGGCACTTGTCACTAGTTATTTCTACACTGGTAACTTGTCGTCCGTTTGCTTGTCGCTGTTTAATTTTGTGAGACAGAAACTACAGATACTACTATATACTTGTAATTTTATTGAAACAAAATACTTGTCGAGTAGTTATTACTTGAAACAGAAATTAGTAGTCCTTGTCACTTGTTGCTATTGAACTTGTAACTAGTAGCTTATTCACTGGTAATTTTCTTGAAACAGGCCCCAGGAGTCCACCGAGTCCAATCGGTTGAAATGTGTGCACATATTTTTGCTCGCTTCGGCTTGGGATACTTTTCAAAATATTCGTAAGCTCGAAAAAATTTCCGGAAATTATTTTAGCACTAGTGGTATTACAAGTGAAAACCTGATTGAGTAGACGAAAGTATATTATTTTCTTCAACGTGGTTCGAAAATTTGGGACATTTTTTCTAGTATTTATAATGATACTACAATTGCTATTAAGATTATAGATGATCTTTGGAGTTGTCCTAGAATCGGTTCACATTCTGAAAGTGTTTGAGAAATGCCGAATTGGATAATTCATTATTGAAACAAACTTCTCGAAGAATTGTGGAATTGCGAGTTCTTCGTGCGTTCGTACAACAGGAATTCTACTCTCTCAGAAAGTTCTCAGGCCTTGGAAGTATTTGAACTTTATTGTTTCCAATGAGTTATACCGAGTTGTGAGTGGAGAATTTCGGGAAAAAAAAATCACATATAACCAGTATGCCCCTTTCGAGCCTCCGTCATAGTAGCAAGAAAATGCAAACCTTGGATTTGTTATACGAATACTGAATTAAATTTCTTTCTTTCAAAGAATTCTCGAACAATCGAAAGCTAACGTAAAAGTCGTATTCTAGGATAGATGCCATTCAATCATGAACAATTTATTACCAAGGAATTTGAAACAGCCAGAAATTATAATAAGAAACAGAAAGAATTTTGAAGCGGATCATGAGGAAGGCGCATTAAATGCGACCCTGTAAGGACCCGCTGTTAATATGGTATTTCGAACATCAATGGAAACATACAGAAAGATAAGTAAGCACCAGTACATATTTAGAGAATAAATAAAATACTCGAATGTTTCATTTCTTTTCTCTGCAGTTTTTTTTTATCTCAACCTCCTCTAATCCTGAATGTTTCGCTAACAAATCCTGCTTCCGTTCTCAGAATCGATTTACAAATTTTTTATTTTCTGCTCACTTTGGAAAATCTGACAGACTCTTGTGATGGATGTCCTACTACATCAAGTCGACTTCCTGTATATACCTTCCGTTGGCAATTTTTCAGATAGTTTCGATTCTTTTTCTATAAGATCAGGGATAGGATTTTGGGTGAGCAATTTTTATTCCAAAGTTTCTGATAGGTTCGATGACACAACAAAGTTAGAGACGAATAACTAAAAAGTTATCCAAACACATTGATACCTACACTTTGATACTTGCATCAATTCCTGAGACACCTACAAATCGACTAAACACCAATCTGAGGTACCTATTCAACAAATATATAATGTATGAAGTCAGCAGCAAATCAATCGAGTTCATGAACTCTGACGGAAGAGGAAATACTGAATGATTTTCAAACTCCATTTTTCCTTAAGATACAAGGTAGGTATGAGAATAATGTTCCAATTCGATCTTGAGTGGAAGGGAAACTAGAAGAAGCCCCGAACTAGATTCTTCTAGAAACGTTCCTGTTTCCACTCTGAAACTACTGAAAAATTATCTATCTTATATTATCTCTCATTGATCACTCTCACGAGTTTGTCTGGAAGGCAGAGCCTTTTGCGGACTAGGAATGGCTACTGATTTTGAGTGTTGTACCTCTCAGGGAAGACTCACTGATTTTTTGGCAGCACATTTGCTGTTTCAACAGTGGGAAATCCTGAAAAACCAACAGTACCACCAAGTCAGTTGGTATTTTCTCTTGGGTTCGTTCATTAAAACTCCAAACAACACTTCACTAAATTTTTTACAACCCTTCATCACAATACAATACTAGAAACTGAGAAAGTCTGACTCTCCACTAAGCTCCACTAAGATAAAAACTCTGATAAACTCTTCCCAATTCGACTTTTGGCACTTAGCAAGTTCTCTCTACTAGAAACTCTGAAGAACTATCCCCCGTTGCGATAAATCGCTTCCGTATATATACTTGCTTACGCCTATGGAGAATCTTCCAGTCAAATCTCGATGATCGAATTTTCAACGTTCAATTTTATTCGATTGTTCGTTCCGTTAACCAGCTGACGAACGTCAACCCTCAGAAGTCGAAACTTGTGCGAGCAATGGATCAAAGAGGCCTTACCTTTTAACGTGCGATTACCCAGCACGGTGGCCCGGCGAGGTTTCGAACCCCGGTCTTCCGCTTGATAGGCAGATATGCTAACCACTACACTACCGAGACCGTGAGCCGAGATCCCGCAGATAAACAATCTTCCTTCGATCCCTCATAATATTTTGCGCTTACGAGCGACAGGGCCGGCCCTAGGATATTTCGTAACAGTATGTCCGATATAACTGCTAGGTTTGCTATCCAAAAAATCAATATCACGTTATGTATCGGTCACGGAAATGCCTGGAAAACTTTCGACATCGATTCGAGTAGCCAGTGAGGACTGTGTGACGAATTCAATGTGAGCTCCTTTGTTCACAAGGCTGCCAACCGTGCACATTGAAGTAATAGACAAGAGAGATCAATAAAACAATATCTGCCCTATACCGTACCAACTTTATTCTAAATGAAGCTCGAACAGAATCCTTGATATGTTTTGTATTCATGGTCTCGGTAGTGTAGTGGTTAGCATATCTGCCTATCAAGCGGAAGGCCGGGGTTCGAATCCTCGCCGGGCCACCGTGCTGGGTAATCGCACGTTAAAAGGTAAGGCCTCGTTGATCCATTGCTCGCACAAGTTTCGACTTCTGAGGGTTGACGTTCGTCAGCTGGTTAACGGAAACGAACAATTTTAGAACAATTTTTAGAACATCAATAATCACATTATATGAATCCAAATTATGGTAGGTAACAGTGTTCATACTGGCTCTAGTGACAATCCAACTTTCCATCCGTATTCCAACAGAATCGTGGAAAACCCAACACAAATTTCTCTCTCGTCAAGAAAATTTAATAATTCGATTATTAGCATGCCGATGACGCGTAAAACTCCGGCAGGATTGAGTTGAAACTTCAGTGGACCGTTATTGTCTGAAATTTGGGAAAGTTAGAATCTTGAGCTATATAAACAGTAAATGGTTACGGTTGACAAAGCAGGATGATCACATCGATTCCTATTCCCCAAAACTACGCCCAATCAGGCAAGATAACAGCAGCCCATGCGTGCCGTAGTGCAGTTGAAACAATTCGACTGAGTTCAGGAAAACCATTGGAATTATGTTTATGTCTCAATTCCTCGAGTGATGTATCAATCAGGATGATATTGGAAACTGTCATAGTATGGAAATAGTAGGTATCACGTGTCCAACTAGCAAAGATGGAGTTCTACATTTCGTCAATCGGGTCATTTGGCATTAGTATATTCTCCTGAAGATGCCTACTTTGTTAGTGAAACGCGCCATGAATGAACAGTTTGGTTTTAGGGTGAAAATTTTCATTTTTACACCGAAGGTTTTAAATTTGACAGAGTGATTCGTTTTAAATTTCAACAAACCGAACATAAAATACTACAGTTTCCTATACGATTGATTCTCAGTAACAATTATTCTAACGATCTTGATCTGATGCATCTGAAGATTTTTTTTGAATTGTTATCACATGATTAAGTTTCCACCTCTCTGTTATCTTCGTAGAAGTTGGGTTGGAATATCTCATGAACATTATACACCAATGTTCTTTCAAACGAGCTGTTTCGAAATAACGGAACAAACCGCTTCCATTTGCGTTATATTCGATATCATACCACAAGATATGTCTGGAACAGACAACGATGTATCCAATATCAACCTCCCAATCTACCGATAGTTTCGTGTGGATATTTTCCCAATGAAATATTCATTTGCAAGATGTATTGACTAGCGCACTAGAAAACGTAATTTGGGCCTGCGGGCGCGGTGACTAAGCGATATGATATCGGTGTTGTGTTTTTGTATTGCAAAAGGTAGTGACTAGTAGTACGAAGATGGCGAAACTACAATTTGGTCTATGAGAACGTAAATCAAAGTTTACTTATTACATATAACATTATGTCGGGAATGCTAATATTTAACACAAGAATATTATGAACAAATGAAATCCCTATCTGAGTTGAGAGAGAAAAATGGGCCAATATGAGAGGCTCTTTTTCTGTTTTTCATTTAGAATTGAATTTATTTTTCATTCTGTTAGTGAAAAAATCTGAAATAATCTCTAGAGATATTGAATGCTGGTCCTACTCGAGGCAAATAAGGAAGCTCCGTCACAAAGTGAGTAAACAAGTCAATAAAGAATTGAATTTGAGTGAAACGAACAAAGGGAATGGAAAATAAAGTGGTTCAGTGGCGTTCTCTTGAAAAAAAAACATAACAGCGCGTTAAGAACGTTTTACCAAAAATCCATGAAGGGAAGCGAGGAAAATTCTCCAATATATTCCACCTTCGAGGAAGCCTATATGTCAATGGAAAACGGAAAGTGGCGATACTTTATTAGATTTCACTGAAGTGGGTAGAGTCAACAACAGGAACGACAGTAATGGTGGGTGGAAAAAATGATTCAATCTCCTTTTCAGAAATTGACATCATTATGGTTATATCTCACAATAAACACCGTCTCATAGGTGGGTTCTCATTTCTCATAGTGATTTTTCCTTTCGAAATGGAAATATTATTGGAAAACTTGGCGGATACATAGGTCTCACAGTTCATATAATTCAATTTTCTCATGTTTCCTGTTTGAGTTTTGATGCTGCCCAGAAATGAATAACTAACGCTTGTGATGAGAGCAAAAAACTTGAGGTGACCTCCTGAACAAAATTCCAAATAAAATGTTTAGCGCTCTCAAATAGTTTCGGAGAAACGGGCCAAACTTTGAGTGATGCCTGGCATTTTCTTGTGCGCATTTCTGCGGCATAATAACACTCAAAATGACTTTTTTTTACAACAGCACAATGTACACACCCTTAATAATCCGTGTTACACATTTTTTCAATCGAACACACCACTAGACAAACAGAATTTCACTTGAAATAAACCCTTCTTTCTCTGAATGATGAAATGTTCCTTCAAGGTCGAAATTGACATCAAGGATGGAACTGGAAGTTCAGAACGAGGTAATGGAAATATTAAACAGGTTGGTTGCAGTAGATGATTTTACTGAGCCGATGAAAATGGATATTGAGATTCAATGTGAACTGAGATTTTTTTATATGCAGATTCACACGAAAGAGAGGCCCTGTACATTCACTTTGAATTTCTATAATTTGTAAACATCAGGAAAAACCTCTCTCGGCAAGGAGTTTCAAAGCTCAGCTGTTCTATTGAAAAAAGATCCCTGAGCAAGAGAGGTTCGACAGGTCTCCAAGTTCACAACAAAGGGCTGGGTATTCTGTACTCGTCGAGTCATCCGTGTAGATATTGCCAAGCGTGTACCAATTGATAACAATTCAGAAGAACACCGGCCGTGAAAATATCTATAGAAGAGAGACAAGTCTCCGTCCCGTCTAGAAGCTGACGAGAAGTGAAGTATTTCTTCGCACGAAAAAGAAATCCAAGTTTCTGGGATGCACCTTTAGCTATCGATCTCACATGGTTTTTCCATGAGAGATTATTACTGATCGTAATTTCAAGCATCGAGATACTTGACTTTGTACTCCTGACATCTGTATACTAGATGATGATACATCGGCTTTCCTTGAGAAGAGACATATGCCTGGGTTTAGCATTAAATTCCACTGATTTCATGTTACCCCTTTCTATTATCTTTACCAAGTCACCGTTGATTTTATTGACGTGAATATTGATTTGAATTTTTGTTTCTCGAGCTGGTTTGGGAACTCTGGCAGAGGAACTAGTATGAAGAGTACTGTCGTCCGCAAAACTATGTTCTGAACAATGTGTTTTCTCGAGCAGATCATTTATATGAAACAAGGTGGGCGCCAGAACTGAACCCTGCGGAACACCTGCATTTATCGCAAGAATATCAGATGATACTCCATCAACAACCACATACAGAGACCTATCAGACAAGAAACTCTTCAACACAACACACAACTGAAGAGGCAAACCATAAGGTGGCAGTTTAGAAAAGAGACCCCGATGCCAAATTCCATCAAACGCTTTCAAAATCCAACAGCTATTGCCAGTTTCGAGTGGTTGTGTGCAACTCACTTACGAGTAGATATTATTGAGATTCGCAGCGAAGCAACAGATTCAATGAGAGAAGAATAATTGAAGAAATAAGACCCACTAGGATATCGTAATAAGACATTGTCATATATTTCATAGTGTTGAAATAAGGGTAATAATTACTTCTAGGGCATATTTGACAAGCAACAGATGTCTCCTTATTTGCCTCACACGACCAGCCGTCATATCTCTTTCTATATTATATTCCTCACTCGGTGGTCTTGATAGGCATATTTGTTTAAATAGAACCAATTCCATCTGTAATATGCTAAGATTGTTTCGGACACCTTCGTTCCATTCCCTCAATGAATAATCAGTACAGTTCCCACCGTTAGACCTGCATATCTCTCGTATCACACGAGCACGATTTCTGATAGCGACATTTCCGTTCAATATGTGAAAATATCCGCATAAGAGAAACCAGAATATTGTTACGTAATCTCCTAGCGCCGGCCCTGTCGCTCCTGAACGCAAAATAATATGGGGGTTCGAGGGAAAATTGTTCACCTCCGAGATCGCGGCCCGCCGAGCGAATTCGATCATCGAGATTTGACTGGATGATTCTCCATAGGTGTGAGCAAGTAAATATACGGAAGCGATTCATCGCTGCGGCAGATAGTTATTCAGAGTTTTTTCAGAGATAGCTTAGGTATTGCAAAGAGCAGAAATCGAAGTAGAGAGTTTCTAGTAGAGAGTTCATCAGAGTGTTTTAGTACAGAGCGTTGGATAGATTAGCAGAGCAATTTAAGTAATTGAATTGTGTTGTGATAAAGAGTTGTAATAAAAGCAGTGAGGAGTTGTTTGGAGATGTAATAAACGAACCCAAGGAAATATCGTAACAATATGATTCACAGATTGAAAACGGTCATAGATATAGCTAGTCATCGGTTTAATACTGAAACGATTCAATATATGTTTCTACCACCTTGAACCATACAGCTAATGATCTTCACAGAGGAAATAGGCAGTGTTGAAATATATCCACTTCATTTTTACTTCCGTACGGAACTATCATATCCAGCCTAACATACTCACTGATAATGACACCTTTCGAAAGCAAATAAATTTTTATTTTCTCTGAAAGAAGGCGCTTGGGTATTTTTGTTAAAAACCAAATCCGTTCAGTTAGTGCCCATTCGAGATCCTTCCACATCAGTTTTCGAATGAGACACAACGTTTATGATACATGTCAAACTGTAAAGGAAGCTCATTCATTTGTTTGCAAAAAAAGGGCTCTTCCTCCTTTTCAATAGAAGTAACCGTTAACGAAAGGAATAGACTGACCTTATCAAGTGCACAAAATCATTCATTCTCTAAATTTTAAATCTTCTAGAAATTTGGGTGGTATGAGGAACAGTAAGAGAAGACGCGACCTGTCATTGATCTTGATACTTCAATCGATATTTCACGATACACCTATATACAGATTATATTTTTCATTCAGACTTTCAAGAGCCCGCATCTTCAAAATGAGGAGTTTTGAACATAGGCCTATGAGAAATTATCCTCATGAAATATGACAAGAAATGGAATGAATTGAATGACAGTATCAAAGAAACACTCGCTCTAATAATTTTATTGACTCGGTGATGAAAATTATTGGTGTAAACTCCAGAACAAGGGTCAACATCATTAGATATTAACGAGTTTAGACTATAGCCATGTGTTTAGTATACATGAAGCTAGGATTGAAAGAGTATAATAGTCTTAGATCATTGATACAATCAACTCTCTTCTCGCTATGAACTATAGCTCTTTGATTTTAATTTGGTTTGTTTGGTGCTCAACTAAATATATGAACTATTTCTGAGTAAATGAAAACGTGATTATTTTTCAAGGAACTAATTTTTGACTTGAGCCAATATAAAAAAAGTAACATCAGATATTTTTAATATGTGTATATCATTAATGAGCATATATTAATCATATACACGTAGTGCTCATTGATTATAGTTCCAATTCCTTTTCGCATCTTTTTGGGTTATGAACCTACCACAATCTGAAAAAATTACTTCTTAATGAACACTACTCCCGTTTTCCTTTTATTGAAAAAAGGAATACCTCAGGATTCCACGAAAGAAATGGAATTTTTCAAAAAGATTATTTTCATCCATCAAGTCTTGATGAAAATTCAGTAATATATTAAAATATCAAACATTTCCAAACAGCTGTTATTTGGTTCCGACGTAAAACCACAAATCCACCACGACAGCTACAATGAATCGTCCCACTCATAAACTTGCATTCCTGGCGTTTTCACTCCTCTTTCCAGTGAAACACAATTCGTATGCCAACAACTGTATCAGTTGCGATCTATTTCCACTGTTACCCACCGAGGGATAAATTGTTCACAAAAACGGGTGGAGGAAAAATGTAAATTAGGCGTTATTCTCGCTATCATCTATCAAAGTCAGCCTGAAATATATAAGAACGAAGTATTTATAAATGTTTACGCTGAATACTCCCCGATAGGAGGAAAGTGTATATCGTAAATTTCGATGTCACTCAAAGATCTATGGAGTATTATGGGCATGACCGTGCAGAATGTTTGTAGTCATCATCGATTTACAATGTAAACGAAATATATATAGAGCTTTCTTATCTTTTCTGGACTTCCTTTCCAAAATAATCGTTGTGGACAATCTTACCAGAATGGAGAAGAGTTTACTTTCAGTACGAGGAAAAGAACATAATTTCTATCAAAATCACTCAAAAAAACATTTTTTTTACTATGAATAAAAACAATACTACTATTTTTTAATACCACCATAAATATTTACTTGGTGGAATTTGATGCAGGGAAAACACAGGCATGTCTCTTCTCAAAAAAAGCTGGTCTATCTCCATCCAATATTCAAATGTTAGGAGTTACTATTTCCACGAAGTCAAGTATCTCGATGCCAGGAATTACGATCAGTAACAATCTCTCACGGGAAGACCATGAGAGATAGATCGCTAGAGGTGCTTCCCATGAGCTTCGATTTATATCCCGTGGATAAAAATACTTCACTCCTCGTCAGCTTCTAATGATCTCCGAGGCACAGATTGTGTCCCAATATTATTTGCTTTGATCAATCAAACCTTGAATTTTATTTTTCCGACAAGAAAAATCCATTTCAACCATTTTCCGTCTTGGGTATGTAGCTCGCTACTATGAAAATGAATTAATTCTGTTGTTTTCATCACTTTTATCACTTCTTGATACATAAAGAAGGAATATATACTCACTACTTCGAAATTCAAGACAGGAGAGCTCACCTGTAACAATAAACACATATCAAAGAGTAATCATGCAGAATCCATAAATGGAAATGTCCGGCTCTTTACTCGTTAGTGGAATAGTAACGAATATTTTTGAAATGAGGGAATCAGCATTGAAATATGATCCCCAGGGAATAGCAAACTGTTTTTTGTGGATAAATGAACTCCCAGAAAACACTTGAAAACTCTGTAGAAGTTTCGAAGAAGCTTTTCAATGAGGAACGAATCAAATTGAAAATGTATTGTAGAATTATTCACTCTAGCTTTCAAAATATCCTGTTGAAATGAACGCAGTCATTTCTACATGTTTGGTTCAACATGAAAACATTATCGCTTCAAGATACATAAATACATATTACTCAGGTTGCGAAAATAATATTGAGATATCCGAAGGGATATGTTTTCAAGTCGTTTCGATTCTACCACAAATGAAATTAAAGCATGGAATCACTTGATAATAAACTGAAACTAAGTCGATAATAAACAACCTCGATTGCTCTATCACTGCAAATCAATGGTCTAATCATAAATGAGTAACCTATGAACTCCTGTCAGTTTCATCAATGTTGCACCTAACTCGAAAAAAAAAATCAGCTCTATTCATTCGACGTATCAACTTCAAACGTAGCTAATCAGTTTGCTTGAGACCTGTGGTCAAAACAGACATGGAAACAGAGTGGAAAGTTTCATTAATGGATGTGGTGAGATTTTTATTTGCGACTGATAGAAAATGTACGAGTTATTGAAAGACTTATTTCCTTGAAATTTTGAATAACTTCCGTATGAAATAGTTTTTCACTGCTCTGATTAAATTTGTATCCCGAGTAGGTACTTAGCAACTTCCAAATCAGTTCGACAAAAAACTTTTCGAAAGTATTCGTAAGCTTTACTTCGGTATATATTTTTCTTTGTAACCGCCAACTCCAAGTTTGTTGAAACGATATACAGGAAAATCGTTACAGTAAGGGTTTCTTGAGAAGTTCTTCGTTGATTTCTTCAAGTTGATGTTGAGAGATATAAAACTTCTTTCCCTCATGCCCGTAATATAATTCATGCCTACAAAAATTTATATATTCTCCTGTGATTGTCTAGGTTATTTTGATATGCATGAACTATTGCATTTTTCTCGCTCTAATCCTCATATTGTTCAACTTATTTTTGCATTCGTATATTATATTGTATCAGCTATCTTTAGTTTATATTGATATTCTTTTGTTTCTTCCTCTCATTCTCATACGAGTGTCCGTTTATATGTCTGTCAAATGGACATTTCTGTAGTTCAATCCTTGGGTTTTTCGTTAGCCAGTCTCCCTTCGGAAGGCAAATTTCAGAAGTCGGAACTTGTGCTTGCTAAGCATTAACGATTTCTTGACGTTTGACCTGAAAGTAATAGTATTAGCAAGGATGAGGAGAGACAGTGTGCCCAAGTATCCGATTACCCATATAAAATGACGACACGTGACGTCATTCGAATGAGCCTACTAACTATTATTCGAAAAAATATAACCACCCACTTTGTCACATAAATATTCTATCGGAAGCATCAATATTTCAGCTCTTCATCCACTCACAACACAAATTGCGTATGCCAAAATGGAAAAAAAAACATATAAATAAACCTGAACGGCCCGACTGATAGTATTTCTACAAAATGAACAGCTAGAATAAATACAAATCGTGTTTTTAAAGGAGGTCGAGCGAGTTTGAATGCGTGGTCATTGATGAGACGAATTACTTTCGGTTGGAGAAGTGTGTTTTTTCCGAACTCCGAACATGTATATATTGGTGTTTCCATGTTGATATGATTTCCTAATTTTGAAGTAACTTTGAGGGGATCCCGTTGAGTTGGTCAATTTCACAGAATATGTCATATCGAACTTCCATTCCATAGTTACACCATACGTAATGCCAGAAAAACATTTCTCCTACCATATTTTCATATTCTACTAATTCCGCTTCCGTCCCGCATGTACATGACACATGACTACTCGATGCATGTGAGATTCTAGAAAAAGAAAAATGTAAAAACAGCATGAATGGTGACAAGGGATCTATTCCTTTCAGCACGCTTTTCAATTTATTATTCTGAAAGTGATCAAAATAATCAATAATAACAGATGACGGACCAATAAACTTTGTAGGTACTGCTGGTACTGCACTGGTTCATTATCGAGATAATAATTAGAATAATTAACAGTAACAAAGTTCATTTCGGACCAAAAATCTTCAGATATATAAACAACTAACCCTAGCTTTAGATTTAGTATCAATTTTCTTCTCCTGAAGATGCTAAACTTGTTAGCGAAACGCGCGTCGAGTGCAAGAATATCAGTTTATTGTTAGGGTAATTGATGCTGTCTGGGCGCACTCAAGGAGCTAAGTACCCAAAATAGGGTTACTCTAGCATGGGTACTCGGACATGAGGGTCACAAGGGCAACGAGGAGGCCGATACTCTAGCCCGTGAAGGCTATGATCGGCCCAGGACCCTTCTGCGGGGTAGCGAAAGCAAGTATAAAGACATCCATAAATTCATGGATGCAAAACGAATCGAAAGATTGGTGGAATAAGCTCCCTGGAATGAGACAGGCGAAAGAGTTCATAAAGGAACCAGCGCCCAGATTCACGGAATACCTGCTGAACCACAACCGTAAGGTTGAAAGAGTAGTGGTGGGTCTACAAACGGGGCATATCCGGCTCAGAAAACATATGAGCAATATTGGTCTGACAGAAGAAACCCAATGCAGGTTCTGTCAAGAAGAGGAAGAAACCGCACTGCATGTGCTCTGTGATTGCGAAGCGATAACAAGGCTGAGACACGCAAGATGCGGGGAGGAGAAACCAGAGGCCGCTAGCTATATGAAGGAGTAAGTGTCAAGGCTATGGAGTTTCATCAAAGAGATCAAGCTAGACAACGAGCTCTAACAGCCAAGGAGCATCACAATAGATCTGAAAAGGTCGCAGTGAATCAGGCCATGGGCCAGCTCCCCGATGATCTAATCTAATCTAGGGTAATGGATCTCTAAGGAAAGTTCCAAGAACTGTGTTGTTCATGAGCTGAACCATTTTGAGGAGTTACTGATCGTCTATACATATTTCACGTGATTAGCGTTATTGATATGGTTGTGTGGAAGAATTTCTTTATTGAATTTCTCATCTGCACCACACTATATGAATTCATCGAATGAAAATCTAGATACGTAATACCAACTCAAACTTCGATGGACAGAGTCTATATGTGAAAATGATTTATCATCACACATAAAGTAGTTGTGAATTGGTATTCATGACAAGTTGGAAAAATCCCAACAATGACATTCGTAGCTATTAAAAGAAATCAGCCAAATGTAATACAATTCCTGGTTTCTTCACTCATTTTGTGAGTAAACATGTTGAACTGAATCATCTGCACTCTTTCGTTCCATTTCTATATCGACTGAGGAGTGAACTACATATAATTGACAATTGTTTTGATACAAAACTCACAGTGGGGTGGAAAATCATAACAATACCATCCTCAAAAATCACAATTAACAAATGTACTGCAGTGAAAATCAGTTACTAGTAGCAATTTCACGAGCAGCAACTTTTTCGGTGCCACACCATGAATTTCATACGTACGAACTTTACGCCAGTAACGATGGTTGTTAGTTGTCAGTTGGATGATTGGTTGTTATTAACGGCTACTGCTGTAGACGAATTTGTCTGTTTTTTTTTTCATTTAACACATGCTTTTGAATGATATTCTAGTTGTGAAATGTTTATTGTGTCTGTCAGTTTTTGTTGCCTAATTCAAAAATATAAAAGTTAAGTTAATGGCGGCAATATTTGTTACACAAGGTGAGCCCAGTGAGATAAAACAAAATAATATAACTGGACGGAACTCAAAATGAAAACGGTACAAATACATCAGTAATAAAAAAAGCAAAGAGGTAGAAAGAACAACAGTCTTGAGCAATCAAAAATAAATTTCTATAAAGATAACCCATTTGAATAAAACTACAAAGTTTCACTCAATCATCAGTATTGCGAAAAAACAATCACTTCATTCCTTATAAGAAATATATGGAATCGATGTTCAAGAGGCTTCACTCCAGTTTCAGTTATTGATGATCGATGCCATCAATCTGGACCTCTGCGGATGTCAAAGTTGTGAATACACCACAGAATATTTCGAAAATAGATGTTGGATCTGCCTCATGATTCCTATATTCATGAATCAAACGTCTTTGAATTATATACATGCACCTATCAACAGAGAGTTGTGAATTTTTGAATTCACTATTTTCACAGAAGTTGCAACTTCTATTCTTTGATTAGAACAGGAAAGAAAGTCAGAAAACAATCCCTTGAACGAGTAGAAGTAAATTTGCAAACTGAATATATGAATGAGTATATGGCTCTGCTGGCAATTCTTCTTGAGTAATTAGGATGAGTACACCTACTTTATTTTTCAATACTTCCACTTGATGTTAGGATCAATTCTCATGAATAAAGCTGCAGTTTCTCATGATAAAATGCTTATCACTTGCAAACGTGTATCATACACACCACCTTGCAAGAATGATGATCGCTCAACCATTGAATACCCCAAAAATATTTCAGGAGTTTCACACAGTCTTGCATTATAATTCCATTCTAGGAAATCAAAGATTGTGACAAGTGACAGAAAATGAAGCTGCAATACCATTCGCATGAGCAGCAAAAATTATCAGCACTGGATCAGTGAAATCTGGATCTGTGCATGCGCAATCTCATTTTATTGGTTTTGCAGCAAGAGTTGTGCTGCCCATGAAAATGCTCCTGTAGACCCCTCAGACCTATTTCTTATACACGTAACTGAAATTTGCAGCCACCAATTTTCAGAAATGATCAGAATGTGCGTCCATTCTACTAACGGATATACCTACCTAACAAAAGACTGTTATTGTTGTCGAGTCCTTTGCTTTCGTCACTCATTTGAACGAATCGAAACGATTCGCAGTCCTAATTGAAATGGAACTGAAATGCGTGCATATTATCATCGTTCTTCACTGTCCAGAGACAACAGATTCCATTTTAATCCATTGAAAGAGTGCGGGTTGATTGAAAAACATAATTCAGAATGAGGGGTGCATTTTCTGTATGGAAAAATGTCCTGCTTTTATGATTCATCAATTTCATTATCTTCAGGCTGCGAATCTCAGAAAATATCTCCTTTGGTGAAAAATAAAGTAGAATGACTCGTGTCATCTACGATGGAAATATAATTGATATTCCAGAGATAAACGTGAAAAATTAGTAAAATAGATCGCCGACTTATTTACAGTGTTTTAGAGAAGTGAATAGCTCCACTAGCGAAGCATCACCAGCAAGACGTTGCGTTTCTCTGAATGGAATCTGAAAGCTCCATTGTATGTAAGTACGATCTTCGAAAATGGAAAGAATACTCAATATTTTTCGAAATGAAACAAATAGTGAATCTGCCATTGATATAATTGATTTCACAGAAACAGTCACTTACTAACATAAAAATGATGAGTAAACAACAGAAATCAACTTCATTTGAGAATGGGCTTATTCGAATTTTCTATGCAATAGATTCTACCAAAATGTTATAACTCGATTATAAAATGTATGTCGAACTTGTTATCGAATCGCGCGTCGAGTGGAAATTATATCAGTTTGG
Source organism: Zygogramma bicolorata (assembly GCA_032362365.1). Taxonomy (NCBI): domain Eukaryota; kingdom Metazoa; phylum Arthropoda; class Insecta; order Coleoptera; family Chrysomelidae; genus Zygogramma; species Zygogramma bicolorata. The sequence goes on from JAVJAQ010004223.1 coordinate 17,368, forward strand.
GTGTTGGGGTAATTGATATCTACAAAAAGTTTCCACTGAAGATGTCCCTCCCAGCAATCTTTTATGTGCAGCAAAATAAGTGTGAGTCATCAAACTGATTCCTGTGGAACACTATTTTTGTGATTCAACGTAGATTGGACGTAAATATATATATATATATATATATATATATTTATATTTATATATATCGCCAGTGAGTGTTATCTCACATTACGTATTATTGCATTATTTTTAAGGGAAACCCTATAGGTGGTGTGTTTGTTTCTGATCAATCAATTTCTCTTGATTTAGCCAACCTGAAGCTTTGTTGGATCTTCTTGGTCGGTTTGAAAACCGTACGGTACGGTACGGAAGGCGATAGAGATCCACAATTACACGGAAAATGTCAACAGAAAAAAAGAAGCATTGAGTCTCAACAGAATTTGGAATCTCATTCTGAGAAAATCAAGATTAACAAATAAAATCACGGCAGGTGGTGCGGCAACTGAAACTGATGTTTATTCTCCGAATCCGACACATGTAACACTCCAGACTACTTGCATCTATATAAATACGCCTTGCGAAATCGAAACGTCCAGTCATCGGAATGATAGTCAAGACTGGCGCTAGCGAAACGTCAAGAAGAAATTCCAAAGAAAGACGGCCTCCAAACCCGAAGAAAAGTAGTAATACCGACCACTATCGAGAATTGAACCAATATAACGGATCGCACCTCAGTTATTTTTCGGTCATTACTTGATGATATCGGATATCAGCAAAGGAAACGTCAATGCCAAATGTCATCTCAATATTTTCCCTAACATTCGTTTGATTCTACTGGTTTTCATGTGTATTATCATTTTTATAATTGATATTCGTTCAAGTTCTTCTGATATGAATTAGTAAAATAGATCGCCGACTTATTTACAGTGTTTTAGAGAAGTGAATAGCTCCACTAGCGAAGCATCACCAGCAAGACGTTGCGTTTCTTTGAATGGAATCTAAAAGCTCCATTGTATGTATGTCGATCTTTACAAATGGAAATAATACTCAATATTTTTCGAAATGAAACAGGTAATCCAGTTTTTTAGGGAACACTTTCAGCATTACTGATCGTGAATCTGCCATTGATATGATTGATTTCACAGAAACAGTCACTTACTAACATAAAAATTATGAGTAAACAACAGAAATCAACTTCATTTGAGAATGGGCATATTCGAATTTTCTATGCAATAGATTCTACCAAACTGTTATAACTCGATTATAAAATGTATGTCGAGTCATCACTTACTACGTCCCCCTGTAGACATGGGAGATCTGTGAGAGAAACTGTCATGGAAAGTTTTAGTTTCTGCAGAACTAAGCACTAAATGAGTTTAATTTATCTGAAGATGCTGATCTTGTTATCGAATCGCGCGTCGAGTGGAAATTATATCAGTTTGGGTGTTGAGGTAATTGATATCTACAAAAAGTTTCCACTGAAGATGTCCCTCCCAGCAATCTTTTATGTGCAGCAAAATAAGTGTGAGTCATCAAACTGATTCCTGTGGAACACTATTTTTGTGATTCAACGTAGATTGGACGACGTAAATATATATATATATATATATATATATATATATATATATATATATATATATATATATATTTATATTTATATATATATATATATATATATATTTATATTTATATATATATATATATATATATTTATATTTATATATATCGCCAGTGAGTGTTATCTCACATTACGTATTATTGCATTATTTTAAAGGGAAACCCTATAGGTGGTGTGTTTGTTACTGATCAATCAATTTCTCTTGATTTAGCCAACCTGAAGCTTTGTTGGATCTTCTTGGTCGGTTTGAAAACCGTACGGTACGGTACGGATGGCGATAGAGATCCACAATTACACGGAAAATGTCAACAGAAAAGAAGAAGCATTGAGTCTCAACAGAATTTGGAATCTCATTCTGAGAAAATCAAGATTAACAAATAAAATCACGGCAGGTGGTGCGGCAACTGAAACTGATGTTTATTCTCCGAATCCGACACATGTAACACTCCAGACTACTTGCATCTATATAAATACGCCTTGCGAAATCGAAACGTCCAGTCATCGGAATGATAGTCAAGACTGGCGCTAGCGAAACGTCAAGAAGAAATTCCAAAGAAAGACGGCCTCCAAACCCGAAGAAAAGTAGTAATACTGACCACTATCGAGAATTGAACCAATATAACGGATCGCACCTCAGTTATTTTTCGGTCATTACTTGATGATATCGGATATCAGCAAAGGAAACGTCAATGCCAAATGTCATCTCAATATTTTCCCTAACATTCGTTTGATTCTACTGGTTTTCATGTGTATTATCATTTTTATAATTGATATTCGTTCAAGTTCTTCTGATATGCATTTGTCCCAATTATTTCAATTCCCCCTTTTTTGTCAACTGTTCATTCCAAATTTCTCATTGTGGTTCATTGCTTCTACTTATTTCACTCCATATCCGTTATCATCTTTCACTGAAGATAAAGTTTTTCCAAAGAACGCCATCTTGAAGTTTTTACAAGGTTCAATAGTAAACCTCCGAATAGATAATGCCGACAAAAGCCATTTCACGAACACCATTACAATTTGTCACTCAGCTCTAATTGAGGCCACTTGAGTTTGATAAATGGTATAGTTCTGATAACTCCATATGAATATTAAAATAGAGTAATTTCCATTTAAATTGTGTTCTGCGGAGAGAAAGCGTTGAAGATTAACCCAAATAGGAATCTGGAAGTTTGGCAACACAAAGAAAACAAATTTGAATCATTACAAGTGAGAATCTGTGGTGGAAAGGTGAATGTTTCCAGGTTATTGAGAGGCAGTTACTCAGAGTTTGACTGAGATTCTTTCATTGGATAATGTATGTATGTAAACAGAGGGATAGGTGAGTTGTTATATGCTTTCTCACAATTTCAAACCTATAAGAACACAATAGTATTGGGACATCATTATCTTAAGGCCACTGCTTTAGTTCTGATACAAAAGGCGCTTGGTCAATTTCGTTATGCCCGGTGCCTATGTATACATTTCTTCCAATCTGTGCCAATCTATATAGACTAGGAGGTGGTAACAGGTGACGTTTCTCCATTTTACACTGCATGCCTTTTTAGGGCCTGATAATTAACCCTAAAAATAGACAGGTTCCTGGCAGCCTAGCGTGTGCACTTCATAAGGAAAAACGCTTTTTTGTGGGGAATTTTCCTGGTTTTCCATTTATTATTTTAGCTTAAAATTATATTCACTAGTATGATAAAAAAGCATGCACGAAAAACTCACGGAATTTTTCAAATGTTTGCTTGAATTTGATCCTGTTCATTAAATTTTTGTATGTTGGCATACATGCATGCCATTTACGTCAATAACTTGAAATGATATATATTAATGAAATCCAAAATGGCATGCAAATCAAAAACGAAAATTACATAAAAAAAGCGTTTTTTCCTTATGAAGTGCACACGCTCTGCAGCCAGAAAGCTGTCATATTCTTTAATATTCAAGGGTTAATTTTTGTTTCTATGCAGATTCACACGAAAGGGAAGCCCTGTAATGTTCAAAGAACACCGGGTGAATCAAGGCAAGGAGTTCCAAAGCTCAGCTGCTCTATTGAAAAAAGATCCCTGAGCAAGAGAGGTTCGACAGGTTCCCAAATTCACAACAAAGGGGTGGGAATTCTGTACTTGTCGAGTCCTCCGTGTACATATTGCCACGGGGGGAACGATTGATAACAATTCGGAAGAGCATCGATCGTGAAAGTATCTATAGAAGAGAGACAAGTCTCCGACCATTTTACGATGTTCCAATGAAGTGAGCGAGTCTGTGAGCGAAGAATCACCAACAAAACGAATTGCCTTTCTCTGAATAGAATCGAGAAGCCTCAATGGATGTTTTGGTACCGAACTCCACACATAAGAAACGTATTCCATGACGGGTCGTATCTGAGCCTTGTAGATCATTAGAAGCTGACGAGAACTGAAGTATGTCTTCGCACGAAATAGAAATCCAAGTTTCTGGGAAGCACTTTCAGCGATCGTTCTCACATGGTTTTTCCCATGAGAGATTATCACTGATCGTAATTCCTAGCATCGAGATACTTGATTTTGTAGGAATAGTTACTCCTGACATCTGAATATTCGTTGATGATAAATCAGCTTTTCTTGAGAAGAGACATGCCTGGGTTTTCGTAGCATTAAATTCAACCAAGTTCATGTAACTCCATTCTATTATTTCTGTCAAGTCGTTAATTTTATTGACGTGAATGTTTCATGTATAATGGGAGAGCGTCACCTGTCTCCACCTCCTGGTCTGATGCTAATATAATAAAGAGGTCAGTTTCTGACTTTATATGTTTGTATGTTTCTTTGTTTGTTTGTAAGAGTAATCTTCGGAAACACTGATCCGATTATGAAAACATTATTTCACTAACAGAAATCTAACCTACTCATGAGTGTTATAGTCTTTATTTCTTTGATTGAACAAAAAATCGGTGGGGAATAATGGAATATGTGAATCAAATCGGGGAGAAGCGGGCAAGATGTGATGTTTAAACGCTGTGAGCAGACTAAACGGTTCGGTACAGACGAACATAATGTTGAATAAAAATGTTGGTTTCTACCAGTTATACAAAAAAGTACCTCTCACTCTATAGCTAGCTTTTATTTTCGAATCACTACGAAGGTTTTTTTGTTAATCTTTACGAGTAAAATGCTTTGTCCTGAAAAACTAACAGACGGATCAACGCAATTACTAAACCGCTAATCGTTGAGACATGAAACTTGGAGGTTGTGATCTTTGTATGACTTAGGCATCCTATAAGAAAGGATTTTTCGAATTTCCACCCCCAAGTGGGTGAAAAAAGGGGTCAAAGTTTATATGGGACAAGGTGATTTCTAGGTCCAATTTACTTCAATCAATTCAATAATGGGTAAAAAAGGGGTTCATAACATTTTCGACTTCTTTCAAACGCTCAGAAGGCAGAGCTGTGGTGAACCTGATAAAACTCAGAACTAAGAACTACACAATATAATTGCATCACAATAATAGATTATTACACGAGTCAATAATGATAGCTGTTATTCTTGAGGAATTTTTACGAACTGGGCGCGCCGGCGGAGAATAATAGTTATAATTGTGAGTAGTATACTCCACTTTATTAACGACTAATTTATCTATCATAAATATATGATTCTTCAGTTACATTCATCTCAATACAAATACATAAACACTGCCTACGTGTTCGACACTTTAGAGTTTGGTTATATCGTTTCCATGGTAATACTCAATTCGAGAAATTTTCTGATAGCACTACAGAAGGGAATGAAGACTTACTAGTATTCGCTCGCCATTATTAAGGGAGTACTATATGGAAATGTACTTCAGAAACTATAATACTTACATCATGTATCAGTCGAAAATAAAAATAATTAACGCCCAACGATGTGGGCACAGGTCGACTAGTAACTGATAATCGCTAATTGTTCCTTGCTTAGAGATATTGGTTCGGATTTCTGCTTAGAACGAATGAGTAAAAATATAAAAAGTACACATCAAAGTGAATCCAAGTGTTGATTGTTGGAATGGATTTATGATCGAAATTAAATTAAAATTTTGATTGATCAAAGAAAATAATGTTGTGATGTGTGAAATTTATTTCTTTATTCACATTTTTTTTTATATTATTCGATATTTCAATTTCTTGGACTGATATTTCGAATTTGATATTTCAATGTTCCTGTCACAACATTATTTTCTTTGATCAATCAAAACTTCACCACTCAATCGCTGAAGATATGAAAATGCGTGCGCGTTGCATGTAGAAGAATTATTTACGTCCCAATACTTTTTCAGATTGTCTTGCTGTTCAAGTCTTACAGCTATATAAATTCCAAAATTTTCCGTCGGGCTGCGTTGTGTTCATTATTTTTGACATTCAAGTCATCAGCGCACTAGCAGAGTAGGTAAGTAGGTACTGTTGTTGGCAGAAATCCTATTCAAATAATTACACACCTATTATTTCATTACAGGCGATTTGGTATTATTAATAATGTCTGAAAAAAAATCAGTGTCGCTGAAGTGTTCCTTTACAATAGAATAGAATAGAATACATGTTTATTAATAAAATCATAAATTTGTAAGGTACATAGTCAGCAGTAAAATAAACATGTGAAAACCACTATAGGCGGGGCCTGTGCGTGGATGAAATGCGGTTACATATGTATAAACTTATATAAAAGTATGAAAACAAATGGAATATGATATATAAATATGAAGGTAGATAAGTATAAATGATGTGTATATATATTTGATGAGGTATATTCAAAAATGAGGTACGTATCAGGTTTTTTCGTGTGGTGTGATTAGTCAATAAGACTATGAATTGTTGTTCTGGGCAATGAGAAATTATACAATTTTAGGTTAAACTGGCCTTGAAATATTTCGAATTTCAACTGGAAGAGATTGTTATAGTTTGGGACTCAAATATGTCAGACTTTTTTGTCCTTTCGACTTTCTCATAAAAGGAGTCAAGTATGTGAGCTTTCTGTTCCTTGTATTGTATTGATGTTCTAGGTTCTTCAAGTCGTGTTTATTCAAAGTTAATTGTCAAGAGTCTATAGTTGAAAAAGGCTTGAATAATACGGATATCGTTTTCTGCTTGTATTTTGAGTGATAGCCAGTCTTCATTACTGTAAAAAATTGCAGTATCATCCGCGTAGGAAATAATTTGACCACTAGTGTTCATTCTGAATAGATCATTCAAATATATATTGAACAGAAGTGGTCCCAAAACAGATCCTTGAGGTACACCATATTCTATTCTTTGAAAATTGCTCCTTACCATCTTCAGTTCAACGCATTGAAATCTCAATATGATGTGAGAAGTCGTAACCAAACCTTTGTGTAGGGGGCTACTCTAAGTCAAGCTCCCAATCCAGGCCTGGTTACTTGATCGAAATCCATGATGACGTAATACATTTTTATTGTGTTATTCTCACCAGACAGTTCACGAAACCGCCACACAAAATTATTTCATTTCGTTGGTGAAAAGTAAGCAATGTAGTCTGTTAGACCACAAGCCCTCACTAAAGTTTTTTCATCATTTACAAAATAATTGTATAGCTCAAAAAATGTCAAGACTACCCTAACAGAAAACATTGCCAATGAGATACATTGAAATGATGGTGGAGTGCTATAAATAATCGAATCATATGAATAAAGTATGAGAGAATACTTTTGTGAGACGAAGTTATTATTAAGAGGTTGGAAGACTCACTGAACCCTCTCTCCTGAAGGTGGATATTCACCTCAAAAAGTCTCAACATCAAGATGATGGTCCCGAACTTAAGGATTATTCCATGAAGCAAAGAAATATTTTGTGGAAAAGTGCTGAAGAGAATAGTTAGTGCGGTGAGGTCTTATGGAACCAGAAAAACCTGAATTTCTAATGGGCCGGTTCTATTAAAAAAGATACCATCTACCGGTATTGGTATGTAGGCAACTGTCAATTTTCAATCGCATCGAGTTCATTTGTCACATTTCTTTCAATATATTTCTTCTTACTTCGATTATTCCTAATTTACACCACTTCTTTGCTTACTAGCGCCTCCATAATTTATGCCAGATATACTTTTTTCAATGGTATTCATTGGGTATAATGAAACGAAACATATGTATCGGAAAATTTAATTGGCCCTGAGTCAATTATAACTTATAAATATATATATATATATAATATATATCATATAAACTTTGCTGTGTATTTGGAATAGAAGTTTGAATATTCATTAATATTCCCCATTATTCCTACGATAACTCCTCACCGAATAAGTGAAATGAGCATATTAATATCACTTGTAGGTCTTTTCCAATACTTTTCAGTGTTCTTTGAATTCATAAGATGAATGATTTGATTATAGGATCGATCGAATGCTCACAGAACAACAAAATATTGCTCAAAATGCTCGATTTATATTTTGGGAACCACACGCTATACCAAGGCAATAATTTTGGTTTCAAATTTTAACACAGTCTACTTTGTCGATATACTGGAAGCATACTTTTTTGAAACTAGTCAGTCCTTCAGAGTCGAAATCACCGTAATCTGAAAATAGTTTTTATTCATTTCCAATAATTTTGTTGTTGATGCTATTGGTCGAAAATTTGAATTTTCCATTGGGTTACCATTGAAAAAAAAATGCGAAAATTCCGAGGTACTAGATCTGATACAAGGTATGTTGAATATCACGTAGTTACTGAATCATTCATACATAAATTCATCTAATACCTTGACCCTCCTAAAAACTATCCCTCCACCAGAATTATTGTTTCCATACTGACCATGTTTTAATTGGAAGAGAATTGCATGCAAGCTGCGGCGATACTTGAGGATTATTCCAGTTTCTGCATACTCGAACTAAAATACCGAACAGACGGAATACAAAACACCTGGTAATGACGACTTCATAACAACTGTAAGTAGAAGATTCAGACAGGAAAGTTTCCTCGAATGTTTCAATATGAAATCCAGAATAGCAGTAATCAGCTTACGTTCTCCGTCAAACTAATGATACCAACCTCATTATAAATATTATGCTCAGCTGAAACCTTCGTCGGCGTATCTTTCATGAAATACACTTTCATTATGCAGATGTTCATTTAAGAAACAAAGAAGAACATTCGTATTCTGGAAATATTCTTTTTATTTCTTGAGATGTAGTCCAGTGATAGTTACGCAAGAATTTGCAGGCGCGAATCGATTCATCATTAGTTAATTCATGAAGGAAGTTTGAGCAATTTTGCTCAACTTGAACTACCTTTGATTTATTCAAAATTGAAGGCTAGGTATCTGTCAAGAATTTCACCTACGGCTCACGCTGCAGATTTTATACTCGTGGAAAAAGACTATCATTCCTTGCCTACATAATATGTGTATGGAATAATATGCCAATAGGTCAAGTTGCACTGTGTAACGAAGAAAAAAATGTTTTCTTACTAGCATATTATCATGCAGTTGAGTATTGACGTTCATGTGATATATAAGCTACTTATATTATTTGTAATGATCAAGGCCAAATATTTCAGGACAAATTAGGTTACCTTTCGTTTCCGTATAGTAGTTTTATATTATGTAGTCATGCCATCTGCCTCTGAAGTTTCATCTTCTACTATTTTTATGAGGTGTAAGTGATGAACAAGTTGAAGTTTTGAAAAAAATCAGTCTCTGTTTTTTGCATTTGGAAATCATAGAAATACTGGGGAAAGTGTAAAAAAACTTATTTGAAAAAATTCACTCGCATTCGAATCATGAATAGAGTTTTGATGTACAACTTGCAACACAGCACTGTTATGAAAGGTCATTTCAAAATTTCCTTATTCCAGAAATAAATCGTTCCCGATCAGACTATTGAAAGCACCTCAACTGTAACAACTGTGTCCAGCTTTCCTTTGCAGCAGAAAGACTTCGACGACAGAAAGTAATTTAACACTTGTTCAAAACATGTTTTAATTAAAATCTCCACAGAAATAAAGTGAATTTTTAATGTTGAGGAGAAAGGAATATTCTGCAATCCATTTTTTTGTTTCCTTACCCGAAAATAAAAGGAAAAAAGCTTCAAGTTCATATTATATCTGTATTTAGGGAAAATTGTTATATTTTCCCCGATATTAGGGTAATTATGATATCAAAAAGATGCTGATTTGAGTTACTATTTCGTATCGTATAACGTATCGCATTTTTTATGAATTTGGACATTTGATATACAATTTGCCGCGAAAGCAGATGAAAGGATTCAAAGCTATTTTTCATTGATTTTCAGTGGACAGAAAAAAAAATCAATCTCTGGACACTAAAATTGCCACTTTAATCTCTGAAATCCGAAATCGAAAGTGTACTTTCGATCCCTAAAGTGCGTGAAAAAACATTTCTGGATAGTCGTGTTACTTCTATTGACGTTTTCTTTGGAATACCAAGTTGAGTTATCGGAATTTTTTCTCCACCACTAGTTAGAGAATGGAGTTCTGTGGATAATTCCCATTCAGACTGGTCACTGATAAGAGTAAAGGGCAAAATTTGACTTTGTTGGGTACCTGCCAGTCTGAACTGGTAGAATATTGATCAACTACATCACAACAGTGAGGGTATTTTCCTAGGTTTGGATCTTCAATGGACCTCATTCCTGATTTTTCATGAAGCTATTTTTTCATCCTGTGTTTTACATTATTTTTTGAAATATCACTCGTTCTGAAAAGTGCTCCATCTATCAACGAATGGGGAAAATTAACATGATATATTATCGGTTAAAAGTGCACGAGTGCATAAAAATTACCGACAATTTTGCAAGAAAGCGTGATATCTAAAAATTGCAAGAGTTTATTTTCATATTTTGGTGAAAGTGCCCGAGTCCGAAGGACGAGGGCTCTTTTACAAAATATGGAAATAACCGAATGCAATTTGTATAAGATATCACGCTTGAATGCTAAATCATCTGATCATTTGTATGCACGAATGTAATTCATTGGAATATCTCACGAATAAAGAAATTCTCAAGGAAATGTTATTTTTTGTTCATTTATACTTTCCTCTATAGATTGTCGCGAAATGTTTTTCTATTTTTGAAGTCTATCTGGTATTTATTTGTGTTGTTTACTGACGTCTAGCGATACGGTTTCAAATGTGTTGTTATGGTGACTTGATAAAATGCAATTACCGCTGTGAGTTTTCGATAATTGCATTGATCTTATGGGACATTTCATATATGAAGGAAATATTCACAGTAACACGCACACACATTTCGATCAGGGCAAACTTCTGGAGTTGATGAACTGGAAAACACTTTTAATGAGTTGAAAACGCAGGACCCATCTTCGGTTCCTGTTTTTTCCGAGGCAGTTAATCCTTCACGTAAACAAAAGTGTGTTCTGAATCCTCCCAACTGTTTTCTAATGGATATTCTCACCCACGAACTGATAATAACTGTTATCAAGTTTCCTCATATGAATCGAACTCCCAAAATTGGATAGACGACTGCGTCCGTGAATTAGCTTCCTTCGCGGAAGTTGAAAGCGCGAGACGTTTCAGGAAAATCAGATAAGAGCTTGAGCGAACGCTGCTCGCATCCCTAGATCTTCCGTCAGATAACTCACGGGATTAGGAAAATCCCCGCCGGTTTTCCAGGACAATTCACTATGGTGTGGATTATGTGGCTATACTGACATGGGACAAATTTTTGCTAATTGAATGATTTTTCAGATCACGTCCGGAAAGAGGTTTGGGACTAACGAGATAATTTGCTCGACGCAGTGGCGTAGTGGGATAATTGTGGAAATGAAATGAGTTTTATGTAATTGAATGGAAAATTTTGGGCGAAGGAGTTGGCGCAATACGGCAGAGATTTTCTAGAAGATTTTTTTCTAGATAGCTACTGAACCATTGAGGAGTGACTCTGCCATGTAGGAAAGGAGTAGGGAGTCAGTAACAAAGTCAACTTCTTGAAGTCGATGGCGTTTATAATGAAATTCAATATTAATAACATTTTCTACCACTACTGGGGATATTTGAGAAAAATATTGGATTGGGATTAAAAATGGAAGTGATTTTTTGTAGTAGTTTTCTGGGTTTCTAACCTATCACAATCTGATAAAATAACAATTAATATGTCAATTAGGAAGATTGTCAACAAGAAATGTTTATATTTGAACAGGAATTTGCGTATAAGTTTTGAGAACGGAAACGGATTTAGTTTCCGAAACGTTAACTATAAGTATTTTCATATACATATATATTACTTATTATTTTTTTGATAGGTAAATTTTCACGGAAAATAAAAAATCTGCCGTTCTAAACTTATATAGATTCCAATATTAATTCAAATTTTTTCAGATTGTGGAATGTTAGAAAAGTAGAAAACAATGGAACAAATATTTATCCATCACAAAATAATGACGTTCAAACAATACTCAGAAATGAGCCATTTCTTCACATTCACTCAGATTGGGTTGATGCTGTATATGAGATCAGTGGCGCACCCTGAAATATCTTCTGGGTGAAGAGGTATCCTCCCTTTCAAAACCTAAATAACGGATAAAATAAACCTCTAATCTCTTAGTGAGAGGTAGGTACGGCTTGAAGGAATGTGGGAAAATTAACTCAATCTCAATTTGCAGTAATCAAAAATTGTGAAGAATGACATAACATTTTTAAATACTGAACATTTAATATTTGGAGGAACAGCACGGTATGAAATCAAATTGAACTATGAAATACAAGGCTATCTGATTCGTTAGTGTTTTCAATTCATTCAATCAAGGCAAAGAACATAACAGAAACACCGCATGTGGTAGCGTTAACAAGATGATGCCTCTCCAATTAACTATCATGAGAGTTTTTATCTAAGAGCCCAATGGTGCTCTGGTGCTCGAAAGGTATGGAAAATCAACCCACCAATTTATATCACCCAGAAATTTCTGTTTGTTATCGACTAGGTTGGTATGAAGGTATCAATGTAGACCAACATTTTTTTTAAATGCTCTTCAATGGGTTATATAACGCGTCCCCTTTGAAAAAGTCGACGAATAATTACTTTTGAGTTATGACTCACCGAAAACGATACCAGTCAAATTTTCATTGACGAACAAAGAATCCTAGTATCTAAAATCAGTAATGTGTAAATGCATAATTTCTGTATCCCTCTAACGCTATACAGTGTGTAACAACGAAAACAGAGCCGTTGTCGAATATAAAAAGTAAGATTTTCAGAAAAAGCTCGGACATGTCGATTTCTAATTAAAGGGGGACACCTTTCAGACTACTTAGATTTTTAGTAGTACGCATCCCCTCGGAGGGGTGCGTCCGACGACCCTTATTTAGATAGGGAAAGTAGGTCGAGTGGCACCCTGTTCTAAAGGTATTTCGAATAGGTACCTTTACAACTCTGTTAAAGGAAAATTTTTGTGACGATTAGTTTTCGAGATAATTTGAAGTTTCGAAGGTATTTGTATTGAGTTCAACGCTTTTTAAAATAAATCAAATTGTTTTAAAGGTACGTTACGTTACGTTCAGAACTTTCATGAAAAAATAAATTTTTGCTTTTCATGACAACCTGCTGGTATGTATGGTATGTCAAGTTGTCCAGATATCGATCCACCGACTCGTTGGTACTGTGTATTTTTTGGGTTAACCTTCAAATTTGTTACTGAGAAATCAATTAGTCGCCTTAAGACGTTACGGCAAGAACGCTAACCGCCCTTTGCACAAAGCTCCGCCTTATTGATGCACTCACAAGAATGTTAGAAAAAAAATTAATTCGGATAGGTTTACTAATTTGTGATTCATGTCCGGTTTTTTGTTGTACAAGGAAAAATCTGAAACTTGAGAACTGCTACATTGATAATTCAAAATCTCTTTTGTTCATGCATAAAATTGACCAATTCTCTATTCGGTTATAATTGCACGAGTGCATATAAATAACCGATAATTTTGCAAGAAAGCGTGATATCTGAAAATTGCAAGGGTTTATTTACGAGGGCTCTTTTACAAAATATGAGAATAACCAAATGCAATTTGTATAAGATATCACGCTTGAATGCAAAATTATCTGGTCATTTTTATGCACGAATGTAATTCATTGGAATATTTGACGAATAAAGAAATTTTCAAGGAAATATTATTTTTTGTTCATTTATACTTTCCTCTATAGATTGTATGGAGTACTCACCTAAACGTGGAATGTTTTTCTATTTTTGAAGTCTATCTGACATTTGTGTTGTTTATTGACGTCTAGCGATACGGTTTCAAATGTGTTGTTATGGTGACTTGATACAATACGATTACCGCTGTAAGTTTTCGATAATTGCATTGCTCTTATGGGACATTTTATATATGAGGGAAATATTCACTATAATCAAATGTTATTGTCACTAACATGGTCACAATTCCTTTTCAAATAGCTGTACCCTGGGCAAAATATTGCTGCCACCAAATAGTTGAAATGGTCTGTTCATTCCTGGAAATATTTTCCGATGCTCCTTGGTAATTTATGTCCATTGCACTAATTACATTTCTAGTAGAATATATCGAAATCAACTTCGTACATATCACTCTAGATTGAACTTATACTTGCATGATATTTTATGGCTATCATTCCCAACAGGAGATAATACTGAACTTTGTTAATAATTAGTTTAACCAGTTCACCTGGATGAATAGAACAAACATGTAGGAACGTAGATATCTGAAACATCCATGAAGCCGAATCGACTGATTGGAAATACATTACAGTTGAACAATTATTGGATATATGGTTTCTAGATCAAGTGGGTTTGAAATTAGTAGTATCGATTGGCATGCCATTGCCATCACAATTTCCTTATTCATGGATACCAACACGTGCGTTGATGTTATCAGTACAGGAATTGTGGTTGAACTGTAACTGTACATTTTGACGATATAGACAATCGTCGATTCATCCCATCGACTCGAATGAATGACACCAGTACTTCACGAATTATTCAACCTTTCATATAACTTGGGGGTTTTTCCTGAATCCTGGAGGACAGCAAAAGTTCAGCCAGTTCCTAAAAAAGGAAAGGGAACTTTACCTTGTTATTACAGACAAATTGCATTGCTTTCTTACGACGGCGTTTTGGTGCCATTGCAAGAATAACAACTCTCGCAATTGCGACTTTTAATCTGTCAATTGACAGATTAAATGTATCAATTGACAGATTTAATCTGGCGATTGCGACTTTTTATCTGTCAATTGACAGATTCAATATGGCAATTGCGGCTTTTATGGACTTTTATGATTCGGGTTCAAATTGTTCGGTTGAAACAATGTCACATTATCATCATACAAGGAATAACGTCAGGAGTAACGATGGAAATTCCAACTTTCCATGGATCATAATATATGAGCAGTGGTTGGAATTTTATAACATATTCAATAATCTCATTCATACTTATTTGAAGCTTTTCTACATTGAATGTTTTTATTATTCAAAAAATTCCATTCAAAGTAATGCAGCCAAAGTCGTAAACTCATTAAAAAATTCTGAAAAAACTCACAGTGAGGCTTGTACCATTCGAGGAATTTCATGAAAACAAAAGGCTCATTTCATTGAGTCACATTGATTCATCTTTAAATTTTTCCCCAATAATGAAAGAGTCTGCTCCACAACTCAGAAAATTTTTGGATATAGTCAAAAATGATTTGGGGACTTCGAAGGATTCCGGACAAGGAGCCTATATATGGGATTTGCTTTTTATTCACTATATAAGAAATAAACTCGATATCAAAAGTAAAGGGGATTGGTAAAAGGAGTGTTCAAGCAATACTTTTCCAGGAATAAAAAATCCTTAGATGTTTTCAAAACAGAGTTGGACAGAATTGTGAATTCAATTCATTCAAAATGAATTAATTGGCTTCAATTCATTTTGAAAAAAAATGTCAATTGACAGGCAAATGTATCAGTTGACAGATTCAATCTGGCAATTGTCACTTTCAATCTGTCAATTGACAGATTGAATGTGTAAAATTCCTGTCCTTTGATTCGCGCGGTATTCTTTGAACATTATAGGGCTTTCAATTCGTGTGAATCTGCAAAAAAAAACGTGTACCCTGTCAAGCAGTAACTGAGGTTGAGAAAAAATGTTTCATCGAACATTTGAAAAAATAGGTTTAATTCAGCTGAAATGAAGTGGAAGCAAGAAAATTTTCCAGTTACACTTAGATTGATTTTGGTGAGGATATATAAGGAACGGGATTATCTGAATGACAATTTCCCTAAAAATAAGAATGATCACTGACTGCAATAATGAGTCTTTGAATCTTGCGAAGTTCCAACAATCTCCAGCGATTGCCTACGAACATATATAACTTGAATAAAGTGGAAAAAAATTTGTGATAGAGGTTAACAAACACACTCTACGGAAAGTGTTCACAAATGAGAATACTTAAATTTGAATTGAATTCATACATGAACAAGATCATTAAATACTAGGGCGTGACTCATGGTTGAAAATTGAGTTAGAGCTATCATGAAAGCATAAAGAATTCAAGAAAAAATATTTTTAGCGTTATAATTGTTTTTATATCAGTGTTACAAGAATCGTACAATAATAATAACACCACCTCATTTCAACACCACCTCTCTTTCATTTGTGATTCAAAGCAAAAATGTTCGGACACGTAGGGTTTGATTCTGAGTAGGACACATTTTGGACATATTTTTCAACATATTCATTAAATCCCCTAGTGACGAGGTGTCACACCCCTAAAATTTCAAATGGAAGTAGAGTTGAGTGATACATCCTGTGAAAAGGCACAAATTTACCTTCCTGATTCCCCTTTTTTATCAAAATTGACTGAAAGAATTTATGCAAAAACGGCGCTTAGAACATTAACCCAATACTTTTGGTTTTGATGGAAAATATGAAAGAATTATTGGCATAAAGAATCAAAACATTTACATTTAGTTTGTTATCAGTAACGGTGCTTTGTGAAAGAAGTGAACATGTAGCGGAATTGATTTATTGAAACATTACTCCAACAAGAGTTGAAAATGTGATCCATTTTTTTGCATGGAATATTATGGCGTAGTGTTAGTGGTTTAGTGTAGCTGACAGTGAGTAACTTCACCTTTTTTCTGTTCTACAAGTGAAACCACGAATTGTGTACGCAATTGTTATTTTCATTCCTTGGCCTAGTATTCTCAATCTGACATTTGACGAATTGTAAATGGGCGATTAGGAATTTTCTCACCGAAGACACGAATCATTAATCTTTATTACCTCTTTACGAAACCGTATCGAAAAATTTTTCCCGAATTTTTCGAATACATTCATTATGATACTTGCTACTTTCATTCACACTGAACATTCTATTTGCCAAAGTTCCTCAATTGAAACTCACAGATCTCTCACTCAGAATCAGAAAATGATTCTGTGAGTATTTATAGTTCAGGAAATGAAGCATTTTGGCTCGCAATTTTTTCGTCCACCATGGATTTACCTGGAATAGAAGGTAGGGAATAGCTCAAGGATCATTTTCTATATCATGGCGCTGTACGCTAGAGCCTTGGGGGTGGTTGCCACCCCATCACAGGGGTGAAAATTTTCTATTACATTTTATCTGTAGGAATCGAAGGAAGAAGTAATTTTAAGAAAAAATGTTTCATACGTTTTTTTCAAAAAAGTAATATTTTTGAGTTATTCGAAGTTGAAAGTAACATTTGTTGACGAAAAGATCGACTTTTTCAAATGATTTTTTGCCAATAACCCTTAAACTATGCATTTTATCAAAAGAAGTGTGGGGAGGCAAATTGTAGCTTTCGAAAAAACAAAAACAATGCTTTTTTTATAATTTTCTTACGACACATACGAAATGAGATACAGCAAATTAATAATTGG
The DNA here is from genome assembly GCA_032362365.1 of Zygogramma bicolorata. Classification (NCBI taxonomy): domain Eukaryota; kingdom Metazoa; phylum Arthropoda; class Insecta; order Coleoptera; family Chrysomelidae; genus Zygogramma; species Zygogramma bicolorata. Next base: position 34,803 of record JAVJAQ010004223.1, read on the forward strand.
CTTTTTCCGTCGAATGTATAAATTGGAAGATTAAAAGCGAAATAACGAGAGAAATTTGCATTTTTCAAAGAAAGCTCAAAGAACCCTTTTTGAAGTATTCAATTAGAGCTTTGAAACAAATGAAAAAATGTCTTCCTACTACGGAAATTGACCGACTTATGATCAAAATACGATCGGTACTCGCTTTTTTCTACGAAAAAAATCTGTGAAAACAACCCCCAAAGTACTCCCTAACTCAAATTGATCGCCACTCTTCTGTGATTTTCTTTATATGTCTTTGATGTACTATCAATACATCTACGAAGTTTAAACAATTTAAAATGCCTAATTTTAGAAAATTGGAGTTCAAAGAGAAAACCCTTTTCTTATAAATATCTCTCAAATTACTGAAGATACGAAAAAAACGATATTGAAGCTTTTTCAATGAAGAAAATTTCCCTGCATATAGATTTTTTGTAGAGTGAATAGTCGGCGAGATATAGCCGTTTAACACCTACATTTACTATCGAAAATCACCTTAGTCAAGAGCTTTGAACTCTCCCCATTTAAAAATTGAGGGATCTTAAGTAATTTGATTCACATAATCTCAAAGCTCTTGATAAGCTCTACAAAATCATTCCAGAAAAAAAAATTCTATCACCTAAAATTAAGGAGCTATGCTTAAGAAAACGAACAATTTTTTTTTGAAAAATTTGAATTACCCTCTTCGGAGCTTAGTAATCTGCATAACCGGTATAATCGGCAATTATACGTTATATGTTCCACTTTTTCCATTCATATTGGGAGACAGAGAAGAAGGAAAATCTGCTCGCGTGTGTGAGTGTATATTTCGTTGATTTCTCACCAGTGTATTCTAAAGTTCGAAGACATATTATAAAAACTTCAATGTTTGCAAGGGTAGTTTATAACCAGGGTAGGTTGAACGATTATGAATTTGTATTCTAAAGCATGAAGCAATCATTATTTAACTATTTTCACCCATATTTAGGTTTTTAATGTTATTTCATAATTTTTGACAATTAGGGGTAGTTTTCACCCCTAAAAACACTAAGCGTACAACGGCACAATATAGAAAATGAACTAGAGGGTGTAATAAGCCTAGTCACAAATTCTTGTACAAGTCGGTGCTGTACGAAAAAATTGCGAGGTTTTACCTCTTTTTCAGTTTCATTTTCTGAACTATTATTTCAAATATATATTGTATTTATGAAGAGCTCAAATCTCACTGTTTCTTCAACGATTTTCACGTAAAGATGTTGGCACCCAAGTATTTCAGTACAAACACTCGATGGGAATCCATGGAAAAGTTATTGGAAAAAAATTCATTGTATTATTTTTGACTGGACAGACAAAACCGATACACGTGTTCCATTATACAATAGGGTTTTCAAGCGTGTTTTGGTACTTATAGTACAATTGTATTCGTGAAACATTCACCATATTTTTCCCCTTCTCTCTGAGGGTGAAAAACTGGTATTTTCTACATTTTTCTCTCGACACCTAGAGCTGGAAATATATTGAAAATATTCACGTATAAAGAAGACAATATCGTCTTCGAAATATTTATTTTTTATTTTCGGTATTTGGAAAATCAAATTTTCATAGAATTTCACTAGGAAATGTTTTTACCACTACTAGCGCGCTGAAAAGTCCACTCTTCCGCACTCATTTCAGTGTTGAAAGAGTCACTTTTCCGCACTAGTGCGAGAGAGTAAATATTTAAAGTGTTTGGGAGGTGTACTGCCACTTTGAATTGCCGTAGCAACAAAGAAAAAATAAATCTGTTCGTGGAAACTCTACCTTGTCAAAACCAGTTTTTTTATGGCCCCTTTCCAGCTGACTGATCAAGGGAAAAACAAAATCTGACTTCATTGAAAAACATTTAAGCATCTGCAATTGATCTGCAGAATGCAACAAATTGCACGTTCAATATAAGTTCTTATAAAACAAATATTCATGGGGATGCTTGAAGACTGGCTTTAAATCAAATATTCAAAAAATGAACAATTTGTTCAGGCCAGCCTCAACTCACCTACACTGTAGGTTAATGGACTAACACCTATTAGAAAACAACTACTCCCCTGGCTAATACCACGAAGGGCATTGGATTACATCCAACAGGTGTTAGTGTGGGCTTCACAGAAGAAATTCCACATATACTCTTGGCGATACACCACCAGAATTGATTTTCAATTACTGGGACGGGACACACTTGCAGACCGGTTTCGGGCTTTTTGGCCTCTCGTCAGTGCAAGGCAGTGCCATCATCAACATAAGCTGATGACTTCCCATAATTAAAAATCATACTCGAGTAGAGTATCTTCCCTAGACCTAGGCTGATAAAAACAACTAGCAAAATAGCCGTTGTTGCGCTATCTGCCCGTAGACAAGGTACTAACCAAGAGCATATCCGCATGACCCCAATTCCTCGTTCAAGGAAAATACGAATAAAACAAATATTCATGGGGATGCTTGAAGACTGGCTTTAAATCAAATATTCAAAAAATGAACAATTTGTTCAGGCCAGCCTCAACTCACCTACACTGTAGGTTGACGGACTAACACCTATTAGAAAACAACTACTCCCCTGGCTGATACCACGAAGGGCATTGGATTACATCCAACAGGTGTTAGTGTGGGATTCTTCACAGAAGAAATTCCACATATACTCTTGGCGATACACCACCAGAATTGATTTTCAATTACTGGGACGGGACACACTTGCAGACCGGTTTCGGGCTTTTTGGCCTCTCGTCAGTGCAAGGCAGTGCCATCATCAACATAAGCTGATGACTTCCCATAATTAAAAATCATACTCGAGTAGAGTATCTTCCCTAGACCTAGGCTGATAAAAACAACTAGCAAAATAGCCGTTGTTGCGCCATCTGCCCGTAGACTAGGTACTAACCAAGAGCATATCCGCATGGCCCCAATTCCTCGTACAAGGAAAATACGAATAAAACAAATATTCATGGGGATGCTTGAAGACTGGCTTTAAATCAAATATTCAAAAAATGAACAATTTGTTCAGGCCAGCCTCAACTCACCTACACTGTAGGTTGACGGACTAACACCTATTAGAAAACAACTACTCCCCTGGCTAATACCACGAAGGGCATTGGATTACATCCAACAGGTGTTAGTGTGGGATTCTTCACAGAAGAAATTCCACATATACTCTTGGCGATACACCACCAGAATTGATTTTCAATTACTGGGACGGGACACACTTGCAGACCGGTTTCGGTCTTTTTGGCCTCTCGTCAGTGCAAGGCAGTGCCATCATCAACATAAGCTGATGACTTCCCATAATTAAAAATCATACTCAAGTAGAGTATCTTCCCTGGACCTAGGCTGATAAGTTCTTATAATGATTAAATTGTTGATATGTATTTTATAATGAATTTTTTTTATATTAACTTTTGGGCTTTTTCCGCAGGTAAACTACACTTCTGTACAAAGTGCCAGCACTATGACTTAAATAAACGTTACTTATTATGATAATGGATATCAGCTTCATCGAAATAATGTAATGATATCATCCGAAAGACTTGAGTTCCCCACCATTTTTCTGGAATCGAAGTCTTAAATTTTTTTCGTATGTTATGAAACGTGGCTGGATGAAATTCCTTTTCGAAGACCATCCAATTTTTCTTGCATATTATTTTTTTCAATGTCATAGATTATTAGAAAAAATAATTCAACGTGAACATTACTTAATTCACACCGTAAGAAGGGAAAAGAGAAAAATAGAACAGTAACAATAATTAGCACGCTTCCGTGTGTGTGTATCAGTTATCTGTGAAGATTGACAAAAAACATTTATTGGCTATTGAATACAAATGTATCTCGTGGAAAACTGCAATGTCAATATTTTTGTTCCTTTGAATTTTTCGTTGAAATTAATGACAAAAAAGTGAAAAGCAATTTTATATAAATAATTCGAAAAATCAAAAAAATGTTTTTTTATCCAGTGTCACCACTGATAATGAAATGAACGGTAATAATTGTTATCGTGTTTATCAGACTCGTTAAAATGATGAAAAATTATCATCCGAGACACCTGGGTTTTCTGCAATTTTTTTTATTTTTAATTTTTTTTGCGGCCTTCATGGAGGGCTTGGCGGCCCAAAAATATTATTCCGAAGACCATACGGTCTTTCATATACGTGCATTTTTTCAACTTTTTTCGAGCTCTGGATTCAAAGAAAAAAAAATAAAACCTGAAAAATATCATTTTTTTCCCCTCAGAGGAGAAGAGAGAAGGAAAGAAAAAAAGTATGGTGGAAGTTTTTCACACCTGGGTAACATCATTCGCAGGTCGAATTGGAATTTCGTGATCAAGGGCATTCCGACTATCCTTTGCCTTAAAAAAAACAATATATTTATTTATTTATTCATTTATTTCCATAACTTTGAGATACAAACAGGGCAGGCCCCAAAACAGTATCTACAGATAAGTACAATATCATTCAACTTAGAAAATACTGTTAAATAAATGAAGTACTACCTCAGAGGGATGTACTTATTTGGAAAGAGAAGAAAATGCTTTATTCGAAAAATGATTACAAAGTGATATTTATATATAGTTTTCCAATTTCAATATCCAAGACGCCCTTTGATGTGATATTCAAGTGTTTTTTGAGACATAGAGAAAATGTCGAAATCTGTTTCTTTGTGGTAAGAGTTTAGCAGTCTCAGGCATCGAACGATAGGTGAATTTGAAGAGCAGTTAGTTCTTCTGAATGGGATGTTGAACAAGTTGTTTGTCCGAAGAGTTCGAGTTGGTATATTGAAACGGACATATGAAAGTAGCTCTGGACAATTGATTGTTCCTGTTATTACTTTAAATATGAACTTGAAATCCGATAATGTTCTTCTATTTTGAGGAGAGTAAATTTTAAAATGTTCCCTAGCTTTCTGAATATCTTCAGTGTGGATTATATAATTACTTTTTCGTCCTATATATTTGATAAAACGATTTTGAATTGCCTCCAGCCTATCATTGTAAACATTATATTGGGGATTCCAAACACTACTTGCGAAACTTAATTTTGACAAAACATACGCGTTATACACTGTTACTGTGGGTTTAACGAGAGAGAATTGTTTACATGTCCTCATAATGTACCCAAGAAGCTTGGAGCAGGAATTTGCAATATGTTCGATGTGATCGTGGAACATCAGTTTTTTGTCGAAAACTACTCCCAGGTCCCTAATTTTATCGAATTTCTGTAAACTATTGCTTTCAAAAGTGTATGTATAATTCATAGTGTTGATATTCCGTGTGAAAGTGACAGAGCTACATTTTGCTTGATTTAAAAATAATCCGTGGTTCTTACAAAAGATAACTAAATCATTCAAGTCTTCCTGAACTTTCTCGCAATCTCTCTGACATGTTATCTGACGAAATACTTTCAGGTCATCAGCGTAAAGCAGAAATTTACAATGGTGGAAGCACTGTTTTATGTTGTTTATATAGATTATAAATAAATAAATATGTAGATATGTTGAGGTTGGACGATTATCTAAGTTGAAGAATCCTTCAATTCGGATATGCAGTCAACAAAGGGGTGGAAATCTATTAAATTTTCGATTCTGTTCAAGCTTTCGAATGTTTATTGATCCTCCATCACAAAATCTACAATAAATTTAGAAACTTATTTATAATATAATAATTTTTAACACGTAGGGACTCACGAGTGTGAGGTTAATAATCCATTTGACTAGACAGCTTTTGAAATAGCATATCACAACAAGTAACACTCTTGTGATGAGACAAATATTGTAAAACTCCAATTGGAATATTATGATTATCCCGCATTGAAATGTGTTAATGAACGAATCGAAAATGAAGTTGACAACTGGCAAGTAAAGACAATTTCCTGTGAGCTTGTTAGCTGTTGTTTGTAATGGGTTGTCAGTGCTTGTTCAGTATAAATATGATTCTTTCTAAAATCATTCTGAAGCGTATATCTTCGCATTATATTTCTCGACTCAGTATTTCTTCCGAGAAACAAACAATCTCTAAATAAACAGTTCCTCGCATCCGAGTCTGGCTTCATCGTTGAAATAAGGCCGCAATGTTCCCTGACCCGCAACCGAAATGAGTAACTTGCGTCGCGACCTTTGGAATCCCCGTAATAAAACACCGAAAAATCAAGGGAACATTTGAATTTTGGACCGTTTCCAGTTACGCTCAACAAAACAATCTCCAACAGTTCCGCACCAACTCGGCGAGTTCCTGTAATAGCACGTTCCACAGTTCGGGCCATTTATTCTGAAGAGAACCGGATGTTCGCAATGCTACCCTTGCATTATGCAATTCATTCTGCGATCGTGTCGGTGATAAACTCTTCGGCTCCGCTCGTCGAGACCTGGAGCCTGTTTCATAAAACAAGTCTTGTACCTACAGGTGAAAAACAGATATTTAGCTTTGTGCTTCTCCTGGGGCCTATTTTATGAAAGTACAAGTCTTGTAGCTACAAGGGAGAGACAATGCAGGTACAAGTGAAAAACGAGTAAAAAACAATTATTTAGCATCGTGTTTCTTTGTGTTTCTCTAGTAGCCATAAGACTTGTACTTTCATGAAACAGGCCCCTGTAGGTACAATACTTGTTTTATGAAACAGGCCCCTGTAGGTACAAGACTTGTTTTATGGAACAGGTCCTTGGAGAGGAACGGGGTGCGTCTTCCTACGCTGGAGTTTTTCTACGGCAAAAGGAGCATTTCCATGGGGAGCAAAATTCTTGCTACAGAAACAGTGTCGTATCATATTTGAAATGTTGATTTTTGTTTGAGTTGCAACTTGTGGATGATCATATGTGGGATGATAATGTTTTTCATAATAATATAATAATAATAATAGTACCTTTATTCACACATATACATAGTATATTGATAACAAGTAGTATAGGAATGAAGTCCAAAGCGATAAGTACTATTGCACTAGTTAGGATAACTTATATGATATGATTATACATGTTTCACATCAATATTATATTGAGATATATGTCTTATTGATGAAATTTAAATTGATAGACATCAGTGCGTCGCAAAATTGATTTGTTTTCTATTCGATATGGTGGACGATGAGGATTCTTTGGTTCATTAAAATTTATTTTTTTTTTTAACGAGGCAACTGAGGTAATATTTTTAATTTCGTTAGGTAGTATGTTGTAAAATTTATTCGAAGTGTATGAGAATGCTTTTTGTGAGATAGGTTTTTTTAATACAATGGGATGTTTAATTCTTTTCACAGTTTTTCGTATGGTGACGTTATAGAAATATAATTTCCTGAGGTCCATTATCTGGCATACTTTATACAGTTCGTCTGAAGAAAAGAGGTAGATGAACATTATTAGTTTCAGGATCCTTTTCTTTAGAATTTCTGAAGGGTTGAGATGAGTTCGCAGTGCTGAACCCCATAGTACAATACTGAATTTGAGATGACTTTCAACTAGTGCGTGGTAGAGATTTTTTAGTTCTTTATGGTGTAGATATTTCCTCAGAATTCTGAATTCGAACGTCCTAGTCTGTAATTTTTTTATTGTATATTTGATATGTCTATTCCACTTCATGAATTTATCCCCTAGGTATTTGATTTCATCGACTGCCTGAATTCTGAAGTTTGTTTTTACATTTGTTATTGTCAGTTCTCTGGAAGGACATGTATTAGTTGAATTGCAGCTGAAAGGTGAGGAATTCGTTTTTTCCATATTTACAGTAAGTAGTCTGTGATCGAAACAGTCTTTTATAGTATCAACACTTTTTTCTGCTGTTTCTCAAAGAGCATTTCTTGCTTCTCTCTCATAAAAAATCGCTGTGTCATCTGCGTATACAATTATTGTTCCTGGTTTGTTCAGTTTGAATAAATCATATATATATATATTATATATATATTGTTATGATATTTCGTAACTGATATTGATCAATGCAAAGATAGTGTTTCATATTTCCAAATTCCTTCCATTCGATTGGCCCAGCTATGATGTCTGTGTATCTTTTCAAATCTTTTTATCCTTACTCCACTCGGATCCCCTTTTCCAGCTCAGTCGGTACGCCAATATTCGTCATGTTCGTCAAAATCTCAGTTGGGTTCAAGTTCAAACAGCGTCCTATGTTCTATCGTGAATATTCAATGTCAACTGTCAATGACGAATCAAGATTTGTGTTCTGGACCATGAAATAACAAGAAAGAAACAATAAATAACTTGTATTAATCAAAAACAACAGACACGAAACAGTTTTCAAAATCTAGTTCCTGCGAAACCCAACTTATCTCTCTTGAATATTACCACTAAATGAAAAGAATAATAATAATTTTGTTCAATTTGGAATTGATATGAAAACAGTGGTGATCCCAAAAAGTGAAATTAACCTAAAACAGTGTCCAATGGAATTTATTTTTTTAATCTGTTCAGTTCATATCACTTTCTGTTTTTTATTAAATTTCAGCAAATACCTTCACTGTTCTTCTGACGATGAAATTGTTACCCTGGAGTTCCTTAATCTGCAGTCCAACGACCTCTACAGCGCTCCTGGCCTTCCTTCTATTTGGATTTGTAAATGTTAAGTTCCTGGTAAGTGGTTATTCTTCCGAATTTCAGCTTTCAATACTGGTTAAATGAGTTCATTCTTTTGTGTTCCGTTTTTCTCTTTCTCAACTCTTATTTTTCTTAAGAAAATCTTTCTCTTTCTTACAAATTTGACGATGATGTCTCTCCAAAAAAAAATCTTTCTCACAACACTTTTCCTTGGAAACCCGTAGTCATTTCTTCTTTTTGAAGCACACATTTAAAAAAACTGTCATCATGACATATTAGCACTTTCATTTTAGGTCCTTGGTTATGACACTTTTTTCTATTTTCGATTTCTCATTCTATATACTACACAATTATAACAACGTTAAATATCAAGGATTATAACACCATTTCTATTGCCCTTCAAGCCAACTCAAATTCCAAATTCTCCCGACATCTGACATTGATCTATTATTCTACTTTTTGTTGCCGAAATCATATATAGGATGTTCTTCAAAATAAATAGATTTGAGCTTTAATTTTGAAAAAGGTTATAATTTTGATAATTTTCTAGGTTGCACAGGGTTTGACACCTCATGTCATGTTGAGAATGGACGAATTACGCTGCCATCCTTTGTACTGTGAAAAACTGATCAAAGCGGAAGAAGGTTGCAGATTGCAGAGTGTACAACCCCGAAAACATAGCCAAACAAATTAGCATGAATTTCTGGAATGTAAGTATCGTGATCAAATATCCATTTCTTTTCATTGTATTTTCATTCATCATACTCCATATCATAACAATATATATATATATATATATATATATATATATATATATATATGCAAGATGAATTTTTCTGGGTTTTTATCCGTTAGGTATCTTTTGATTTGTTCGACGTTTCGAATTCAATTTGAATTCATTCTCAAGAACTGTGAGACGAATATCTGTCCATACCGTCCTGGTCAATCACTCCCCTTACGAAGCAACCAAGCAAGAGCAAGCAAAGACTTCAATTGTCTGTTCTCCACGGAAACTGGTATTTATAATGACTCTCCTCGGTCATTATCCGACTTGGTCCGATATTAAGGCTGCATCCTGCCCATCCAGGTAATATGTAGAAATTGATGTTTTCACGGATCTTCGATATGCAAGATGAATTTTTCTGGGTTTTTATCCGTTAGGTATCTTTTGATTTGTTCGACGTTTCGAATTCGTAAGGGGAGTGATCGACCAGGACGGTATGGACAGATATTCGTCTCACAGTTCTTGAGAATGAATTCAAAATGGAATTCGAAACGTCGAACAAATCAAAAGATACCTAACGGATAAAAACCCAGAAAAATTCATCTTGCATATCGAAGATCCGTGAAAACATCAATTTCTACATATTACCTGGATGGGCAGGATGCAGCCTTAATATCGGACCAAGTCGGATAATGACCGAGGAGAGTCATTATAAATACCAGTTTCCGTGGAGAACAGACAATTGAAGTCTTTGCTTGCTCTTGCTTGGTTGCTTCGTAAGGGGAGTGATCGACCAGGACGGTATGGACAGATATTCGTCTCACAGTTCTTGAGAATGAATTCAAAATGGAATTCGAAACGTCGAACAAATCAAAAGATACCTAACGGATAAAAACCCAGAAAAATTCATCTTGCATATCGAAGATCCGTGAAAACATCAATTTCTACATATTACCTGGATGGGCAGGATGCAGCCTTAATATCGGACCAAGTCGGATAATGACCGAGGAGAGTCATTATAAATACCAGTTTCCGTGGAGAACAGACAATTGAAGTCTTTGCTTGCTCTTGCTTGGTTGCTTCGTAAGGGGAGTGATCGACCAGGACGGTATGGACAGATATTCGTCTCACAGTTCTTGAGAATGAATTCAAAATGGAATTCGAAACGTCGAACAAATCAAAAGATACCTAACGGATGAAAACCCAGAAAAATTCATCTTGCATATCGAAGATCCGTGAAAACATCAATTTCTACATATTACCTGGATGGGCAGGATGCAGCCTTAATATCGGACCAAGTCGGATAATGACCGAGGAGAGTCATTATAAATACCAGTTTCCGTGGAGAACAGACAATTGAAGTCTTTGCTTGCTCTTGCTTGGTTGCTTCGTAAGGGGAGTGATCGACCAGGACGGTATGGACAGATATTCGTCTCACAGTTCTTGAGAATGAATTCAAAATGGAATTCGAAACGTCGAACAAATCAAAAGATACCTAACGGATAAAAACCCAGAAAAATTCATCTTGCATATCGAAGATCCGTGAAAACATCAATTTCTACATATTACCTGGATGGGCAGGATGCAGCCTTAATATCGGACCAAGTCGGATAATGACCGAGGAGAGTCATTATAAATACCAGTTTCCGTGGAGAACAGACAACTGAAGTCTTTGCTTGCTCTTGCTTGGTTGCTTCGTAAGGGGAGTGATCGACCAGGACGGTATGGACAGATATTCGTCTCACAGTTCTTGAGAATGAATTCAAAATGGAATTCGAAACGTCGAACAAATCAAAAGATACCTAACGGATAAAAACCCAGAAAAATTCATCTTGCATATCGAAGATCCGTGAAAACATCAATTTCTACATATATATATATATATATATATATATATATAGAGAGAGAGAGAGAGAGAGAGAGAGAGATTGAATAAGAAAGTCCCTACACTGGGCCTTGAGGGACACCACATTCCACTTTTTGTGTTGAAACATATCCCAACGAATTGTTTGAGTTTTAATAAAGGGGGAATTTCTCGAAATAATAATGTTGTTCTGCTCAGAAATGTTGAAAACAAATAAATGAGGGCTTTTGTGGTGTTTTGTTTTCATGAGGAAGGACCACTTTCGTGTATTTTTAATGACAGAAAGTTGATGTGAGAAATGGTAAAGTTTCACAACAACATGGACCTGTATCTCCGAAAATAGAAAAATTTCATATGGATTTTTTGTATAGGAGACCAAATTACCTGAGTCTCACTTTTTTTAAAACTAAGATGCTCAGTGTAATCGAAGTTATACCGATAAGGTTTATGATATAGCTAGTATGGTCGCAAGTGATAGGCATTTTGCCAAGACATTATTCCCATCAGTTCCAACCACGAGTGAATGTGATGGGAAATGAAAAGTTAGGTGTTCATCCTGATTGCTCGAGAAAGACTGTCACCATAGCCATATACTCATTCACATCTTTACTTCGAAGAATAACTCAATTCCGTTAAAGTAGGTATATCCAAAAATGAGAGCTCGGTCGCTATTATCTTCATAAGTAGAGGAACTATCAGGCTTTGCTAATAGAACCAGTAACACACCACTTCAACATATGTTTCCAAAATCATCAATTCTCTCCAGTGTAATCTCAACGGAGATCTTCGCAGAGATCCAAGGGTCGACAGCATTGATTATTATCAGTAACTGAAACTGAAGAATAGTTCGTACCGAAGACTCTTGAACATTGAAGTCATATAAATTTTCAAAAATATCACAGTTTCTAGTACGATTCTCACTGGCAATGGGTTTCCAAAACTGTAACACGTGTTTCGCTATATAATAGCTCCCTCAAGCAGGATTCCGCTTGAGTGAGCTACAATTCGTAGAAGAATTAGCGAATGGGTTGACATCAACTCTGTGGGATTCAATGCTAGGAAAACCCAGACATGTATTTTCTCAAAGAAACCGATCTTTCTTCATCTAGAATTCAAATGTCAGGAAAAACTATTCCTACGAAGTCAACTATCTTGATACTAGAATTTACGATCAGTAATAATCTCTCATGGGAAAATCACGTGAGATCAATCGCTAAGGGTGATTCCCATAAGCTTGATTTTTCGTTCGAAGAAAAACTCCACTCAGCTTCTAATTATCACAAAGTCGTGGAATATAGTTTTCATGTATGGGACTCGCCACCAAAACATTCATAAAAACTTCTTGATTCTCTTTGTTTTTGTCGAGTTTTCGGAAATATTTATTTTCTTTTTCACGTTTTCGTCTTGGAAAAGAAAATAAACATTTTCGAAAGCTCGACAAAAACAAAAAGAACATCCTAATTGCCATTTCCAGACTGCAACCCAAATAAGTCTCTCTGCATACACTGAGATAGACAAATGTGAGTTAAGCGAGAAGTTGCTATCTAAAAGGAACTGTTTTTTAAGTGACGCAGCAACTTTTTGTGTCAGATCAGAAGTCTGCTCTTCTTCCCTTGTATAAATAAATTCCAATATTGATTCTTTAAGTTTTTCGATTGTGGTAGGTTAAAAGTCCCAAAAAGTACGAATCTACTATGAATTATTACAATTTTGTCATACCTCATATTCAGAGTGACTGTAACTGAGCTGTGATTACCCCTAATCACCCTAATTTATGACACGTCGTGAAGGGAAATTCATAAATTGTCGGAAATGTATTCTCCAACTTTGAGAAAGCTAATCAGCGAAATGTAGTTGGAAAGATTGTGTGCCTAATGAACGCTTCAATTAATACCAATAAAGAATATGGAAATATGATGAATATATCTTTCGGCTATGGAAACTTCTGATAGTAATCCATGTTTCGGTGGGGTGATATAACTCTATCAGAGTTCTGAGAATTTATTAGATGAACATTATCCCGAGTTTCTTTTTGATAATGTGTTCTTTCCTTTGTGCTCTGCAATACCGAAGACTCTACGAAATATGAGGAGCTTGATTGGCTTAGCTTTTTTGATAGGTTTTATAGTACAGCACGTCGAGGAAAAATTTCAGGAACTGAAAGAGGTTAGCAGGTTACCGACGAGCTAATAACTTTTTGAGGAACTGAGTGAATGAATATGAATAACATTTTGAGGGTTATATCCAGCGTCCTGTTTGGTTCCAGTATCACAATTTGGGCACTTGGCGTTTGCCGGCATATCGAGACAGAAAAGTCTTAACTGATAACGTCAGTTATAAAACGTTGATACTGACTATAGGAATGCAATATTTGAAATAGAATCAAAATACCGCTATCTTGAGGATACTACAGCTCAGCATAATTGCATTTTCCGATAGATAGTCAACAAGTAGAAATGTCAGAATTTTTTATAGCAAGATATGATGAATGGTGATGGTTCGGACTTCCATTGTCTATATCATTAACTCTATTGAAACTTTTTGCTAAGAACGAAAAAATAAAAATACAAATCAAGAGAGAAAATCAAATCCAAACAAAATGTTGAAATGGATTTATTAGTCAATAAAAAAAATAAGGTTTTATTGATCATATAACATAATGTTATTAAAAAAAAGATATAGAATATGAAATATTGGTCAAGAAAATTCAAATTAAGAAATCAATGAAATAATATTGTGACAAGAAAATTGAGATATCGAAAGTAAAATACTACTTGAAACCAAGTTTCAAGTTGAGTGTACTCATGACAGTCATCACCCGAAGATGATATTATTTCCTTTTTTAGCACAGCATAGGCTAATGTACAATGTTTGATCCTAACTTATATTAGGCTAGTGTCAAAATATTCAAAGAATGAATGGGAAATATGAATAAATGGTCACACTCACAATAATAAAATTCAATTATATATGAAATATCGACATATGAAAGTGGGTAACGAGGGTAAGACACAAGTATTGATACAGATACGAAGTAGCAAATACAACACTTTTGAAACCTTAGAATACCTAGCTATGGGATAATCGAATCCAAAATAATAATGAAATCATTCGTCCATTTTGTGTATTTTCAACATCCTTTTGAATTGAGCTATCGAATTACAATCCTTGACACCATCATCCAAATTATTGAAAGCAAACATTCTTGCATGATGAATCGATTTCTCAGTATATTTCTTATTATTGGTTCCTACATGGATATTTCTGTTGGTTCTGGTATCATAATTATGATAATTTTGATTACCTGTAAGTTATTTTTCTGCTCAAGTAGTCCGGAGATAGATGGTGATGCATCCTATATATCAGTATCATTGTATGTTAGTACACATAGTCTTTTAACGACACCCATTTCAATCCTCTCAACATGTTGACTATTGGTGTGTCTCTTGGTACCCCCAGTATGACTCTCGGTTTCATTACTCAGTAAGAAAAATTTTGTCTTTTCACTATTCAGCTTGAGAGTGTTGAGATTACACCATCGACACCATAATTTGGAGTATCTTCAGTTCATTAACATTATGGGAACAGTAATATATTAATGTGTCATCTGCAAACAAACTTATTTTACCTCAGTGATGTCGGAAACAAAGACATTTATATATAAAAAGGAAGGGTAATGGCCCAAGTATACTACTCTGTGGCACTCCATTATCATTAATATTTTCGGAGGAAGTAATATTATCGACCTTTGTTACTTGTTTTCTATCACTTAAATGGTCTTCGAAGCATTTCAGTACTGTGCCGGTTATTCCATAATATCGCGATTGCGGAAACCAGCAATCGAAACTTGGTTTCAACATTTATCCATGGTATTTCATTTATTTTTTTATTAAAAAAATTTTTTTACTTATATTTCATATTCGTTATCTCGATTTTTTGTAACCAACATAATTTTTTTTCGATCAATCAATACTTAATTTAATTATTGACCAATGATATACGATACGTATATATATATTTTCACCAGAAGAATCTCCATATTTTGAAACAATTATTCCTTAATAATTGTTATCCTTCTTCACTTTTAAATAAGATCTTATTTGGCACGTCACCATTAATTTTTTCTCAAAATTATAATAATAAATCAATTTTAGAACTCACATCTACTAGTCAAAACTCTAATCAACCCCATAGTAAATTTTCATACATTAGTCTACCATACATTTCTGAGATCACACCTGGACTTGCCAGAATTTTGAGAAACATAGATAATATTGAAATAGCCAATAAAACGGTTCTCAAAATTAATTCCCTCTTCTAATGTTAAAGATAAAGTTCCAAAATTATCCCAGTTCACTGTATTCCTTGCAATGACTGTGACTCTGAGTATATCAGACAGACAGGGAGACTGTTGAAAGATCGCATTTCTTCACATAGAAGCGACAGCAGACTCCATCCGGAGAGGTGTGCTCTGAGTGAACATACTTCCAAGGAGGGACATTCAATAAATTACAGTTCCACAAAAATTTTATCAATTGAAAGGAATGTTTCGAGGAGAATGTTCTTAGAAATGGCATTTATATCTCAATCCTCAAATTGTTTAAATAAAAGAACCGATCTCAATCACTGGAGTAAAATTTATTCATATTTATTATTGATTGATGGGAATTCGAGGGTTCTCGAAGGCAATTAAGTGACGTTACTTAATCAAAATATTGAATGTATACTTTTCCACGAAACCAATTTCAAATTTCTAATTATTTTAATACTATATTACATTTTCCCACCTCCTCTTTTGCAGCACCTGTAATGGTACTGAGGTCTCAGCGGCTTAGGCCAAATTGTGTGTCAACAGGAATTTTTCAGTGACATTTGAAATTTTTGACAAATGACTTCTGGCGTCTTTATAACCACAAAATTTTATCTTTTCCACATGGTGTTAGTCACCTTTTCATTTAAAAGGAAAATAATAGTTTTTAACGTTTTTATGTGTTGTACTGATACTTATCAATGTTTTTAAAAAAATTTTACTGCGTCATCTGACTTTTTTAACCATCTCATGCGACCATCCTCACTAACAATGTAAGTAAGGATATATATATATATATATATATATATATATATATGCTGGCTGGAACTTCCGGTTGATCCGCGTCTGGAAAGATTTACTTGTCTACGTATACAAATATATATATATATGTATATATATATATATATATATATATATATATATATATATATATATATATATATATATATATATATATATATGTATATATATATGTGTGTGTGTTCGGATAGGTTTCCGCGGTCAGTGGTATGTTGTTGTTGAG
Source organism: Zygogramma bicolorata (assembly GCA_032362365.1). NCBI lineage: Eukaryota > Metazoa > Arthropoda > Insecta > Coleoptera > Chrysomelidae > Zygogramma > Zygogramma bicolorata. The sequence continues at coordinate 51,271 of JAVJAQ010004223.1, forward strand.
TTCGGGTTGAACCGCGTCTGGAGATTTGTTCTCGAAGTTTCGGCTTTGATTTTGGAGCCATTTTCAAGAGTAAATGTGACTTCACGCTGAGGTCTCAATCTGCCTACTCCCCAGGTCTCGTCACGAGTTCTTTCTCAGGTCTCAATCTGCCTACTCCTTAGATCGAGCTGAGGTATCGAGGGATGTTGGGTGGTATTTATAGCAGCGGTCTCTGACCGTCGACTTCCAACTGCATGGAAACCCCTAATTTCCAGATGCCCAGTCCCCACCAAGACATCCGACGGTGCTTTAGCAGCACCCGCTGCTATAAATACCACCCAACATCCCTCGATACCTCAGTTCGATCTAAGGAGTAGGCAGATTGAGGCCCCGGCGTCAAGTCACAAACCCTTGCCCCCTGTGACAACACCTGAGGAGTCAATATATATATATATATATATATATATATATATATATATATATATATATATATATATATCGGGTTTTTTTTGTGAATGGTTCATTTCATTCTTATGAATTATACAGTTCAATGTCAAGAAATGTACAATATACTTATGATGAACACGTATAAATAAAAAATAGGGTTTCAACTAACAAACTCAAATCGTCGCTGCTGAAATTCATCTTCAAATGTTTCAATGGCACGCAGTTCATTATCCCATTTCCATCCACATAATTTCGCCAAAAACGCAACTATTCCATCCAATTGCTTACTTCTCATTCCTTAGAATATCATCATTCCTCTGAGGAGAAATAACGAAAAGCTGAATGGAATGTTTCTTTTCGCAAAGAAATGGACAATAAAAATGTATTTCTCCAAATAAGATCTCAATCTAAGCAATCCATTCGAGCGTCTTAAGTACGCCGGGATAAGTTTCAAATCACATTTAATTTAATTATTTTTTCTGGAGCGAGAAAAGGAATTTTCTTTGTGTGTGATCTGAGGGGTGGAATGAATATAAAGGGCCCTGTGCAATTCCTACTTATCAGTGTTACGTCTGAAGCTTCCACACCTTTTTATATCATTGACGTAGTCGACTGAAGATATAAGAACATTTTTTTGCTCATTCATTTTGAATGTTTTTATTTCATATATATGATCGTTTTGATAACTGTTTATTTTATCGTTTCAATCTATATTCTTACGATTATTGTTTGAAAGTCTTTATTTTGTGGTGGATGAATGTTTTCTTTGCCATTTTTTGGGTTTTAAATCCAAGACAATCTGAAAAATAAAGAATTATTATTGGAATCTATATAAGTGTAGAAGCGCAGATTTTCAATATACCCCGAAAAGTTGATACGTTAATCAAAAACAGTTCCTTCTAACTGAAACACGTCATATTAGTTGACAACTTCTCGTATAACGTAAATTTTACTATCACAAAGAACTAATATATGAAATACTCATCTCTATTAACGTTTCGCAAGTCATAAAAACGTATTCACAATACTTCACTTTTCCGTACGTTTTTGGAAAATCTGTCCACTTTTCTAGGTTGAAAAATTAAAAATCTACTCTTCTGAACTTCCAAATTTTCTATATCTCTTCTGATATTCTTCTGAATTGTGGAAGAAAAAAAACGAAGACGAAGACTATTTTTTTATTCATGCATCCCTGAAAGCATTTGAAGCATACATCTTAGCATTTCATTATTACAAGTAAATATGATGTTCCCCAAAAACCTGTGCCCCATGCTGTTAGCATGACGATTGGGAAGTTCATCATTACGCCTCTATCGGAAAATATTTTAACTATTTCATCACGTAAAACAAAAACAAACTTCTGAATGTGAAATTATGGTACACTTCTCTAAAACATTCACACACTGATTAGTCTACACATTTGTTTTACAGAGAACTTTGCTAAAATTCGAAAAACACAAGGTACAATACAAAGTACAACGTAAACAATAGTAAACATATGTTTTTGACAGGTTACGATCAGCTGATTACGGTTTGTTGGCGACATTTTTGAACAGACATCAGCGCCCTCATCGGTAGAAATTCTTCCCAATTCTCACAGACAAAGTATGATGAGCTGGTTTCTCGAGTTTCGTTCCGTGTTCTGTTGTTTTGATCCTCTGAAGGATTATTACCACGACGTTTCGGCAAAGTCTCATTTGCCATCTTCTAGGTGATGTCTAGAGTTTCGACATCTAAACTCGACTAATTCATTCGAGTTATTGAGAAGCAGAACTCGAATGAATCAGTCGAGTTCGGAGGTCGAAACTGTAGACATATCTGAGACTTTGCCGAAACGTCGTGGTAATAATTCTTCAGAGGATCAACAGAACAGGGAAGTCATCTGGGACCATTATTATTCATTATATATATATATATAAATATATATATATATATATATATATATATATATATATATATATATATATATATATATATATATATATATATATATATGTTAACATGAAGATTCTCACGGACGAAGTATGATGAGTTCTTTTTTCGGGTTTCATTCCGACTCAGTCGAGTTCAATCAAACCTAGAAGATGGCAAATGACAATTATGCTTCAGAGGATCAATACCACAGAACACGAAATCAAACCCGAAAAAACAACTCATCATACTTCGTCCGTGAGAATCTTCATGCTTACATATATATATATATATATATATATATATATATATATATATATATATATATATATATATATATATATATATATATATATGGCGTCCTCTTGAAATACAGAACTCTGTAGTGAATCACTGCAGGATGAATTGATATCTATCAAGACAGGCCAAATTCGTTCTCTTCAATTTTTTCAGAGGCTTTTCCCATATTAGATATCACGAATGGGGATGGGTAATTATTATTATTTTTTTGTTTCGTTTCCTTATTGAAACATTGACATATACCTGCGTTTTTGAAAGATTTTATATTGGTAACATTCATTCAATTAAGTCTCAGTAATGTTATGTTTTTCGAAAGATCAATTTTGTGTTTCTTTCTAATCCTTATAAGATCATCATGTTCTAAATGCTAAAACGAAGAGATGAAAAACTTGAGGCAATACGAAATCGGCGGTGATGATTTTAACAGAAAACGAGTTGAAGTCGGCAGATGATTCGAACTCGTATCAGATTATATCACGTGCGAATTTGATAGTGAATATCGAAAACCCACTGTCACTCGACATGCTCTGAATCAAGATCGAAGAATTGGTGAAAGCTCCTGGAAAGTGATCGAAATATACATGACAATCTACCAATTACCAATCTCTTGGAATAGATAAGTGTAGTAATAACATGAGTAGTGACATATAGCAGATTCAATTCAGTCTGATTTTTAGAGTGCATTGGTGCATTGGTTTCATTGAACAGTTATTAGGAGTGGACTTTGTAATTTAAAGACGAGTTATCCATTCCTGTAGCCGATAGCCAGATAGGTCAAGTTCAAATTCGATTCCTACCTACCCCTAGTAATATACTTCAAAGCACCAACTTGCTCATTAAACAAATTCACCTATTTCATGAGGATTTTGATCAAACGTATAAGCCATTTCTTCAAAATAATTTTTTTTATATCACACACACATTTTCCAAATATTATCCTTATTTATTACAGTGACCACCCCTGTTTCTAGTTTTGCTTATTCTTTTTTTTGTGTAGACAGTAACGCACGTTTTGATATTCCATTCCATGAAGGCATGAGTGGATGATTAGTTCGAGGAAGGTGAATAAGATTCACAAGCAAGTATGTTTCATGGCGCCCATCATAATAGAAACTTTCCTCGAAAAATACATACAGGGTTGGTCAGAGTTGCGGAGGGACACACTACGTTATAAATAGCACCTATACACATAAAATATGTACATTGAAATTTTTGTTTGGGTAATTGAAAAAGGTTTCACATTCACAACATCAGTGCCAGTCAAACCAATGACTGATGAAACGATTGATAACTTTTAAATATCAGTATCATTGCAACAAAAACTCACATATAAATAATTGTTCTATCATTTGGATGATCATTCATTCCCCATTTCATATATATGTTCTACGTTGTTATTACAAGTGGAACCAGAAAGCAAATGTTTATATTTTCCTATTCGTAACAAAGACGAATTGCGAAAAAAGTTACAAATTCGAATGAAGTTACTTTCTTCATTCTCATCAAAATATCACATCGTTCGAATTCAATGTGCATATAAGAAATTCAAAATGAATCCATTTGCACCAATAAACAATATGGTGTCCAGATGAGGGAAATCGTACGTTTAGGAAATCGATCAAAGTCTGGAGTTTTCTCGAGACGTTGTTTGGCAACTATTCAGAATTAAAGTGTGTCAAGTTGCAAGTTTAAGTTCAATTGTTGCAGATATCACTTTTCTTGTATAACGAAAAAAGAAGATTCAGAGATATTGAAATCGATTTCGCATTCAGGCACGACGATGAAAAGAGAATTGTTATTGCGGTACAATAAAATTGTATTGTTAGTGTCTCAGGAAGCCGATACTGAGTTGATAATTGAGTTCACTTCGAGAGATAATAGAACAAATGAGCGTGTTTTATTATGTTTTAGGGCTGAAATAGTAATTTGTATAACAAGAATGTATGTATTGGCCATATCGCACGGCACGCAAGTTTGAGCACGATGCGGTAGGTCTCAAAGGACCGTGGGCGATATGACCAATATCAATTAATTTTTTTTTTGATATTCATGAAGAACCCAAAAGAAAGAAACTGTACTGAACTCAATATTCAATTCTTGCCGACGACATCATCCGGATATTTCAAAAATTAATAGTACCTGAAGAGTTATAATATTTCAACCCTTGACAAAAAGTAGAAACAAAACTCGGTTTTGGAGAGACTCGAACCAACAACGATAAAGTAGCCAGTTTCAGAAGGCGTACGCCTTAACCAACGAGCACATTTGGACTGTACAATTTCAGTTATTTTTGGTGGAGTACCGGTTATAGATTCATCACAAGAATCATTGATTTTTGTTGATTATTTTGTTACAGAAAACACTGATACATTGATAATTACAATGAAATCGATGACAGATTTACAAAGGAAGCCGTGATTTTGAACATGAAGTGTTATACCTAGATACGACGGGATAATCGAGATATTACAATTATTAGTCAAATAACTGAAGATCCGAAACTAGGGAAAGCCGTGAACAAGTCTATGCGTCCTTCACTTGTGGCTCAATTTATAGGTCGTCACAGATGTTTTCAAAGGACCCAAAACTTATTACTAGCCATTTTATCGACTTGCCATGCACATCGTTTTGAAGCCAAGATGCTCTAGTTTCCGAATAGATATATATTTTTTATGGCTAATAATTTTTTAATTCGCGGTTGTTCCGCCGAAATCGCATGAGAAATGTTAATAAGCAAATGGATCATTTATTAGAACGCGGGAAAGGTACAAAAAAAAAATTCAGAGATCATTCAAGACCCCCCAAGGACCCATTATAAAGAAAAATTTCCGATAAAAGACTATTTTTGAAAAAAATGTAAACAAATTAATGAAACAGTGTCGAAATGGTGCGGAAAAACCTTTCACAGCTTATTGAATCTTTTTGTCAAATGAGAAAGAACTTTGAAATACATGGAATGATAGCTACGAGTTTCCTCATTATCTTGAACTTTGAATCATTGAAAAACGACGGTTTTTGCCTGAGTTATGAAACAATTCGTCCGCCCGCCTCCAAGCGAATGCATAGACAACAGAATTCCTATAGAGAAAGCGGCAGCTGAAATGAGGAGAGTTTTGGGTTCCTTTGTCTCGAAAACTGTTGAGTTTTCGGAAAAAATGATAGGGTCATTTTTGTAGATAATGAGACGATCTTTAATTTTTGTATGAACGAAAATTCTCTAATTAGTATATTTAGCCAGATATTGGCGGGAAACCCATTTTTCTGGGTTTGGGAGGCCATTTTCGGCCATTTCGATGAACGCAATCGTGTTAAGTCTCTGACGACCTAGAAACTGAGCCACAAGTGAAAAACTCATAGACTTTTTCACAGGTTCTTCCCTTCATTTACTGGACTATATAGTTAACATCCATTTTTGCGATCAATTTTTGTTTCTTTTGAAGAAAATTTGCTGAAATCGTTGATTTTTGAAAATTTTTTCTTTCGTCAATTCCATTCACAAACACTAAGCGATTGAAAATACGTTCAGGAACGACTAATTTTATGAAAACTCAATGAATACTGATCAGCGTTTCATGTCGGAAAATTCAATACCTACCAGTTGGAAGCTGAAACAATTTGAAACCTCCTCATTTATCATTGTCATATTGGAGAAATTATTTCTTTTTCAGATATGATTATCATCTGGGATATTGTGCAAAGGAATTCCATGCATTCATTCAACCAAATCCCATGTATACTTGGGACCAAGAATAACAAACCACATTTGGTATCTCATTTCACACGATTTACATTTCATTCTACTCATTGTTTGGGACATAACCCAATGTGTATTGTTTATTTTGTTTCCTTTATGTTCCCACTGCAGTGATTTGCATATTATGATAATATTATCTGCTATGAACACTCTAATGAGTTCAACCGGGAGAAAGAGCTAATACCGACGAGAAAGAGCTGTTATTACATGTTATTATGTTTTGTTATGGGGATCCCAGGATACTCGTCAATAGCTGATGGTGTATTCACTATTTCAATGGCAAGAAAACTAATGAAAACTTTTTCATCTCTCGAAGTATTTCAATACAGTGAGTTGAAACAAGATCATTTATTACGTAGAGTGTGTTTCGTAAGAAATAAATGTTCTCAACAAATTTGACACTCTATATGACATAAGTTGAATAAAATAGGTATCCATACCGCCACTAAATATTCTAGATTTGAATGAAAAACGAGCGAAAATAATTAAAAAAAGTTACAACTTCCATTCAAAACAACTCTAGGAATCAATTGAACTAACCCAGAAAGGAAATTCTGAATGTTTCATTTTCAAAGTTACTACTTTATTCATACTACATAACTCATACAAGAAGTAGTCACAGAATTATCTGGAATATAACAATAGTCTACCCAAATATGTAACAACATACATCTTCGAGTTCCACGCATATCGCATACCAATATTGCTTCAAAATTGCTGGAAAATTGGCTCAATATTCAAAATATTAGATTGGCCATATAAAAGGTTAACATTCGGCGATATTGGTTGAATATTCGAAAAAAATATGAGGATATATAATTATTATGCTTGAATTGGTAAAATATTGTAAATAAGGTCAGTGAAAAAGTGTATTCAGTAATTTTCGAAAAATAATTCATTCTTCATTTAGTATAAAAGGATTTACAATTTCTCATTTCCAGATTACACGTTCTGAGTACTCACACGTGAACAAAAAAACTGTCTGCTGCGGGACTTGAACTCAGTATCTCCGGTTTGTTGAGTCTCCTATATGCACTTTGAGCCACGATAAGGCAACATCAAATCGTCAGTGAAATATCATCACCCTGTATCTATGGAAAATCTAGATGATTTGGTCATGGAGACAATCTATTTGGAAAAATAGTAAAGGATTACTGTTATGTATTAAAGTGGAATAATATATGAAACTCGCGTGAATCATGTGACAGAAGATGTGAATTTTTGAAGGTTGTATGCCTGAAGGAAAACCCTGGCAAGGAGTTTCTAAGTTCAGCCACTATATTGAATAGAAATCCCTGAACAAGAAAGGTTCGATAAGTTTCCAAGCTCACATCAAAGGGTGGGAATTCTGCACTCATCGGGTCAATCGTGCTGATACTGCCAAGGGTGAAACGATTGACGACAATTAAGAAGAGCACCGACAGTGGAGATATCTATAGAAGAGAAAAAAGTCTGTGAGCGAAGAATCACCGACAGGACGGATTGTTTTTTCCTGAATAGAATCAAGAAGTTTCAATTAATGTCTTGGTGCAGAGCCCCATACATGAGAACTATACTCCAAGTTCGGCTGTAATCGCACGTTAAAAGGTAAGGCCTCGTTGATCCATTGCTCGCACAAGTTTCGACTTCTGAGGGTTGACGTTCGTCAGCTGGTTAACGGAACAAACAATTTTAGAACAACAAAAATAATCTGTGTCTTGTAGGTCAGCATATTGTGCTACATGAGTGTGTTTGGTACACCAAATCATTCATTAATAATGAATTGTTAGGTGTTTCCGGGCTTCAGAGCCGTGGTCTGCAGGTTTTTTGGCCAGACGTTTCGTGTGCATCTGCGGAAGACATTCTCGCTCTTTCTACCAAGGTTTTCATTACCCTACGCCTAGTTTTCCATTTTCCCTCTCTTCTACCCAATGAGAGAGAATACGATTTCTAAAAATCGTTTAGAGAAAAATCAATTAGAGATATTCGAGCGCCCGATTCTAAGCCGATAAATGAGACTCATCATCTGAATCACATCTAATCGAAGCCTCCGAAGTTACTGGCCGTTAACGTTAAACTTCCATTCATTCATCAATAGTTCCATATAATTTTTCTCGGGGATTTCAATACAAACCTTTCATGTGTTTGGAATATAACATTGTTGGAAATTCAAATTATTTGGAAAGATATACATGCCCTGGTTTACAAACTACACCTTTACAATTTCTACTAGTAAAGAGTTTGCAGAACCTCAAGATGTATTTCGCTATAGAGTAGCTTCCTCAAGCAAGATCATTCTTGTCATTTGTGAAGAGAAAAACCATTTTTGATGAGCATGGTGATAATTTTCAAAACAACACTGGTTATATAATATATTCGGGATTAAGTTTCTGCGAGTACTTTGGAAATTCAGTAAGCAAATAGAAGTTTGATAATTAATTGTTCATTCATGTTTTATGCATGAATTCATCCAACACTTTCCAGCCGCATACATATATGCCACAGTTTGGAAGAGGTTCAGATAATTCTCTCCCCATTTGAACTCCTCCGCTCTTGACTCGCTAATCCATTTGAATACTTTCGACCAACGCAATCTCAGCTTCTATAATTCCGAGTTTAGTTCGGCGAGCAAACACTGATTCCTTAATTTTTACAAGAAGCAACAAACAACTTCGTGGAATGACTTCAAAAAACCTCAGTCTGGCGTTTATTCCTGTAACACAAAAAGATCCATTAAAAGTCGATGTTGATTCCAGGAAGGAATCCAAAGAAGACGAATGGGGTTGGGTAAAACCGAGTTGATGAATATCCCTGACGAATAATTTGCACTGGGAAGATGAAACGGTGTTCGGTGGTGGGAATACGTTCGAAACGGCACGAAACAAGAAACCACCGGAATATGTTTGCTACCTTCCGGTATTTTGAGATTGTAGGCGCCCATCCGGTGCTTCAAAACTTCAACGAGTTATGCCTATTAATGATGGAATCAAATGAGATCAATTTTCAATATTAAATGCCGAAATACGAAAGAAATTATGCATGAAAATTAAATTGGTCTCAAATGTGTTTTTCTCGAATCTTTATTATCATCAAATTACATTCAAACGGTATTTTTTTATTTAGTTCTTATTCAAACCCATAAAATATTATATTATGGAAGTGGTCTAAAGGATGTGTTAAGTCAGAGGACACAAAATGACAGCATATTTTGCATCAAATCTTGATTTTATTTGAGCAGAAAGGAATGAAAGCCAAACTAGTTATTATATTCTACGACATATCAGTAAATATCATAAATTTGTATTATAAATGCACACAGCCGTTTATGATATACCAAAACATACGCTATTATTATCTTGTCATTGAAATTACACTACTATTTCACGTCTATATCATAATGATGTTCACATATATTATCTAGGACTCAACCACGATAAGTTCATTCACTCTTTGTAATGAAATGAAACGTTGAGAGTTAGGTTAGTTTTAAACCGAATTCTCTACGTATAAATAATAGTCAATGCAATACTTACTACTGGCTGATTCACATTGAGATGGATATAAGTATAGCACACTTACCTCAAATGATATTAACAACAATATAAACACATTATCTTCCACCAATATTTTTGTACGTTCGCATCACTTGGAATACGACAAAACACTTTATTGGGTATTTTTCCAATTCGGTACAATACAATATTCGTAAGGAGGTTTATGAGCTTCTTCCGTAATCCATATAGCAATCAAGCTGTACATATTTCTGAGCAACTGACACGCTCAGAGTAGAAAAATACAGGACATGCCCTGTGACATTTTCCAAAGCGCGAGCAAGATGGTGACATTTGAACGGCTCATATTTATTCAGTGTTTCACATTTCACTTTTGAGAATAAATTGAATATTTTCATGCCTATTTATATTTTCTTATACATAATGAAGATGAAAATCACTGATTTCAGTCATAACAAAAAATCATGCATATTTCCTATTATGAATAATGTATTTCCTCAACCCAGGAATGATATACATTGGGTTTTGAATCCTCTCTATTCCAGAATTTCTGTCCTAATACTAAATTCGAATGATCGATCCAAGAACATCACCGATTAACTTTTTCTGGGAATGTAATGAAAAACCTTTTTATCAACGTTTGTCACATCATTTATTCCTGATGTCTAGGCAAAAGTTCGCCTGGGTACTTTTTGGACTGGCAAGTCAATTTTTTTTTGATACGTTCTTGAAAAAGTTCATTACTAAAGGAATACATGTTCGAAATGTATATCAATTCAGCTTTATAATACAGTTTGAAGACTTTATTGTACTCGTGCTCATTACAGTTTATCATGTCATTCATATTTTCAAATTCCATTCCACACTCATAAATCTGACTGAATGACATACAAACACAATCCAAAACTGATGCTGAACTGAAACGATGGAGTAAGGATTCAACAGTACTTTTCACGTGAAGTTTCACTTGTACTTCCATTAGGACAGATTAATCTCTTATTTCCAGGAGATAACTTTATGCACACACATTTTCACTTTCATTTCAACTTCGGGAGTGTAATTTGCTCCTGCGCATGCGCAAGTTACAGAACGAATGGCATGAACGTAAAACTAGAAGACCCAACATTGTAAAAAGCTGATATCAAATCACAATTGTACTAGTAAGTGTTGCTCAGAATATCAATATTTTTAGCAAAAATAACAAAGTTTAAGTGAAAGAGAAAGAGAAAAATTCGTGGGCAAAGTATTTTTCGTATGCATGCACAAATATAATCCCGCACACCTATACCTATAATTAATGCCCACATATTCAACAGCTTTAGTTATTTTTCTCCTTAATTTGAGGAGAACTCAATATTGTTCACTGAAGAGCCGTTAAGATATAAAAAAATCAAACATCATAAACTCTTAATTCAAAATCTTTTTCATAATACTTATGATGACTGAGTAGTCATCGGAGTCAAACTCAAGATGTATGAGCCTCTGAAGAAGCTAGCCCCTCGCGTCAGCGAAACGTCAGGAAAAAATTCCAACAAACGACGGCCTTCAAACCCGAACAAAAGTAGTGATACTAATATATCATGCATTTGTCAAATGAAAAATATAATTATTGCTTACAGCATTTTCTTCTTTCTCCGATATGTGTGGAAGAATCCATGGTAATTTTTCTTCATCGCTAATATGAGACATTTTGATAATATAATTATCAAAGTACTGATTTTGACAAACGTCAAATGTTCATCATGCTTGAAAAATTATTGATTTCTATTGGTTAAAAATCTCTATCGTAATGAAAAATCTGTATCTTAATGGTATCATTATGAAACAGATGTTGGGCATATAAGTATTAGTAGTACAGGTTTAGATCAAATATTGATATGACAATGATTCTCTATATTTTTCGAATTTTTTGTATGTTTTTTCAGCATCGGAAACAATATCGCTTGTTTTGTGACAATATTTCTATATTATTAGTGAAACAATAAATGGTGCTCACCAATCTGTGGTTTTCAGGTGTATATAATGGAAAATATCGTTCATTACACGTCCATGGATGCTTTCTCCGTGGTAATACATATTCATAATTTTATATGCATTTTCCGATGTTCGTCACAATTACTAATAAAACGCGTATAACTGACTCCAAAATATAAATAAATTTTCAACACCCTGTATCTCAAAAATGAAGGCCTTGCGGACCCATGCTGAAATAAACGTTTTACCATATGACTGAGGAATCGTCCTGTAAAATTCGGACACTCATTACATAACACCCTGTATAAAGAAAGACAAATCATGATGGTATTAAATATTTGCCTTGAGAGTGTGAAGGCATTTTTCTGTGAATACTCACCATCTCCCCATCTGAACAGAAATCCCAGATATGAATATAATTTCGGGATATATATCCGTCATAATCCGACAACTCCAATTGATTATATCGTTAAATCCACCCTTCTCGTCGCCCTCTTTCAATTCGGAGTGAATGGATCGAATAGAAGACTGGCTTCGAGCCGGATTCCACCAGCGTTTCTCAGGAAAATCTCTCTAATGCACAGCTGAGCCGCTAGTTTATGCATGAGCCAGCCTCCTGATTATTATACGCTGAATATTTGATTTGATATATTCAATTTGGAGCGGTTCACCTGGCGCGAAGGATGCACGCGCTTTCCGAACGGGAAGTTCGAGAATGATTTAAATTTTCCGCGGAAATTCAGCGGTAAACAGTTGAAGGCGGAAACGTAATTCCGTGAAACAAATGACGGTAGTGATGGATACTTCGCGCAAAGGAAGCGTTTGGTGAATGCAAAAATATATTTTCGAAAAGTGAAGAAACATTTCTGTGATTCTCGACAAAACTCTGTAATGAATATGAAATTTCTCAATTCTGGATTTTTTTATTATTATATCGAGTAGCCATCTGAAATTCCCCATTCTGAATCTAGATACCATATCTCATATCAGGTGATATTGTTACGTATTTCTGAGTTCGTTTATCTGAATTATACTCCGAACAATGATAAACTTTCAATTTACTTCACTATAAAATACAATTATTGCACTGACATATAATTCGCTCACAAAACACTTAGACTTCTCAAGTGACTGAAACATCCAACACTCTTTACTAAAAACTGATATTTCGATAAATTGTTTCCCTGTTATACTCTATTCGAATAGAGAAGACCCTCCCAAGCTCGTCTTTTCGCGCCTCGACAACAGGATTTTTCACACCGATCCAGATTTTTTTAAGATGCTCAGCGGCGTTGGGGGATTTAATTCGGTTTCATTACATTATAAACGTTATGTATATAAATATATATATATATATATATATATATTTATATATATATATATATATATATATATATATATATATATATATATATATATATATATATATATATATATATATATATATATATATATATATGCGTTGAGGTCACTTTGAGGAACTAAATAGTATATACAGTATATACCAGTACATACTTTCATCTCCATACTGGTCATTTTGAGGAACTATCTCCGCGGTTCAATTTCCAAATTTGAGAAGAACTATTTGAGAAATTATCACTGGAATACTCTTGTCATTATTTAAAGAATGGAAGACTTTATTTTTGTCTACTACATGGGTGGTAACACAATATTATAAAGTCCTCAGGGTATCATAATCCAATTTTGGGTGCTATTGAAAAATAATTTGAATCAATTATGATGCCTGAACACATCAACTGAAAATTCATTATTTTCACTGGAAACGACCCCAATAACCGATTGCACCGACTCTTTGTTATGAGACCATCAACAAAGCGACCTTCAAGTTAGGTAATGGCTCATTGATGGCTGTTTAATGGATGTTTAAGATATGGTGCAATCGGTGATGTGCGTTAACTGACCTTTAATGGCCCATTGGCCTAATGCTCCCATAAGAAAAGTCGGATCATAGATAGATAGAGAAAAGTTGTTTTTATACATTTGAAAAGTAGGGAAATGTTGTAACTTCGCGTTTCGTGAATCGGATTATCGTTCTGTGTTAACGATAACTACGAAACTCGTTATTCCAATCCGTCGTGCGCAGTCACACAGTAAGGAAAAGATAACGACTCAAGTGGCATAAAAACTCCCTATTGACTAACTTTATCTCTATAAACAATGCTAGTAGATTTTAGTAGATTCGACCTCCACCACATGATATAGTAGATTCGAAAGAAAAACAGTGGTCAAGCTGCACCTGCTTGTCGAAAATAAAGGACGTTTCATTCAATTGGGATTTCACGATAAGTGATAAGCCCTCTGGTGAAAAGTATCAAACAATGCCAAAGTATTGTCGAAGTGGTGCTTGTAATTTGAAGTCTTGGTCAACGTGACGTTGCGATATTATTTTGAAATTTTGAAATATGATTAAACGTTCACATGAAAGTGAAAGAATTTTACATTTTGATACTTTCAAACAACATCAAAGTTCTAACCTGAAATGGAAATAATTGTCAAAGTGGTGCTTATTAGTTGGAATTTTCTTTAATGTGGCGCCGCGATCCCAATTTGAAATCCCAAATCCAATCCCAATCGTCTTTCTAATAATGATTTTGATAATCTGAATGAGTTAGTGAAATTAATAAAAAAAATATTTTTCCCCGAGCACCAATCATAAGTCCGATTACTGTGATATGGTCAATTTCATATTTATTTCTAGAATAAATAATAACATTTCATTGTTTCAAAAAACACTGCCGATAATTAACTTAGGCTATTTGTGAGCTGAAATATCTCTGCAGTGATCAATTTTTTTTCTTCTCAGCTACATTGCTTGTCTCGGTTAGTTTCCTTAGTGGTTACGCTGGTGCTGAAACAACTGCCTAATCAAATTTGTTATTTTTTGTATCCTCCTTCAGGTTTTTCTCACACGACTGAAAATTAGTTAATAACCTTCGATAAAGGGTAAACATCTTTCGTAATATAAATAATGGAAATGTTACCCACATGTACATAATAACTTGAGTAGACACTCTGTATAAATAATATAATAAATCTTTTCTAATATCCGGATCTCTGACCCCAAAGAAGCCTATTCGCTAATTTTAAATAGAATCATAAATCACAAAACTATAAATTTTAATAACCAAATTATGAAAACCTATATCCCAAATTTCAATGAATTCTTCCATTTCGTTCAAAATCTGCATACCTATATATTACCTGTAAATGGAATTTTAATCAAATGATGAAAAATCACATACGTGACTCTCAATACACGAGAAATATATAAAAATGAGAGTATTTCTATAATTATTAAAATCTGTTACATTTTCCAAACCACATCTGTTACAATTTCCAAACAAAATCTGTGGGG
This sequence comes from Zygogramma bicolorata, assembly GCA_032362365.1. Lineage (NCBI taxonomy): Eukaryota > Metazoa > Arthropoda > Insecta > Coleoptera > Chrysomelidae > Zygogramma > Zygogramma bicolorata. Next base: position 66,503 of record JAVJAQ010004223.1, read on the forward strand.
CTAGTTTTGAAATTAATTCGTATACGAATTTGTCTCGTGTGCAGACAATACACACTCGTTCAACTTCGCGAGGAACTCATTCGCTCTGGTGGTGCCGGTATCTGGTGATGGGCACAATCGAATGATTTCAACAATCGAAATGTGTGTTCTCGAATGACTTCAACAATCGAATGATTCATTCGAGATGTTTTTCACTCGGGGCCATTACTGTCATCAGTCATCAGTCGATGCGGTAGATTCTTCGATATGTACATTTCGTAGGTAGGTATATCTCGCTTCGGTTAGGTTCGGACACTCGATTGCCGTTTTGTTTTTGATGAGTTTCGGAGAGGCATTAGGAACTTGCAACAACCTGAAGCGCATTTTGATTTCGATATGAGACCTGTTAAGAAATCCGTGGTTTGGAATTTTTCCACGAAATCATCGGACAACAAATTAGTGACCTGTCATGAATGCAAAAAAATTGGAGTTTTCCACCAACACTACAAATCTTAGAGACCATCTCAAACGCATTCTTTCCCTCATTTTAAAAAGTGCTGAAGATGCTAGTATTTCTACTGGGTCTCCTACTAGCGAAGAAAATGAAGTCTCAAATTCGCGGAATTTGGGTGATATAGTTGACATGCCGAGTACATCATATTCCATTCAAAAAAATAATTTTGAAGTTATTCCTAACGTGTCATCATCAGAGAAAATTCATGAAAAAGTTCAAAGTACCTACGCAAACTTCTCTTTGGACGGAATTCGACGAGAAAGCATCTGAGTATAAATCTGTCGTGGCGCCTACCACTTTAGTGATAGTAACACTAAGACAATAAATTGAAATGCCGCTAGTAGAGAGAACTAAGGATCCCCTAGAATTTTGGAAGGCACACAAACAACTCCTTCCTGAACTCTACAAATTTGCTGTGAAATATCTGTGCACACCGGCAACATCTGTGCCATCGGAAAGAGTATTTTCCAAGTGTGGCCAGTTAACTATCGTCCATCGAAATAGATTAGAACCAAAGAACTTAGACGAAATAATATTTCTAAATGGCGAAATCTAAAGCGTTTTCAGAAAATGTTTCGTTTTTATAAAACATATATATTCAGATTATTTTCATTTTCTTCTATTGTTTTTGTTGAACCCAAATTTTTGTTTAATTTTGTTTTGTTTGTGAATAAATCTATGAGCAGAACACTTTTTCCATAACACCCTCATGTGCTTCCAATAATTTATCGTCGTGTTCTTAGTCGTGTTGGTAGTATGAGTCAATAAATATGTATATATACTACAATCGATTGTTCTTGTTTTGACGGCTCGCCAGATTCACTTGATTGTTGTGAAATCAGAAATGTCGAGTAGGGAATAGGGAAGTAGGTACCGGAATGCGCTACGATTCGAATGAAAAACATTCTTGTATTGCGACATTTCAGCCTCAAATGTTCGTTAGGAAAGAATGGACTATGATGCGATGTTTTGCTGCCACCGTTAGATATTTATCGTTCTCATGATTCACATACGAATTCATTTCGATTGTTGGGACTTCTCGAGAGCAAGTATTTCGCAAATGGATCTCACTGTCACTGTTGCCGTTTTCCGGATAATTATCCGAATTGCGGGTAATTTGATTGGTCTGTGGGTAATTTCGCGGATCTTCACCATTTGCGGATAATTTTTGGGTAATTTTCCTTGAAAAACAATTTTTTTTATTGGGATACATTTTGATCAAACGGTAAAGATTTTGGTTGGTGGATATGAGGAATTGGCATTTCTCAGTACGAAAAAAGTTGAAGATAGAGAGAGAGAGGGACAGACAGACCAACATGAAGTTGTAGTTCCCAACGAGACGGCCAAAAACTAGGTGCCATTTTATTACTCTAGAGACCGTGTAAAAAGTATGGGGAACGACGTAACTAAGACTTTTGGACCACTGCCGTCAATTTCTGGTGGCCCGATTTTCCGCCATAATTAAATAAACATTGCATCTGGAAACGTCATTTTGTATAAAATTATTACTGACGGCATACTGTTTATATTAACAGTAGTAGTTAAAAATTAAATTTAAACTTATTGCCGTCAAAAAAAAATGGCACCGGATGTCAGGAAAAATTTTGAAAATTTGAAAGTTGAGTATCCATTTTAGTATCAAATCATTATTGACGGCAATAGCATAATTTATTATACTTTTTGATGTTATTTCGTGTTTTATTAATGCCGTCAAAATTTACTGGCACCGGGGTTGAAAAAAAGGGTGGTCACCCCAACCTCGGGCACCCTGGGTGCAGAATTTTTGCATAGTGTTTGGCACTTACAAAAAAATTATATTTTACATCAAAATCAATAAAAAAACGATTTAAAGTTGGTGCCGTCAAAAAAAAAAGTAAACGAAGTCAGAAAAATTGTTTATTTACGTCTAGTAGAGGTGCTATTTTTGTATCAAATTATTATTGACGGCAGTTGTAAAATTTATTTTATTTTATCATGTTATTTGATTTTTTATCGCCGCCTACAAAACTTTTTCTACACATAAATCCATTTATAGGTTTCTTTTTTTTTCAAAAACATCAAAATTTTAAATTTTTTTTAACGATACTGTTAATTATTAAAAAATAGTTTAATGTCTGTCCTAAACATGTGGTTTCTGTTTTTTATAACTTTTCTTTTAAATATTTCAAGTGCCATAAAAATATTTTTGACGGCGTATCACGTCTTGTACGCTATAAACTTTTTTTAATTTTAATAGCCGTCGGTGCCATTAAAAATTGACGGCACAATAATTTATAATATTGTATTCTCAAGTAGTTTGATGATATTAAAAAAAAAATTGTAATGAAATAATACTAAAACCCTATTCAACGTAAGGGGTTACCACCCCCTTTTTTCAACCCCGGTGCCAGTAAATTTTGACGGCATTAATAAAACACGAAATAACATCACAAAGTATAATAAATTATGCTATTGCCGTCAATAATGATTTGATACTAAAATGGATACTCAACTTTCAAATTTTCAAAATTTTTCCTGACTTCCGGTGCCATTTTTTTTTACGGCAATAAGTTTAAATTTAATTTTTAACTACTATTGTTAATATAAACAGTATGCCGTCAGTAATAATTTTATACAAAATGACGTTTCCAGATGCAATGTTTATTTAATTATGGCGGAAAATCGGGCCACCAGAAATTGACGGCAGTGGTCCAAAAGTCTTAGTTACGTCGTTCCCCATACTTTTTACACGGTCTCTAGAGTAATAAAATGGCACCTAGTTTTTGGGCCGTCTCGTTGGGAACTATTGGGTTTGCTTCAGCATTCAGCACGTACCCGTACGAAACGGTTGCTTGATTTCTTAGGTTTCGTACTCCACTGCTAGATGGCGATGTATTGATGTATGTTTTTTACTGAAATTAATTTCAAGGGCTAGTAGGAATGGATAACGAACGTCCACCTATGATCATATTACGCGAAAGTGACATTGACAAAACATGGATTTTATGGATAATTCGAACATGATGCAAGCCTTCCTAATCGTCCATTGTTTTTCGCCCAAAATTCTAAACAATATCGAATAAGTCACTCTCTCGACTTTTCTTCCTCATCGGCGCATTTGACCAAATACAGTAGGGTTTTCAGACATTTAACTTTATACCAACACATTTTGCATTCACTAATTGTTATTGCAGATTATGTTATCCCTTCCATGTTATGAGTTATGTTTTGTGTTGTCTTACATTTGCTGATGAAAAATAAAAAAATCACTACATTTTCTCTGACACTGACAGCCGATACAAAGGGTAGCCAATCCACCTTTCATTACTAAAGAATGTTGAATTGTATTCAGGTTTCGATCCAATAACACAAAAATTCATAATTGCTGATAGGAATGATATAAAATTGAAGGCGGATCAAATGCGGATAATTTCAATCTGGTTGCGGGTAATTTCGGATAATTCTCGCTCGATGCGCGGATAATATGACAACTGAGTTGTGGCAACACTGCCTCACTGTACTCGCAGATTACTAGTGCTCGCGCAACATTGTGCGTCGTCGGCCGTCGATGTAAAATCATTCGAATGATTCTCGAGAGGTTCCAACAATCGAAATGTTCGATTGTTTTAATTCGAAATGGCCCATCACTACCCTGGGAACAACGGCTCTAATTGCACACCTGTGTACCGAAGTCGACCGAGGAGTGTAGGGAGGTACTTCATGAACGCAATCCGAACAACTTCGAGGCCTTTGACTCGGGCGAAAAACCGACAACAATTGGAAGTCGCTGGAGGCGAGGTAGAGTTTGACGGGAGGCGAGGTAAGCCTAATGATGGATTCAGACAGATCCGAAATCCCATCGTACGATCAGATAGCTTCCTGATTGGTCTGAATTGGTCCAAATTCAAATTTAGACCAATCAGAAAGCTATCGGATCGTCGTACGATCGGATTTCGGATCTGTCTGAATCCTAAGGCTGGATTCAGGCAGATATCAGAAACAGGTATGTTAACATGTTTTCTCAACAATATACATATATTATTAATTGTATGATTTTCAATGTTCTAAATTGTTCGTTTTCGTAAACCAGCTGACGAACGTCAACCCTCAGAAATCGAAACTTGTGCGAGCAATGGATCAACGAGGCCTTACCTTTTAACGTGCGATTACCCAGCACGGTGGCCCGGCAAGGATTCGAACCCCGGCCTTCCGCTTGATAGGCAGATATGCTAACCACTACACTACCGAGACCACATGTAATGAAATGAAAAAAGTGAATAAAACTCTCAAGAATTCATTTCATAAACTTATTTAGTGACATACATCAACTGCTGATCTTGCAAATTAGTTTCTGGCTATTATTATGGTGGATTCAAGCAACACTAATTTTAACTATGGCTTCAAGTTTACTATGAAGGATAAATCTCCCATGTACAATAGAACATTTTATGCACTAACATTTTTACTTCCACTTCAAATCCAGATAATCCAATTCTCAAAATGAAAGTGTAATTTGCTCTTGCACATATACTAATTTCAGAACGAATGACAATAGAACTAGGACTCTATGACACACAAATTAGTTTTGAAATATATCCTTGCTTTTATACAATCACATTTGTGTGCGGAAAGACAAATATTTTCATAGTGAAAACTACAAAGTGGAAATGGAAGTTGAACTTGATGTGAAAATTACTGCCTCATAAATCTACCTTAACTTCTGATACAGAATCAAAAAATGAAATGTTGCAAGTATTTTTCTCCAACCACTCGTGTTCAATGTTTTTCTTCAAAGAACAGTACAGATTCGTCAAACTCAGTTTCATAATCAAATTTCGAAAATTTTTCATAATTAGGTAAACAATGGTTTTTAACAATGCATTAACTCAAAGGAAAAGTGTTTTCTTGAGTTTACCATTGAATACCCTATTTATATTTTGGAGAATTCTGGTATTAAATGGGTTAAAACAATATATTTTTTCCAGTAGCGTACGGAAAGTCTCATTTCCGCACTAATACCGAAAAGTACTGCATGTGCCAAACGTGATGGCGAGCCAGCCCCTATTCGCAGTATCATTTTCAATGTAATCCAATCAATGTGACACTGGCTGGCAAGGGGCCTATCGTGATCCTATTGTAATTTAGTTGGGAGAGTCTATACCTGCGCCCGTGATGTGTATTGTAAATCTGTTAAGTTTTTGGGGAGTATACTGACATTTGAATGTTTGTTATATAGTTGCATGGTTGTTGTTTTTTATAGAATGAGTAATAAATAAATTTATCAGAATTCTGCTATAATTTTTAATAACAAGAAAGGTGTGTTTCAATAATTCTTTGATGGCCCTGGTATAAGTCTCATCAAATAATAATAAACTTCTGACATTTTCCATTTGTACTTTGAATTACGGTAGCAACAATAGTATATTATATTATTCCTATGACCACCCGATCGTGTATATTGAGTTGCCTGACTAATCTTACATTTCGTCGTCAAATGACAATAAGTTAGTACTTATTATAGATACAACTTGTGCTGAAACCATGTTTTCATTTCACAACAATGCTAAAATGCAACTGTAATCATGTTTTGTTCATAACATGTTTGATATTTGGCTATGCAATCCGTTTCTCAAAAATGTGTATAAAAGCTTGCATATCCTATGGGAATGAACTCCACTGTTGCAGCGGTATATATTTGCTTTTAAGTGTCGAATGCTCGTTCGACGTTTTTGTGATTAACACTCCATATTTTTCAATCTTTTTTTTATCACAATTTCTGAAGAATTTCGGTATTTTCGTAAAGTTAATGTCGTTTGAGGAGTGAACTCTCTGTCTTTGCCAAATATAAAATTGGCATTCGGTCATTCTTTCAGGTAATGAATAGAAAATTAGAATTTCGAATTTGTTTATTAACAAAATGGTTCTTTCAGATACGATTTCAAACCTTACGAAAATTTTATTGTCGGCACCTTTCTCAAATAAATCTCATTCTGGGCGTGTTTTCTTTTATTTTGTAAAATCGTACAGCCTAACCCAGAAGCAGCCGATCTGTTTCAAACTTTCAGTTCAGTTTTTGTGTGAATTATATCAATAAGGAAGAGCAATTAGTAATTACATCTGTAAATCTTCAGAATTCACGGGTTTGACGGCTCATTGACAACCGTGCGGAAAGTACAGAGAACCAATAAGCAGTGGAAAATTTATGAATTACCACTCTTATCATAAGCAATGCATTAAAATAAATTCAGTCGAACAAATAAAACCTCGTATACCAAGTTTTTCCCGAGACATACAAACTCTCGAAAATTAAAAATAAATTCTAAATTACACCCTTTCTTTTTTTTTGGCTTATGCTATATTCTTTGAAAGTTACAGAATCTCGTGTAAATCTAAACATCAAATAATTGTAAAGTGATATTGGATATTCGAATGTTAATTTCCGAAAAAAGTTGAGTACGCTGTGTTTCAACTTCAGATTGGCGAACAATGAACCAAAATTAATAGTGCACATTATTATTATTAGTTGAAATCACGGGCTGAATTCCTCAAATTCTCGAAGTTTTGCAGAGCAGTTTTTATCAAGTTCGCAAGCGGCGTGCAGTGTATTTCTCATGAAAACGTTGGGGGGCGTGGCTTATCAACTCCGGGAGTGAAACTGCAGGATGTGCACTCATCTAAAAAAAACGAAACTGTGGGACACGAACATCAAAAGGACCGACCAAATCTGAAACTACTGGTTCTCCTTTACTGTGCTATAGTATTCGCCTAATATCGTTCAACTTCGCAAGTAGTGTAGAGGAAGTTCAACACATCTAGTCACTCTATTCGAATAAAAATAAATCCACATGTTTTGGTTTGCTGTTCGGACTTAGTGATGGGCATAATCGAATTATTTTGAGCATCGAATTATTATAGTGTAGCCGCTGAAAAGATAGAATGATCACGTGAACGGCACGCACTCTTTGAATGTTCCACTCCCAAATGTTACAAGTCCGATTTACACCACTCAACAAAAACGTCGCCTCAGCAGTGAATTCAACAGCATTTCCCTGTTCTTCCATAAACTCTTGGGATGCTTTTTTATAAGTGTTCATTATTACACCTTTTTCCTCTACAGTTTAATGTCTTTGTTTCCATCCATATTATTTAATTAACGTAACACAGGTAAATACAAAGCACAAATGAGTACAGTACAGTGTAAACAGTTCTTCATTTTCTCCAGTTTAGAAGGCGTGGCTACGCCGCGCAGTCTAAAATAGATGCAGGTAAGATGTCTAGAAGGATGGTGCTGGGACTGATGCGATATTGTTTAGAATTTTATGGCGACACTTTTCTGTCATTAGTGTCATTTTTACGTATCGTGTTGTGTTTCTCAATTTCATCGCTAGTTGACGCTAATTGGAAGTGCATAGTCAACCGATCGATCGACAAACTATATTCTTTGATTCGAGCAGTCAACAAAATGAGCAAAATCTAATGTCATACTCATAGAAAACAAAATCGAATGAAAGGAACGCAATTATAGGGAATTTGGCCAGTATTCTAAACGAATAATATAGGTTCTTGATCAGTCAGCGTCTTAAAGTATAGCCAGCCGTCAGGTCGGCCGTTTATACATTTCCTAGGAAATTTGTAACTCTTTTCGTTGCAAACGCCATCTGAACTGATTTGATGTCAAGGGGTCATGATTACTCATGATGCTTATTATCATAGTAGGCATGTGTCGCCACTTAGATCCCAAACTTTCCCAGGTATAAATCCCTACACCAGGGTTTCTAGACATCTTAAATGCAGGCATTCACTGTTCACGCGTCCTTGAATTCTATCTTTTGAACAGCCCGACTATAGTAAACGAATTGTTTGAATAATCGAATTATCATCCGAATTATAGATCACTCGCAATGCGCAAGCATTCTCAATAGAATGTTTACATATCTCGAATTACGTCAACCGAATATGTTTCAGGTTAGGTTTGTTCTGTTTATATTGATTTCGAATTGTTTCAGTTTTGCGCTGCAAGATAAAATATTCTCAATTGAAATCCACGGAATTATTCCCTCGAAAAATGAGACCAGGTCCAAAGAAATCGTCCTTAGTTTGGGAACATTTCAGTAAAACAAATTTTGGAATAGATTTTAATTTCGTTAATTTTGAAAATATCTTGAGCCGACCCTATTCATAGACCCCTTCCTACAATGGATATACGTTCCGTATATCGTTTCCGTAAACCAGAGCGGTGCTCTCTCTCTCTAAGATATTGGCCGATTCCATTCAAGAGAGAGGGAGAACGGCTCTAGTTGAGTGAAACAATATACGGAACATATCCAGTGTAGAATGATTACTACATTAATTCGAATTGTCTTGATAATCGATTCGATATCTCGAATTGTTGTGATAATTGAATTATCGATTATTTTTAATCCGAATTAGCCCATCACTAAGTTCGGACTGTTTTGAACAGTCAGAGAATAGTCGTCCAGTTGGTTACTCAACATAGCCTCGCGTAAATATTGTCCCTCTACAACTGACTCACTGATTTTTGGACCATCCTGAATAGTAAATACTAAAAACCCGAGCAAGCCTAGTCTATTCGTCTATTTACATTAGAAAGAGTGCGCGTATAAAATGTTGACAGTTGTTTTCATGCCTCGCGTTTCGATTGGCTGGCTGTGATATCGAAGAACGTACAGAGTTGTATTCGGCTGAGACAGTCTAGTACTAGTACTGAATTAACTGAATATAATTAATACTAATAAAACTTCTCGTTTGGAGTGCATGAATTGTTCTCCAGCCTAAATAAGCGAAGAAGTCGATCTTAAAATTTTTCTTTGAAAATAAGTGCGAAAATCGATGGATTGACTATTTTTAAGCAACTTTTATTGCGTGAAGATTTTTCTGAATGGAAATACATTTCGACTTACTCGCGAGTGAAATGGTCTGTTTTCAGGCAAAAAAAAACGTTTTCAGATCATTTTTCGCGAATAACTGAAAAAATATGCATTCAATCGAAAAACCTGTAGGAAGCAAAATTTTAGCTTTCTAAAAAACAAAGGTAGTCGTGTATTTATGATGTATGCAGACCCAATAGGTACAGCGGATTTATCGCTTGTTGGAAGTTGATTGGTAATTTCAAACGCCAAAATGAAAAGTTCCCACGTACAATAACAAAAATCCAATGTATTTTTCGGAGAAAACTCATTGAACCATTATTAAAGTTCCTAGCATCAAAACTTAGCGAGGTATGAAGAGAATAATGTCGATTCCTACTTTTTCGTTGAAAAAAAATTGTGAAAATCTCACCCTCTCTTTCACCCCTTTCGAAAAAAATCGTTGCCACTTCACAATTCACTTTAATTTTGTTCTCATAATACATTATCTGATAGCGAAAAATCTCGTTTTCTTCAAAATAATTCAAAAATTATCAATGACACGTAGAATTTCGTAGAGAACAAGGTTGTAGCTGTTTTTTTCTGAAAATTCAGGAGTGTTATTTTTTTAGGATGAAAATGGAGTAAAATATGGCAAGTTAAAGCTGGAAGGACTCAAAAAAGATCCTTTGCGCGAACACACGCATCCTACAGAAAAAACGCCAAAGTTTTCGGGAAAAAAAACTACAATTTTGTACTCTACAATATTTTGCGTGTCATTAATAGTTTTTGAATTATTTTGGATAAAAGGCGATTTTTCACTTAATAACGAAAATTATTTTCTCTCTTCAAACTCAAATTTTTTCCAAAGATGTGTATACTTTCAACTAGCCAAACACTCGACATATTGAAAGAACATAACTATAAGTTTAATTATAAAGTGGCAACAATTTTTTTCAAATGGGCTGGAAGAGAGGGTGATATTTTCACTATTCTCTTCCAACGAAAAACAATTAATATACAGTTGCCTGTTTTTTTACATATGAGGGTTTACTAAACCTCGCGGTTTAGTAAACCCTAATAAGTGTGAATTTTCCAGGCAACTGTATGTCAATTGTTTTAATATGGATTTTTGATTGCCATTTTGCAGAGGCAGAACTCTCTCTCTCGGTTGTTAATGGACCTCACTTCCTTTCAAGGAGAATCATGCTATAAAAGCTTTTTTCACGGTTGTTGTGACTTGCATGACAGAAGACTACATCCAATAATATTATTTCGACTTCTTTTATCGGGAGAGGCTCATTTTTCGACATCATGCAAATATGTTCATACGTACGGAATGATAGAGCTTTTGAAATTGATGTGTTGAAGTGCAACATTAATATCAAAATATATCGGGCCACCCTTCGTACATTCGGATTGAGATGGCGACTTTGTAAACTCTGTAGTTTTGCATATCCAGAATTAAATTTATTTTCTTATCTTATGGATGTATTTAGGACATTTGTTGCAGATATCCTAGGTGCATCCAAAATGGAATATCTCATAAATATACATTTTATGTCTATGGATATCCCGCCTTGAATAGGACTTGAAATAGACATTCATAGGATATCCTGTATTAACTGGAGTGTAATCAACTGAATGTTTGACGAACAGTTATGCTTGATTTGGTGCTCGAATTCCACATATCAGCGCGACGTTACATGGTTAATATCCTTGAGACATCCCAAATAGAATGTCCACTTGATATCTCTATTGTTACTTATTACATCTGTCAGATTTCGCAGTGATGTAATCAAATGATATTACAGGTGTGACCTTATTCATTATTACATCTCGGAGAAGTCAATGTCACAGATGTGTTTACTGGGTATCTACAGCTTATCAATTTCATCTTGGCACGGATAAAATGCCGTCCCAGCCAACACATCTGTGAAATGACATCCCTGCGATGTCACTATCAAGTAACACTGAGACTTTTGCAAGTCGTTGCGATGTACCTATTTGGGATGTGACTACTGCGATATTGGCATGATTTTTGATATCTGTGACATCCAGTAGATATCGCTCTCATGATGTCCAGTAGAGGTTATTCCAGTAATGTAATGCTTTGTATTTGTTTATGAATGCTAGATTGACAGTTTTTTGAGGAATTGCATCCGGGTTTCATTTCCAATTATATTCATAAAAATGTATATGAATGGAATAGGAAGGCTTGAATTGATTTATAGTCCGGGAGGTACCGTCACTTTGAAACAAGTCATTTTACGCACGTTGTATTTTTCACCATTGTCAATTCCCATTTAGTTCTCATAATAACCAACCGTTAGACCCTCCAAGAGTGGTGGGGTGAGTCGTAGGAGGTTGCGGAACATTTTGTGAAATTCTTACCGAAAAATTATTTTACGCACGCTCAATTTTCGTGTGGGCATCATTAATAATATATGTGATACCACAGATTAATCATATTAATCTGTGGTGATACACAAATAGTCGTCAGACCCTGATCTCTGGGTGGAAAGTTTGTCAGTCACTGTAGCAAAATTATTTAAAACAAAATTCTACCTAGTACGCATTCTTAAATTTCGTGTTCTGATAGTTCATAGCTTGCATACTGAGAAAATAATCGTCAAACTTCATGAAAATGTTGGAAAACCTGTCAGTCGTGTCATTTATTGCGGATCGCAGCGTTCGAAATAATTGAGCCCGCGGAAAATTTTGCGGTGCAGCTAACGAACTTTCCACCAATTTCTTGCTTTCTGACGATTATATTTATTCTCTATAGTTTACACAGTAATAATTATCGCTGTCAAAAAAATCAAGATGCGTACTATGACCATAATAGTATTTTGTATCAAATCACAGAATAAATTTATTTATTCAGAATGAGAAAAAAAAAACCGTAATGTTTTTGAAACTGATAGTATCAACCAAAAACATATAGAGCTGCTTGAATTGAAGAATCATCTGATGCATCGGCAGGTACAATGTTGGTATTTCACTGTTCTATTATGACGTTCATGAACGGGTTTCTTACGTTATAAAGATTATTCATTGGCATTTTGTATTTACACAGGTTTGAGCAATTTTTTTCAACATTTCAATGTTCAAGAATACATTCTTTTCAACAGAACAATCAGAAAAGAAGCATTTGTAACATGACAACGAAGAAAATTATTCTGATGAAAGCGGGTTAGAAGATAGCAGAAAAGAAACATCAATAGAGTCTTGTGATTCAGATTACAGAGATGAAGAGAGAGAATTGGAAGGATAATTCGCCAAATATATATTTCTTTCTTGCTCCATATAATTTTATTTTTATATCATATATATAAAAAATTCGAACTCAAATCACTTAAATCTTGTGGAAACTTGTCATTGAAATTATTACCTTTTGCTTATAAATTATAAATAAAATATTTCCTTTTTATCTTACGAAAATTGCCAGTAATCATTATATCATTATATATAATACTCATAAATATGATCGTCAAACGACAAGAAAGTTTGTCAGCTGAACCGCAAAAGACGCAGCGCGCTCAATTACTTCGGATGCTGCGATCCGTCATAAATTACACTACTGACGGGTTTTTCACCATTTTCATTGAAAATGCGAACTTCCACTTTTTTTATTTTGCAACTAGTGACTGACGACCTTTCCACTCTGAGATCGGGTTCTGACGACTCTTTTTGTATCACGTATATATTTAATGATTTCCTAACAAAAATTCAGCGTGCGTCAAATCACTTTTTGGTGGGGATTATTCCACAGGTTCCGCAAAATGCTGCGACCACGCCTTCCGCTGTCGTGCCATCAGACGCTCGGTTTAGTATTCAGTAGTATACTCATAATTCCACCGACTTGATTTTAACATGCATAAAATGACTAGTAAAAAAGTGACGGTACCTCTCGGACTATTAGGAATGCCTAACAATGGTTGTCAAATATAAAAGACCACGGACATTCAGAGTATGGACAGGGAAAATTAAGTAATTATTTTTTGAGGAATTTTGCAAATTTGTGTTGGTACGTTCTGTAGATATTCTATCAATTTTCGCAACAATGTTTTTTGTGGGTTCAGAATCATCTCTCGAAGTTAAGCACTTTTTTGTTGGACCTTTTTTTTCTTCATTCCCCCATTTTATGCCTGAGTTTTCCAGTGACATAATTATGTTATGGCAAAAGAAGACATCGCACACCTTGTCACATACACGTCGCAAAATTCATCGCAATTCTGTCACAAAACTTGTCGCACTTGTGTTACAGGCGATGTCGCGTTGTGACATCGCGACTTGTGAGCGACGCGAATGCAAGTTCCCTGCGACAAATTTTGAGACGTTACACGCCTCGTCGTGATATCGCAAAGATGTATCTGCGATGTAACTGTGTTGGTTGGGGTATTGCGCCGAGAGTGACAAGCAAACACGCATTAATTTAAAACCTACACGAAGTGTCGTAGATATAAATATACACTCATAGATTTACGATACCACCTCTACGGCTTGTGTGTATCTACTGGACCTATTTGTATGTAACGAAAATCTTGAGAATTAATTTCCATTCACTGACCTCTAATTTTGCAGACGTGTATAAGTCCGATGAAGTATGACCTAAGTGTTAGAGCACGAGACGGATTCCATACAATGAGCGTTTAGTAATTTTTTCCTTATCAGAATAATCTGAAATTCGATATATATATTTCACTCTAATGCGTATTAGCTGATGAAATTATGAGTAAAAAGGACAAGCTTTTATTCAAATAGAAAAAAATTGATTTCTATATGTGACGCACGTAATTCTGGGAATAACAGATTTGAAAGCTTGTTGCGCAAGAAAACCTTTTTTTTTTGATGGCCGAACTGAAAATATTGCGCAGCACACTTGAAACTGTGACAGAATACCTAGGTCACACATCTGAATGAACTATCATTTTTTATTTTTAGTGCATTCGAATGAAACTTATCTTCAAAAATATTTTCATACTGATTGTAAGTGATGGGATCAGACATTTTGAATTATCTTATTTTACCAAAAGATAGTATTTTCTAATCCTAAAATCCTCCATGTACCATTTATGCAAAGAGTATCTCCATAAATTACAAAACTAATAATTGTCAATTCCAAAAATCCCCACACACCCATTTGGAATAGAATTTGACCATGATATATGACAAAATTTGTCCGCCAGTCCGTGGTTCTCGGTAGTGTTGAAGTAAAGCACTATAATTCGGAAGACCGTGATTCAATTCTCCGCCAAACCTACGTGCTGGAATTCACACGTTAAAAGGTAGGCCTCGTTATAATCCATTGCTCGCAAAAGTTTCCACTTCTGAGGGTTGACGTTTGTCAGCTGGTTAACGAAAAAAAACAATGTTTTTCAACCAACCACAAATAAATTTTGACAAAATAATCATAATCTCCGACTCTGAAAACGTCAACACTCGAAATTTTAATGGGAGTGGAAGATAATTATCACAAAACTCGTCCTCCATATTTAATTCATCAACTTTCACAAAACAGTTATAATACCCGATTCTTGAACCCCCCACATATCAAATTTGAATGAAATCGCACCATAATTACAAAACTCGTTCGCCATCTCGGGGTCCCCATTTATTTTTTTCTCGTATCGAATATTTCATAATGCACTTATTATGAACACCTGTGAAATTTCAAGTTAATCGGAAAGACACATGAACGAAGCAAGTTCGGTAAAAGTTTATATAGGTAATAAATATATTATTAATAAGCTATCAGTCGTCCTATCTGCCACTCATAGCGTCAGAAAGAGAACTTTCACCTCCGCTGCTGAAGGCATTTCAAATCCGTCTAAAATGTCAAAATTAAATGGCGTGAAATCAGTTAAGAGTAACTTTTTTTAACCATTGAAAAAAAAAACATACATTTTGAGAGTGTAGTTTAAAAATAGATAGGGTTGTTCATTTTGTATCGGATGTGTCTACTTTTTGCTGTATCATGTATACCTACAGTATGAACTAATTTGATATAGGTAAAAGCATAACAATCATTTATTCACCGCCAAATATTAATATTTTTTTATTATTCAATATTCCTCGAAGTGACCTCAACGTATCCTTCATATAAGTCCCCAAACTAACCCTTATGTATTTCAGTAGTTACCCAAACTTCACGCTTCGTGAAACTCCCCAAAATGACCTGAGCACCAACTGTAGTTCCTCGAAGTATACGCTTTGAGACACAGTATATATGTGGCACTTTGGGGAGTTCCTCAAAATGACCACATGTTCATCAAACTGACCAATTTGCTCCCATTTTATTCCCAGAAGGGAACGCTACGTATATATATATATATATATATATATATATATATATATATATATATATATAGTTCCACTACGCCTAAAATATAGTTACTATGTGTATTCTTCAATATATTAATGTACATACTCTAATTTTTAATTTTTTTTGGTGTTTTCCCATAACTCGCTTAGTCTTTGAGCAATCAAATTCACCAAAAAAGTATTTTGTAGCTTTTTCCAGGAGCTATAAGCTCATTCACATGATTTTTTGTTTCAGCTTATATTTTTGGAAAGGTTCATGCTGAAAGGGCTCAAAAAAGATTACTTTGCACGAACCCTCACAATATTTAACTGGCCATATCTTACTCTATTTCCATCCTGCAGAGAATAATGGAACCCCAGAATTTTCAGAAAAGAATAACCTTCAATTTTGTACTCCAAAAAATTTTGCTTGTGATCAATACTTTTCGAGTTATTTCGAAGAAATGGTGATTTTTCACTGAATTACGTATATGATTTATTCTCTTCAATCTCATTTTTTTTCAAAGCTACATACTTTCAATTGATGAAAAACTCAGAACTCATTACAAAAATATGAATGAAGTGAATTATGGAGTAACAACGATTTTTTTCAAAGGGGGGAGAGAGGATGGGTTATTCACAATTGTTTTTCAACGAAAAATAGGATTCAACATTATTTCTTTCATACCTCGGTCAGTTTTGATGCTAGAAACTTTTATTGATAACAAAAATATAGGATTTTCGAAGGACTTCGAAAACGGTCTTATGAGTTTTTCCCAAAAAATGCATTGGATTTTGGTTATTGTACGTAGAAACTTTCCATTCTGGCGTTTGAAACTACCAATCAACTTTCAACAAGCAATTATTCAGTTTGTAGTGGGTTTGCATATATCACAAATAAACGATCGCCTTTGTTTTTTCGAAAGCTATACTCCGCAGGTTTTTTTGATTAGATGCATATTTTCCCAATTATTCGCGAAAAAGGATCTGAAAACGTGTTTTTTTGCCTGAAAAACCGACAAATTCACTCGCGAATAAATCGAAAAGTATTGCTTTTCAGAAAAAACTTCATTGAACAAAAAGTGCTTAGAATTAGTCAATGTATTGATTCCCGCACTTATTTTCAATAAAAAAAATTTTCACCCCCAAGAAGGGGTGGCATCCACCCCCAGGGAGAAAGCAACCCTCGGCAAAGGGTAGATTTCGAAAAAGGGGGTATGTAGATCCTGAATCCAAATTTTCATGAGAATCGATGCTGTATGAGATAAACACACGGAAAAATGGTCATAGACTGGACTATTATAGAGATTCATTCAGAGCCGGCTTCACTTCCGAAAATCACAAAAATTATCAACGACGCATTGTGGGAGATAATAATATAGTACTTAGTGGGGAACTATGGGACCATTGTAAAAGAAATGATGTGTTGTGTTTATGAAATATAGCATTCGCTCTCACGGTAAAATGAAGCACCCTGTACATCTGAAACTGATTCAAAATGTGTCCATAAAATGTGGTGAAATCATGTAACTGTTATATGAAACCTTTTTCTTTCATCTTTTCGCAATATCCATATTGTATAATGTCATATTGAAATAGACAATGACCATTTATTAGATATTGCATCATAACTAATTGTATCCTCTTTAACCTTGAAATCACCTATATTTGTACAAAGTGAAAATTATTCCGAGATGAAATTGGTCCAAAGTGTCGTAGCCCCTGTACAGTCATTGTTTTCCAAAACTTATATCTGAGAGATTTTTATTTCCTCGAAGAAGCTATCGTCTACCTATATGCTCCGTTCAGCTACTCAGCTTTTCCAAGAATCAAATGTTTTCGTAGCATAACACAGCTTGTTAGTTCGACGTCTTCTGTATATTTGATACACATTACTGGCTTCGAATGAATTCTGGATTGGGAAATATGAAATTATTACTGAAGCATGTCTAGAATTGACTGTAATTTCCAGTCTACTTCCATTTTGAAGGTTCTTTGCTCAGGAGAAAGTCGTTATCGTCATGACATGACGATTTTACCACTGAAAAGTATTTAAAAATCATTGAAAATATTATGGCTTTTCCAACTACCGACAATAGTTCCAATAAATTTGTACTTTGAAGTAGTGATCTTGATGGGTAAAATCGTCAGAGACGTTGCAAATGGTCCTGAATTGAAACTGTTTTGGATATATTTGTTATATCTGCCTACTGAGCGCCCTCATAAGAGTGTTTGACAGGAGGGTATATAAAAAGGGGAAAAAGTGTTTATAGACCGGGCGGCAGTGACAGATTTTTTTGAACCACTTTTTTACAGGCTGCCTTCGGGATAGAAAATACTTATGGAACAAATCATAATCTGCAAAAAAATTACGCGCTGCGTGGTACTTCATGGCAAACCCAGAATCTATTCTTGGTAGAACACAATGTATACTTCCCCATAAATTTTCGTTGTTTTCACGATGAGACTAGCTTTAGTTGTGAAACACCTTGAAATTTTCCGCAATATATTCGGACAATTTGTAAATCAACCTGTAGCATTCAAAACAGTATATCTTCATGATGTTTGTACTTTGATCGGCGTTTTTATGTGTAACGAATGTAAAGCAGTCTGTAAAAAGACTTCCATCCAAGTCCTAGTTGAACTTAACGAACGCACATTATAGGTTTCACATGGAGTAACACGCAGTGCGTATTTTTTTTGCGGATTACGATTCGTTCCATCTTCAATTATCCCCATTTCCAATGGCAGACTGTGTGAAATTGGTCCAAAAAATCTGTCACTACTGACCGGTCTATTATTGTATCATCATGTTTTCGAGTCAAATGAGAGTGAATACTTTTTCAATTATTTTTTGTGTTAGATACTCATCCAATTCAGTTTGGAACAAGACTGAGAAGGACATTCTGGAATGTCTGGAATATTGCTCAATGCATATATAGCATGATTTGGCCAATACGAGAGAATCACATAGGGTAATTAAAACCAATCAACCGACTGGAATTTACTCTTCTCCCGATTTATTGTATACAGTGCGTCAAAAGTCCCCTCCCCCTCTTATCAAAACATTGAACAAGTACAAAAACATCGAATTAGGGACATTAACAAAAACTTCAGCTTATTTGACAACTATCCAGAGGCGGAGCTTGAATTTTGAATGATCAAATCAAATCAAAATGTACTTTATTGTCGAAGATAAAATCACATTCACAAAGTGTTACTAATCTAAGAAATATAAGGCATAAACATTAAAAGATAAATGATTTATAGTACTTGACTATTTCTTAATTTCAGCATTTTGGAGTTGAAAGCAGTCAGAAAGTATAAATGAATACGATACATATCTAAATGAATAATAATAAATATTCTCATGCAACACATAAGTATAAATGAAAGAATATAAAAGCTATAACCCATTATAATATAAAACTGAGTGCATATAAAATCAAATTAGGTTCTCACATTTCCAAACTCTACAGTTCAGAGTCAAATGTGTGAAACGAATAAAAGTTGAAAATAGTCACATAGTTCCAACACTCCTTAAATAGAATTAATATCAGTTGATTTGTAGTGTTGAAATTTCTGTCTGAATTAAATTCCTCTGAAGTGTAATACGCCTTTGATATCAGAAGCATTTTTACGAAAGTAATAAATTTACTGTAACATGTTATGCCTTTGATCTTAATTGGCAAATGGTTAAACATTTTTTTCCATTATATATGAAGGAGCTCCCAATTTTTGCTGAAATTGGAATCGGTAAATTTATATTGAGCTAATTTCTCGTATTTCGTGGAGGTGAATTGAAAATGTCCCTCCTATATTTTTTTTGCATCAGACATACCAAGTATGGAAGGCAAGGTCAAGATTTAATGTCTTGTGAATAAAGGACGACAGGAATCCCTGAATCCAGCTCCACACATATTTCTAACTCTTCCTTTTTGCTGTGCAAACACCCAGTTCATTTGCTGCTACTTTCTCTGCATCCTGATGGGATTTTTTCACACAGGCTATTTATGTGATATTCAAAATCCAAATTTTTATCTATTCCTAATCCCAAAAGTTTTGCTGACATTTTATTTTCTATCAATTGAGTACCCAGGTAAATATCCGGTGTGGAGCACTTGAGGGTGATGATGCTGGTTTTTGAGATATTGAATGACAAGAGGTTTGCATCACAGCAGTCTTTTATTTTTAAAATATCCTTCCTGATCGATTCATGCAATTCCCTTTCATTCTTGCAGTGCCACAATAATGTGGTGTCATATACGAATAGGTTTTTTTTGCAGCTATATAAATGCGGGCTGGGTCGTTGATATATAACAAAAATATTATTGGGCCTAGGACCGATCCTTGTGGAATACCACAAGTAACTGTCTGGGTATGGGATATGTTTTCCGGGAGTGTAACTTTTTGTTCTGACGGGTATGATCTGAACCATTTCGAAGATATATCTCTGAAGCCAATTATTTGTAGCTTTTTTAGCACAATTTCATGATCCACGCAATCAAAAGCTTCAGAAAGATCGCAAAAGACTGCTGCTACCATTTCACGATTATTTTTGTTAGTATTAACTGTTTCAATTCATCACAGATTTGAGTCTTTTTAAATCGCATTGCCAAAAGTAACAAACACAAACAAAATTAGTATCATTGAGTAGGTTTTTTCGATACCTTTTAAAAGAGGTGTCGCTTGCCGTAGGGTTCCGTTCAAAATCATTGGTGACAATGGCCTTGTGGCGTCATTTTTGCTGATTTCGTCATCTACCATCATTAGTAGGGAAGTTTACAAGGGGCCGTTCATAAAATACGTTCGCATACAAGGGGAGGGGAGGGGTCTGGCTGAGTGTGACAAGATGTGACAAGGGGGGACGGGGGGTATACGGCAACGTAACGTTCGCCGTTTATTATTTTTTGACATGAGCGCTAGGCGCTAGCTCTGTGGCCCGAATCTAGCGGCGTTGCGATCCGTCACAACGGGTTTCTTTGTTTTTCCAATACTTGAGACAGTAACGTTTCCACGTACCCTGTGCTCTCGATTCAATATCAAATGAAAATACTGTTTCTTGTGTATTCATTATCATTTTAAATATTAAAGATATTTATTAATTTATTTTAATTTTATTATAATAACTAAATAAATATTTGTAATTTTCAGAATTTGTGTACTATCATTTAGAATTTATCATACTCAGCAGGGGGGGTCTTACTTTTTGTGACGAAATATTTCTAGGAAGGGTCACAAAAAGTGTGACACAGCATGACAATGGGGGAGGGGGTCAAAAAAAAGCTGATTTTAATGTGACGTATTTTATGAACGGACCCCAACCTATAATATTCCGTTTTCAAATTTCGCTAGTTCATTTATAATCTTTCCAAAGATAAGAAGGGGGAACGGGACTTTTGGAAAGCACTGTACGTAACCACTATTATTGATCTGATTTGGGAACGAAGTTCAATGCCAGCTCAGTTAATATATCTCTGCGGTTCGGATCACTAACGTTCATTTCCATGTTCAAACCGTAAACTTTCCGAACGATATAACAGAAATGTGCCTCGCACTTCCTTATAGCGGATATTTCATCTCGAGTTTCGAATACACTCAACCTCCCTACAACACATCAAACATGCAAAAAAGCGATGCTGTCGTACACAGACTCACGATAGCTGAAAGTAACGAATCCATTCTTGTCATTCGCAATTGGTGTTTCCTCTGATGTGATAATTGGTATGGTACTGTGTGTGCTCTGGAAGCAAACACCCGAACAAAAGTAGGTCATGAAAGGGAATATTTTGATAGGAAATGAAGATTTCTATTTTCGAACCATTGTTGATGATTCATTAGTATATAAAGTACCTCTCAAGAACGCTTACTTCTTTGAAGCATTTGGTTTTTGCGATAATAAACATGCTTGAATTAAGATCATTCATAATCAACAAGCTAACAAATTCTTGATATTGATTAACCCTTGTCTTGCTGAACCTTGTTTGCCTTTAGCTATATTCAATTCCCTTTTTTTCTGTTATCTCTCTCTCTTTCTTATTTATCCGCTCTCGAGATATACTTCCCAAGAAACATCTACCTATCAAGAACGGTAAGCATTTTGAACAATTTTTTGGACAAGGAGGACTCCAATTATTTTCTGAGAGCGGTAGTGCTCAACGTTCGTGATGGCTATAGCGTTTTTGCATGATCCCAGAATTTTTTTCCTTGAATTAAATGAATTGACTCCCAAGTGAAGAGTCGAAAATGATATTCATATATTCCTGCCATCATTTGTCGCTGCACAAATTGCATTCATCATCAAAACTCAAGGTGACTCTGGGGTACTCCATGACACACGCAACTCTTTTGTTGTTAAGTGATTGAATTTTGACGAATATCTAAAAAAAATATCCCCACTTTTACCACATATTTTTAATTATTCGAAAAGATGACGTTCAAGTACAACTCTCAGAAATTATTTTGCGCGTAATAATGACGAAAAATATTCAACAGAGGTAGAGATGATATGTTTCATTTGAAATAATGATTTTTAGTCATTTTTCGAAATTTAGTCACTCAAAATGGAAAATTATAACATACAAGAACAACTATCAGAGATTATTTGGTGCGTGAGGATGGTGAATAAGATTTGGTAGAATTGAAGATATGATTTTTTGAAAATGGTAAATTTTGGTCATTTCTCGACCTTTATCGTTTATGTTTCGAGAATAATTCAGGACTGAAAGTGTTTCATTTTGCTTGTGTCTAGTGGAGCGCCGGAAATTTATATCTCGGAATTCGAGGTAGGTCAATGAATCTTTTTAAAAACTTTCGTGGACTGTTTTGTTGAAAGCTCAAATAAAAAGAAAGCAAAAATGTGCGATCTTGATTACAACAATTTTCAACAACAATTCATTGGAAAATGAGAAAGAAAAGGGTAAAAATGTATAAAGATTTATACCTAATAAATGATATCTGCATAGTAAATTTTATGTTACTTCATTCATATTTCGCAAAAAAACTTTTTATTTTTTGAACGGGTCAACTCAATAAGTCGAAAGGTGGGGTAACGAAATTGATGCATGAATTCTATATTTTGGAGTGAAATTGACATGAAAATTTCAAGATGCCTCATTTGAGAACTAAATTGAATGGAAGAAGGGTCCTGTGACACATCCCTTTGAAGCTGCTAACGAATACTCTACAACCCTAGAATATTGAGTCAATATCTTCACCCACTACAAAATGGCGAAACATTTAATAGTTGCCTGAACTTCATGAAATACCAGAAGGAATATCGACGTTCCTGTTTTCGAAAATGTACGGCGTGAAATATCGAATAGGTTGTTTTTATATCGAGCCTAAATCCTCAAATTATGAAATAAACGATGTATTCAGGCAATTATTCAATGTTTCGCCATTTTGTAATAATTGAAGTATTGACCCAAAATTCTAGGGTAGTACAGTATTCGTCAGCAGATTCAGAAGGGTTGTCTCAAGACCCCCTTACATTAATTTTTTTTCGCAGATAATGCACAGTCACCATCTTGAACTTGAAATTCTCATCTGTTGATTTCACTCAAAAATATAGTATGGATGCATCATTATCATTATCCCTACTTTCAATTTCATCAGCTGACCCGTTCAAAAAATTAAAACGGGGAAGACATTCCCTTGTCCTTCTCATTCACCAGTAAATTGTTGTTAGAAATAGTTGTGATCAAGATCGCACATTTTTTATTTTTTATTTTTTTCATTTGAACTTTCAACAATGCAGTCGAATAGTTTTTATTAATATTCATTAACCTGCCCTGAAGTCCGAGATTTTACAATTGTCACGTCTTACGGTACTCGGCTATACCTAAAGAAATCTTTCTCATGATTTTATTCGACGTGGTTTCGATTAGAAACTTTTTTTATCAATAATAAATCAACGACCATTCGGAAGGAAAAAAGTATTTCAGGTTTCTCGTTGACAACGACGGAAAGAATCGATGCCAATAGGTTTCTAACGGGCGCTCCATTTTGCTTGCTTGTATTGCACAAAACTCCTTTCCTTCTAACCTGAACCAACTATCAACAAGTAGATACTCAGTGTCTGAAATTTCCTCAGCTTATATTACACCCTATCGACATATATAATTTTTTTTTGGAGATCGAATGGCCCCTTTCCCGAACTGACTCATTCATTTTGATATCACCATGAAGAACTATTTTTTGGATTCGGCTTGAAATAGAAAAAAATTACTGCTTCTACGATAGAAGTGAAATAGTAAAAAATAATACAAACACTCGTACGTGTATTCCACTCCATGCTCATTATGAAAATGACGGAATTACATGTTCAATGTCAATGTTTTCGAATTAGATCGTATTAAAACCAGAAAAAAATATTCGAGATTTATTTTAAAAACACTTGACATAGTCAGTGGGCATACTTGAAGACTGGCGTTAAATCAAATCATCTTTTGAACAATCTGTTCAGGCCAGTCTCAAATTACCTACACAGAAGGTTTCGGCTGGCACCTGTCAGAAAACAACTACTTCCCTGGCTGATACCACGAAGGGCATTGAATTATATCCGACCAGGTGCCAGTGCAGGTTTCTTCACAGAAGTAAATCCTGCATTTGCTTTCGTCGATACAAATGAAGGAATTGATCTTCAATTATAGGGACGGACACACTTGCAGGGAAGTAGTTGTTTTCTGACAGGTGCCAGCCGAAACCTACTGTGTAGGTAATTTGAGACTGGCCTGAACAGATTGTTCAAAAGATGATTAGATTTATTTTATCCTACCCCTTCGCATCGAAAGTCATTCTCCTGGGATCGTTCTCGAAACTTCACCAAACTTCTTGATTCCTCCATTAGAAACTACTTTCCCATACACCCGTCAGCAAAAGTGTTAAATAAAACATTCCATCGAGACCAATTAGTGAACAGATGTAACCAACACAATTTTCCACATTCCTCGATGCCTTTTTCCCGTTTTTCCACACGCTGCCCCATGACCCTTTTGTTCCCGAACAATATTCGGATTCAGTGCGGAATTATGTGCAAATAATAATATCTTTGAACCGGAGATTAGTTGACATGTTTCTCGATGGATTAAAACCGTCCGCTGCTCCAGTTATTTGTTTCATTTGAATAGAACTTTTTTCGCGAAATATTCGCTGAGCAGGGATTATATTCGGGAACAATGCTCGGGCTATTTTAGAATCGCTGAATTTTATCAAAAACTCCTTCAATCCTTTGGTATTGTTACGTTTTTATTCTGGGTTCGAATATAAGTGACAATTGGTACAGAAAAATCAAAAAATTTGATGCAATTAACGCAACAAATCACAAACAACTAATTCACATCTCAATAAACCACTCAAATAACTATTACTATTTGTTATTAACAAACTCAGTACTGCTCTTCGTCTGCTATATAAACAAGGTATATCATAAGTACGTTAAAATATTCAAGTGACGTATTCCTGAGACAATTTTGAGAAGAACGGTCTATATACACTTGTGTCCGGAAATGCTCCGTTTCGGAGATACAGGGTGTTGAAATTGAATTTTTTATGTTCGCCCTTTGAAAATAACTTCTGCAAAAAAAGAGTTATTGGTACGAAATTTGGCACCTGGGTTTTTTGGTCGTAAAAAATCATGATTTCTTATTAATTTTCATATAACATCTATAGGGCGCTGCGTACGCCCTCGTCATTAATTTCTAATTGCCCTAACTTTTTTGACACTAACCTTTTGGTACTTTCCATGAAAAAACCTAATTCCCACAACTTTTCCAAGTGAAAAAGGCTCACTTCTTCGTAGGACGCTAAGTGAAGTCGCTGAAAGACAGATGAGGATGGAAATGAAAAGTGGCGATGCTGGTGACGAAAAAGATTGCAATAAAGATGACGATAAAGATGGCGATGAAGAAGAAGATGATGAATATGGAGATTGATATTGATTAATGAGACAAAGTCGAAAGGGGTATATTTATAGAACATGTGATGTACCACTCAGCAAAAGTATTTGGCCATCAAACGTGAGAAATGATGCTTCCCTACTTTGGAATCATTCAATTCATGTCAATTAATTTTGGAATGTGTGGTGTGATGAGAAAGTTCCATAACTTCTTCATACAGTGCGGCCTATCGATTCTTGAATATCACTAGATTATTGAGAAATATTGAAGAATGGGATCAAATGCAATTGTGGTACACATAAAAAAATTTCAATAGTCAACATTTTTCAAAAATTTTTCGGGAATATTGAATAATATACCATATCGATAAAACAGTACCTACAAGATATTTCAAAAATTTCGATGGTGCATCATCGTCTCCAATGATATATAAATCATACTCTCAATTCACAACCAGCTGATATAGTTGATATCTTATAAAAATTAGACGTAACGAAACATCTTTATAAAAGTATGCTATTAAAAATGTAATATTTAAGTAATGATAATTCATGATCAAACTTTTCACACAATATTTTTTATGCGGATCAGGTATTTTCACAATTTAATTTTTCTTCATTATTCTACATCAAGTTATCATTTCTTGAATGGTAACCAAGGAATTTTTGAATTTGGTGAGAATCTTCTATTCATATTGGAATACATAACATGGGGATTATATGGACTTTATAACCAACTTAAAAAATTCATATGGCAGCATTTGAGAAATGATAAATTTGATGTTGAAATTAAGAAATATTGTGAGAAAAGTTTGACCATGAATTGTTGAACTCTCATGATACTGTACAGTATTCCATAGCATACTTTCATGAAAATGTTCCGTTACGAAAGGAATACAAGAAGTAGTTTTTTATAAAATTCAAATAATGAGCAGATTGTGATTTGGAAGTATGATTATGATATATCATTGGGAAGTGAATTTGTTATTTCCAGGAAAAAATTATAGATTTCAGTTATTTACTCATAGCTTTGAAGCGAAGTACCGAATAAAATATATCCATACAAAATAACACTTTAGTTACAGTAGAGTAAAGTGGTTCCGGGTCAACCGGGTATTCTTAGCTCGCACAAGTCTCGACTTTTTGAGGGTCGAAACCCATTTGAATAGTCATCAAGGTTACAAGGCCGATATTTAGAATATAATAGACGAGACAGATATATTTTGTTATTTCTGAGGGCCAATTGCACCGATTTGCTTTGGTTTATCTGAGCTAGGTTTGGTCGCTCAGATTGATTCTCCTTAGCGATCAAGCCTAGCTTAGTTGCACCTTCATTATGTAGAAGCGGTGCAATTGACCTCGAATCAGTTCTATGCAATCAGAACAGTTTTCCTGAATATAATTGAAATCAAGGTATCCATAGTGATTTGCCCCAGTCAATATATCAATCTGAAGTATATTCTAATCTAAGATTGATTCCATTGAAATAATGATGGAACGTAATCGCCCCGTGGGTGCTGGAATCTGCAATGGTATTGGTAAAACGACCATAAACTGCTGAACTATATTGCAATTATATTCTGTTCCTATTGCAGCCCTGGTGTAATTGTGTTCCAGTGTGCTGCTTCTTGGATCAATATGTACGTTGATTATATCGGACCAAGCCTTTATGTTGGCCATTATAATCGAGCTGAATATGTTTTCATTTAGATATAAGATCACTGATATATTTCATATTGATATTTCATTGGACGATGGAATAATGAACTGTCATTCTACGTATAACTGTTTCTACAATGGAATAATTTTCTCTTTGGTGTAGTGAATTGAACCGATCCATGCTTATGTTAGTAATTAACATAACAGAATGCTTTACTGCAATCATGGTTATTGATGCATATTTCAGGTACAGAGCCTACAAATAAACACAACAACGTTTTGGTTCATACATGTTCACCAGATGGTTTGGTCCATATTCAATTCAACATTCTGATCAAACGCCGTTTTCAATGCTGTGTATCGTATTGATCTAGAGTCAAATAATGCTACTACCGGATATAATTAGTCGGACAATTTCGAGGGCTGAACATCGAGCAGATATTCATTTCAGCTTATTAACCTCACTCAAATGAAAGTCTGTTTATATGAGCTCCAGATGAATAAGATGAAAATGAAATGGATTTCGGAAGCAGTAATTACGAAGATAATTCAATCTTTACTGGGGAACTGGAGGACCTTATTAGATTTTTGTACTAACATTCTTTAGATACACATATTTATTTAAGAGAAAGATATTGATCTCAGCTGTTTGTCCGGGATTACTGAATATTGAATGAAGAATAACCAGCAAATTGACTGTTTTTCACAAACAAAAGCCAATGTCATTAAATTAAATTTTCTCTCCGAAGAGATAA
Organism: Zygogramma bicolorata; assembly: GCA_032362365.1. Classification (NCBI taxonomy): domain Eukaryota; kingdom Metazoa; phylum Arthropoda; class Insecta; order Coleoptera; family Chrysomelidae; genus Zygogramma; species Zygogramma bicolorata. The sequence goes on from JAVJAQ010004223.1 coordinate 94,460, forward strand.
TACATCATTATACAAGTCACTTTCTTGCACTATTTTATAGACATAATATAATTTTTTATTATGTGGCAATCAGCCGTTTTAATAGGTATGGGAAAGTGTAGCCGTGTTGGAGCGATAGTTGATGGCGAATATTAATTGTTTATTGCTCAACAGAAGTTCGAGCAATAGTTGCTCAGAAGATATTTCTTCTGAGACGTTCAACGGGTTTTGCATTCTCGAGAAGTTGAAGAAGTATCGTGTCCATCCAAAAATTGTAGTGGAAAAAGTATAAAAATAGATATTGTTACATTCTGTCGAAATCCTATGTGGTATTCATACTGATGGAATAAGAAAAAAATTAATATTGGGTTTAAGATATTGTTACGAATCTCCTAGCGCCGGCCCTGAGGAGATCGTAAACGCAGATGAGGGATCGCGTCGTAGCGAACGTCATTCTCCAGGAACCCGTAAATCGCGTGTGGAGAATTCGCGAAGATTCATCATAGGCATACGCAGGTATATATACGGGAGAGACTTCGTCGCGGGCAAAGTTAGAAAAGTGGCAGAGCAGATTCGGAGCAGAGTTATTCAAAGCTAAGTGGAGCTAAGTGAAAAGAGCTTTGTTATTGCTAAGTGCAGGACTTGAAGTGTAGAATTTTTAGTACAGAGAGTTTTAGTACCGAGCATTGGACAGTTATCGGAGCGATTTAAGTGATTGTGTTGTATTGTATTGTGATAGATTATAATAAAATAAGTTCAGTGTTGCTTGGTGTTTCAATCGACGAAACCAAGGATATATCGTAACAGTATAATATATATTCTACGAATAGTTGACGTGAAATTTTCAATGGCCTCTGCTCCCTCCAAATGGGTTTTAATGGACTTCCCTCACCCTCTTCACGTAATCATGGATGTCTCCTAGGCAACCGAATGAAACAATGACTGAATTGCTAAACTCCATGGAACGCACATGACCATATTCGCCAATTTATCAAAACAAGAATATTTCAATAACAAGATGAGTAACAATATGCCTCAAACCACTCTGCCCAATATTATTCTGAAAGACAAGCTGCACAATAAAACATAGCATTCCAATGATATTTGTTCGTGACTTAGAGCGGGCGCTGCGAAACATTCCGTTTGAAAAAACCGATGACCTCATTCTGATTGATGATTTGAGTTGAGGAAGACTTGATGAATAATAATTTGGAGGTTGCCAGACGGAATTATGGTCCAGTTTTTTTTCGGCCCTATAATAGGAGTTTTCGATTCCATCGCTGTAGTTGTTGAAAAAAAATGTTGTATAGAATGCAAAAACCATTGACCGCTATTTCCCGACTGGAATGTTTTTGCAAGATCCTTCCAAACCTGAAACGGAAAGTTGCCAGAAAAGCCCGTTGTCAGTTTTATTATAAATCTGTGGTCTCGGTAGTGTAGTGGTTAGCATATCTGCCTATCAAGCGGAAGGCCGGGGTTCGAATCCTCGCCGGGCCACCGTGCTGGGTAATCGCACGTTAAAAGGTAAGGCCTCGTTGATCCATTGCTCGCACAAGTTTCGACTTTTGAGGGTTGACGTTCGTCAGCTGGTTAACGAAAGCGAACAATTTTAGAACAATTTTAGAACAACAATCTCCTTCCCAGCGTCACATACCTTCTCTCGAGTTTTGAAGCGGGCCGCGCTTTTCTCAACAGTTTTTGTGACTTCAGTTATAGCTGAACTTCATCCATTATTATAACAGATACATTTTCCAATATTCAAAAAAGCAGTGCTTCGAATTTTGTGACACCTTTCTTTAAAATGAATAAATATCGCTACAATTATTAGATTAAAAAAAAAGGCGAACCAAAAATCATGCTGAACTGGTGAATGAACCGAAAGAAACTATTCAAATGCAGCAAGACGACGCGGAGACGAAATTTCAGACAAATTTGAGAAGTTGTTTGATCCGAATGCTGATGAAGAACACTTCTCGTGGTATAAAAGTTGCATGGCCAGCTATATCAGCGAATAAAAAATTCGTCGTCGTCACTACATAGGAAGCTGGAAGAAAGAGCTTCATCAACAACACAGGGCGTAGCTGGATCATCAACTGACCTGCAAATCAAAAAGAAGCAACAGCGATTCGTCGAGTGACTCATGATGTTCCATTTGTGGTATACGACGAAAACCAAAATAAGAAAAAGTCATCTTTTAACTGAAATTTCAGCAGCTTTATCCAATGCGTTGATAATACTATGACATTTTCACAAAAATTTGTTATACGAAACACCGGAAGATTTGTTTGCAGAAACTTCCAATATCATACGTCGTGTTAAAGCAATTACGTTTCATTACCAATATCTTCTAGTAACGAAAGAGGTCGACCAACAACAAATATCACAAATACAGTTACTGACTGCTTTTGACAAATTAATGGCGGATATAAAAGACGGTGTTTCGACGACCGCTTTTGAATTGACATACTTGGCTCAACGCATGACTGTACTCGCTGAAGTAGAGGATGTAGTTCTGATCGTGATCTCAAAGTGATGCTGATCAATAAATTTGGTGACAAGGTTTTATTCTCATATCTTACTGAGAGGAAGCAATCTTCTTTGGTTTTCATGGCAGGAAGTTCATTAAGGCAATAGCTGAACGTGTACGTCGGCTAGACTGTAGCAAAATCGTCATGTGTGCTAAGAAATTACGGAAGGAACTATCCACTACTGAACTTATACCAGAGAAAAAGTTGTGTGATGAAATTCTAATAGAAGATGCCGCGAAGAAATGCACATTCACGCCGAAATGGAAGACTTTCATACAAGCCTCATTAAGCAGTCAAAATCTAAAATTGTCAGGCAATACACTCCATGAAGCATTAGCGGTGTTTAGTGATATACATATATATATATATATATATATATATATATATATATATATATATATATATATCAGTGTAACGAACAGAAAGACACCGCAACATACAGCTCTAGCCGAATTCATTCACCACGTACCTAACTAAATCGAAACATATGTTTGTTGAAAAATCTTAGACACTGTGACAAGAACTTCCAAGGGAACATTAAGTGGCGAAGATTCTATGACCGTTACAATCATGATAGTTAATCAACAGAAGAATGATGAAAAAAATACCTCACGGGCATGGCCTAGCTCTCCATGTTGACTAGTCATTCGATATTTGAAGCTAAGCAGCAGGAAAAGACCGCGTCGAAAGCTCATAAAACTGCAGCAAAGTATTATATCATAGCTCGCAGGCAATATATCAATGAACACAAGATATATTGAGGAATTGCTGTCCTTTGGAGAAGTCGTAAAGCCGGCGCGGCGGTCCTGAGTCCATGGTAGTTGGACTCGTAAAGGATCCCTACCTCTGGTTGGAATACCAGAGTGGTCGGCAAAATTTCCGGTTGGGGGAAATGTGGTCACCGGAGTCGATGATTGGCCTTGGTAGGGAAAACAGGCCGACGTTGAATAGATCATTAAAAAAAAGAACACCTCAGACACTGCTAAACCGAAACTAACTGAAACTGACTACAAATATTTATATCGAGTCCTTCAACCAACATCCCAGCTGGCCATTACAGGTGGATATGAAGACTCCAAAAAATCTTCAAGCTCCAAGGTGATAGGTCTTCTGAATTGTTCATATTATTCTGCGTTTACGAGCGACTAGAAAATTTCGTAACATTATTAATGAACTATTACAATAATAATTAAAAAGAAAATGAAACCTTTTCCGTCGAAATATGTTCATTTGTCTCTCCAGAAGCAGATTGAAGGATTTTCAGCCACATTTTTGTTGCTGTTCGTGAAGGAATCAAACAAGTTTTTATAAATTGTGCAGATTCCGATGTTTTCGTACTCAACATCCACTATTAGCATAAGCTATCGAATAATAGTTTTTGAGGAATTTGGTTTGAAGGATCAGCCAAAAAATATCTTTCAAGCTGGGATTCAATTCAAATGTATCTGAAATTATTAGAACTTTTGATGTTTTGTATATACATTGCTTGAGGGCTGCAATACATGGGCCTCCGAACTTACTCCAATTCGGTTATGAAAGACGAGATGGAAAGTTGTACCCGGTGCAAATGGCAAAACCACCTATGACAAATTCTTTGATCAGGCGTTGCAAATTCAATGCTGAATGCCTGACAATGTTTTGCACTTGTAGAAAAAGCGAAATCAATTGTATTTTCCTTTGCAAATGCATCGGCAATAATTGTCAAAACTTACCTGAATGAATATTTCACTACTTATTAATAGGTAAACCACTTTTTTATTAAATTTTAATTGAATTAGATCATGCCGTTTTTCTCCATACCTTACCTAAACCAGGTGTTAATAGTCAATAATATTTTTTTTTTCGCAGCTACAGCGATGGAAGCGAAAACTATTATATAGGACCGAAAAAAAAACTGGACCATAATTCCGTCCGGCAACCTCCACAATACCATTAATTAAGTCTTTCTAAACTCAAATCATCAATCAGAATGAGGTCATCGGTTTTTTCAAACGAAATGTCTCGCAGCGCTTGCACTAACTTGAGAAAACGCACAAAAATCATTTTTCATTCCATTTATGAATGACTCTTCATGAAAATGAATTCAGTATGATTTTGTATGATTGAAGGTTTTGAATTGTTGGGATCGTAATGTTTCAATGCACCTATATGTTTTGTGTTTTTTCAATAAAACCCCGCATTTATCCACCTGAACCCACATTTCTTCCAGTATATGTGCGCGTGGTTATTGGGATCAAATTGATTTCACGGATCTCCGAACACCACAACGTAGCTGAAATGTAATTCTGCAGTAATCCAAAAATAACTCGGATACCGCTTTCCACATCTTCCTTGATAGAAGACAATATTGTTCTTGGGTTGTGAACCCTGACTCGTCCATCATTCATGAAGTTCTCAGATTGATTAATATCAAAACTTCCGGGACAAAAGGTAATAATTCATCGAAGGAAACGTTCTAAGCTCCAATTAATCCAAAAACATTACCCAGAAAGCTATGTTGTACTTTGATTTGCTGTAGTTACTAGGTTATCAGCAATTTCTAAAGTGCCGTTTAGAGTGCACGTCTACATAAAAAATGAAATCAAGAGCTTGACATGTCTTAGGAAAGCGAATTGTGAAAACAAAACATATATATATAAAAACACTTGACATAGTCAGTGGGCATACTTGAAGACTGGCGTTAAATCAAATCATCTTTGGAACAATCTGTTCAGGCCAGTCTCAAATTACCTACACAGTAGGTTTCGGCTGGCACCTGTCGAAAAACAACTACTCCCCTGGCTAATACCACGAAGGGCATTGAATTATATCCGACCAGGTGCCAGTGCAGGTTTCTTCACAGAAGTAAATCCTGCATTTGCTTTCGTCGATACAAATGAAGGAATTGATTTTCAATTATAGGGACGGACACACTTGCAGACCGGTTTCGGGCTATTTGGCCACTCGTCAGTGCAAGGCAGTGCCATCATCAACATAAAGTCGATGATTTCCCATAATTAAAAATCAAACTCCTACACGAGTATCAAGCCCCGGCCAAAGCTGATGCGAACAACGAAGTTATTACGCCATCTACCAATGGACGAGGTATTCCAAAAGCAAACCGAATTCGCCCATTCCTCCTGCGAGGAAAATGTAAAAACACTTGACATAGTCAGTGGGCATACTTGAAGACTGGCGTTAAATCAAATCATCTTTGGAACAATCTGTTCAGGCCAGTCTCAAATTACCTACACAGTAGGTTTCGGCTGGCACCTGTCGGAAAACAACTACTCCCCTGGCTAATACCACGAAGGGCATTGAATTATATCCGACCAGGTGCCAGTGCAGGTTTCTTCACAGAAGTAAATCCTGCATTTGCTTTCGTCGATACAAATGAAGGAATTGATTTTCAATTATAGGGACGGACACACTTGCAGACCGGTTTCGGGCTATTTGGCCACTCGTCAGTGCAAGGCAGTGCCATCATCAACATAAAGTCGATGATTTCCCATAATTAAAAATCAAACTCCTACACGAGTATCAAGCCCCGGCCAAAGCTGATGCGAACAACGAAGTTATTACGCCATCTACCAATGGACGAGGTATTCCAAAAGCAAACCGAATTCGCCCATTCCTCCTGCGAGGAAAATGTAAAAACACTTGACATAGTCAGTGGGCATACTTGAAGACTGGCGTTAAATCAAATCATCTTTGGAACAATCTGTTCAGGCCAGTCTCCCGAAACCGAAACCGAAACCGGTCTGCAAGTGTGTCCGTCCCTATAATTGAAAATCAATTCCTTCATTTGTATCGACGAAAGCAAATGCAGGATTTACTTCTGTGAAGAAACCTGCACTGGCACCTGGTCGGATATAATTCAATGCCCTTCGTGGTATTAGCCAGGGGAGTAGTTGTTTTCCGACAGGTGCCAGCCGAAACCTACTGTGTAGGTAATTTGAGACTGGCCTGAACAGATTGTTCCAAAGATGATTTGATTTAACGCCAGTCTTCAAGTATGCCCACTGACTATGTCAAGTGTTTTTACATTTTCCTCGCAGGAGGAATGGGCGAATTCGGTTTGCTTTTGGAATACCTCGTCCATTGGTAGATGGCGTAATAACTTCGTTGTTCGCATCAGCTTTGGCCGGGGCTTGATACTCGTGTAGGAGTTTGATTTTTAATTATGGGAAATCATCGACTTTATGTTGATGATGGCACTGCCTTGCACTGACGAGTGGCCAAATAGCCCGAAACCGGTCTGCAAGTGTGTCCGTCCCTATAATTGAAAATCAATTCCTTCATTTGTATCGACGAAAGCAAATGCAGGATTTACTTCTGTGAAGAAACCTGCACTGGCACCTGGTCGGATATAATTCAATGCCCTTCGTGGTATTAGCCAGGGGAGTAGTTGTTTTCCGACAGGTGCCAGCCGAAACCTACTGTGTAGGTAATTTGAGACTGGCCTGAACAGATTGTTCCAAAGATGATTTACATATATATATATATATATATATATATATATATATATATATATATATATAATATCGGACGCAGTCGGATAATGACTGAGGAGAGTCATTATAAATACCAGTTTCCGTGGAGAACAGACAATTGAAGTCTTTGCTAGCTCTTGCTTGGTTGCTTCGTAAGGGGAGTGATTGACCAGGACGGTATGGACAGATATTCGTCTCACAGTTCTGGAAAATGAATTCAAAATGGAATTCGAAACGTCGAACGAATCAGAAAATACCTAACGGATAAAAACCCAGAAAAATTCATCTTGTATATATATATATATATATATATATATATATATATATATATATTTATTTGAAATTGTGACTGTATGCGTTATGTAGAGAGACTTATTTGGGTTGCAGTCTGGGGATGACAATTAGGCTGTTCTCTTTGTTTTTGTCGAGCTTTCGAAAATGTTTATTTTCTTTCTCAAGACTAAAACGTGAAAATCAATTGAAATTATTAAAAATGAATGACATGTTTCTCGAAGATCGGGAAGTGAAATATGTCATTCATTTTTAATAATTTTAATTGATTTTCACGTTTTAGTCTTGAGAAAGAAAATAAACATTTTCGAAAGCTCGACAAAAACAAAGAGAACAGCCTAATTGTCATCCCCAGACTGCAACCCAAATAAGTCTCTCTCTCTATATATATATATATATATATATATATATATATATATATATATATATATAGATCGTTTATTTAGTCAACGACTAATACATCAATAATACAATAAATGACTTAAAAACTAATTAATAAAATATGTTATATGGTGACCCATACAGTCAATAATTTCAGATCTGTTGAAGAGATTGACTAATATTCCAGCAGGGAATGTTGCCATTCTTTAAAATTTGCCAACTCCATCAAAATAGAAGCATAATGACCTCCAAGTTAGAATTGGAACTACGGAACCCTGATATCATCAAGATTAGCATATTGTGATATAATCTACAGGCCTGTTTTGATACAATCTGATGTAAATGGCTCACAAATAATACAAAACAACTTAATACGTCTATTTTCATGGCGTGAGAGAAAAAAAAAAAATATATATATATATACATATATCCCCTAAATTTCGAGGGGGCGGGCAGGTTGGTTACCGAGATTGCCAAAACGTAGCAGCTCCACCTACTCGTCTCGTCAATGAGCATAAATTTTTATAAAATGACAAATTTTATCTAAGAAAGAAGAATAAGAAATCTTCTGAAAACCAGAGTGATCCGAGAACACGAAACCGTTACACCTTTGTCATTCCAAAATACCTAACAGCTTGCTCCACTCGTAATTTTATTTACAGCTCCATCAAACAATATGATACTCTGCCCAGAGATTTCGTACACTATTTATGATATCAAGGAAGAGTTGAAACGTATCTCAACTCTTTTGAATGGTTTATATATTCACATAATGCTTTGCTCATATGGCTTTCACTTGGTATTTTGTCTCATCTCTCTGTATGTTGTGCTATATATTTTTATATGGTATCCCATATAAGTTGAAAATAGTTCTTCAAAATTCATTTTCGAAATTATAGCTATTGTTTCTTCAAGTTGGTTCATGTATCACTCACACTTATCAATTCATATTGGATATATTTTTATATTTTTTATAATACATGCTATCCCTTGGGTTAAGTTGTAAAGCAGCCTGAGCTGAACTTCGTCCTTTCCTTTTCTTCATCTACTTTTTATTATTATTTACGAGAATGAATTTGTCTACGTGAGACGAACGCAAGTACGTGAGAGAAAAAAAAGATAGATATTTCATTGCTTGGTTTGAGAACTGGTATTATTGTGTAGATATAAGAAAGCTTGGATTTTTTCGAAGGAGAATCTGAGTAGGTTCCTATATACTTTTCGTCCCGTCGAAATTCGATGGATTTTTCACCTACTGAATTCTGAAATATGAGTAAATAATAATATAATCTATACAAGTCTTTCTTGATATGTTGCTCCTTCAATGAAAACTGCTTTTTCTGAATAGGAATTACACCAAATCAATCAAAAAATTGGCGTAGTACTCAAAATTGTCTATGAAGAATAAAAAAAACTCATTTCAATAAAGAACTACTCACCTTTTTTAACGTTTCGAAAACCAAATGGGCTTCCGTTGTCAAACAATGCGAAATTCGGCTCCTCGAATATGGTTTCGTGAAAGATATGAGATGTGAAAAAAGTTTCAAGATTTGGCAAAAAGTGAAAAGTCTAGCAGGCAACTTACAAATTTGTATATTATTAGAAAAGTATCTACAATAAACATCACAAATTTTTCTGAAAATAACAAAAAAGACTTCGAATTGTGTTGTGGGTATGCTATTATTTGAGTCTCGTTCGTGGTGTGGTTTACAAAATTATTTTCAAATGAGATGCCTTTAAAGCCATTCTGACCCTATAATGATTACAGCACAATAACTCAGAATACATCAAGTAACAGTCTGTCAGCATAAAAATGAGTTGTTCACTGGAAATTGAAATTTGGACTTGATAGACCAAGCGAGATAAATTATTTTCATCAAACGAAAAAACAAAAATTATTAACGGCACATAATAAAGTGACTGTGGAGATTTTGAAAATCAAATTATTTTCCGAAAAAAATTGAATCATAACTTATTTCACTGAAAATTGGAGGAAACCTTTTTTTTTCATTTGTATTGTAATTTCTTCCATCAATTCCATTCAACACAAATATCCTGCACCAGAAAATGAAACAGAGTTTTCATCGTATTCTTTTCGTAGAATTGAATGATGTGATTCGATTTGCGAAATTTTCGAAAATTTCAATGAATAATCGACTTTATTAACAAATTCACAGTTGCGAATACTATATTCATCGTTTATTCCATTTTTGAGTGTGTTTTTGAGTGGAGATCATCATATTTTATTTCATAATTGGAAACTATAGTAAAAGGAAGAGAATGAGCCCTGGAAAAACGATTTAAGATAATTCTCTGAAGAAGGAAATGAGTTTGTAAAAAAGTATTTTTGACGAAAAAATACATAAGCTCTGGAACCATTCGATTCATTATTATGCAGAAAATTGTGGTTATCAAAGACATAACAAAGAATATTTCGATGGAATTCCGTAGAAATATTCTTTGTTATGTCTTTAATAACCACAATTTTCTGCATAATAATGAATCGAATGGTTCCAGAGCTTATGTATTTTTTCGTCAAAAATACTTTTTTACAAACTCATTTTCTTCTTCAGAGAGTTTTTTTTACATCAAGTGTAGACCACTTAACCATTCCCCATCATCAAAGTGCTGTTAACAATTTTTGTTTTGTGGATACACAACTTGCCTGGTCTATTGATGGCATTTATCTCATATATATTTCTGACTGTTACGTCCTCACAAATGGTTATTATTTGGGAGGGTAATAAAATAACTGCTTTCACAGGAACACTTTACTAAATAGATATATTGCTTGCTGGATACATACTAACTCCTCAATATTGAATATTATAATACAAATTAATATTTTACAATGTTGCCACATATATCATTAGAAAGGTCCCTAACACTGACAATTTTTCACACCGTTAATCGCCGTAACGGAGAAGTGACACCGTTTACCCCTTCCCCTTAAAATCGAGTGAAAACCGTAGGATGGATCTGAAGCGATAGATTATACCTTTTTCGAAACGTACCAAAATTAAAGACCCTCATCCCCCATCGCTTTGTCTCAATAAATCCCGTTCATTTTAATCTCTGCTTCCTGTTAAATTGACGAGATTTTTATTTGGGGCACGTCTCTACAACCGAAGGAAAGCCATAATTCTCAAATTACAAGTGATATACGACCAGTGGCGCCACAATGAATCAAATTGAGTAACTTCATCCGTTGATTGCGAGGATCTAGTGGAAGGGCCTAACGCTTAAATATATTGGATGGAAGTGTATCATCTCGTAACTGATCCTGTTCCTGTCGTGAAGAAACTAATGAGCTATTTTTAATAGTATATCACATACCGAAGCCAAAATTGGATCATTTCTTTCGAGAAATAGTGTATTAATAGTGCGGAAAGTGACATTTTTCAAAGGAGTGGGAAATATTGTAGCATGATTAATGTACACTATTTTTCCTACGACCACCTATTTCATAAAACAGTATGTAAATATCAGATCGTGTATATGGAGTTGCCTGACTAACTTACGTTTTATTTGTGACAGTCTATGTTTGATTACAGTGGTCTGCAACAAAATCCTCCTTGGAATAAAAATATGATGAATAGAAAGAGTTAAACATCATAAAATCAGATTTAATTTCCATTTTTTACTATCACGTATATGGAAAAATATAGAAAGAAAGAAATCTACAATGTGAATACTACTAATAAAAAGTATTCTCATTTTTGTAATGGTTTTTGATCCTTTTTGACAGATTTCAATCGATATCTCATTATTTTTTTGAATAATTGACCCAAACTTGAAGCAAAATAAGACTTTTTCTCAAAAATTCTATTCAAAAAATTATACGTGCTTCGCAATTTCTCATCCTATATTTCTACTCAGAATTATTGAAATTATCATAAAACAAGCATAAAACATGAAAGAGAGAATTTTTTTGAAAAAGTGTACACAAATTTACAATTAATAAACAGTTATAAGCTCTCGTTACAAAATAGGTTAATTTTGTTTTAATCAAATGAAAATACAAAGAATATAATAATTAGATTAATGTTAATCGACTTACGAGATATAAATACCTATCTCTGATAACGCTAATTCAAATCTGAATTAGCTCACTTGTCTAGAGTATCCGGTAAGATAACCGCAAGGTTGTGGGTACGATTTTCGACGTCAACACTTTTTTTTTCGTTTCTTCATTTATAAATAATGAGTTTTTAGTCCAGTTCTTAGGCGAATAATATAAATAAGGAAGAGCAACTGATAGTTACACCTGACAATCTTACAGGAATCACGGGTTTGACGGCTTATTGACAGTCGTGCGTTGAGTACTTTCCGCAATAGTACAAAAAGTAACTTCTCGCACGAGTAAGAATAAAAGTCACTTTCCATGGGAGCAGAGAGTGCGATATGTGTTACTTTTCTATGTGGCCGTAGAAAATATATATTGCTTTCCGAGGCCATAGCCAGAGTTAAGCAATTTTTCGGGAGAGAAATTAAACTTTTGTTGGGGATTGTAAACCTTCCCTTTTCCAGTCATCCTAAGTAATTTCATGAAATGAAGGAGAAAAAATCGTTTGGGAGTTTATTTTCAATATATTTTATGTTTCAAGTAGACATTACACATCCACGGACTTCATTCGCGACCAGTCCATTTCAAATGTTGTTATTCTCAGCGAAAGACCATGGTTCGATTCTCCGCCAGACCACCGTACTGGGACTCGCACGTTGAAACGTAAGGCCTCGTTAATCCATTGCTCGCAGAAGTTTCAACTTCTGAGGTTTAATGTTCGTCAACCGGTTAACGGAAAAAACATTATTTCAATAGGTAACACTGCCATTGCTTATTTGTCGTAATCTTCGTAAAACACCTGAGATATATGGAATAGAATTGGTATTTCCAACGCATTAATTATTACTAGAACGTATGTGAATTGTATTTAAAAAAATGACTAATGGTCGGGAGCTTCATGGAAGTGGTCTATATTCAATCTATAATGCTTTTTTGAATAATCGTGAATAAGATAGTATAACAAACAATAATTTAATTCCTTCAGTTGTTGGTCTTATCATCTGCTCAAGAATTCAAAATTATCCTCACTAATGTAATCAGAATATAATACTGATTTTCGAAGATCTGTTTCCTAATGAAAGTAACAGAATAATATTCGTAGCTCTGAGATGGCTACTCCTCCGCCATTATATTCAATCTTCATCCAACTTCATTTTTTAAACGTTTTGATGTTACATAGAAATTTGTAAAATTATGAAAACCTGGTAGGAAAGAAGTTAATTCTAACAAATATCACTGTATAGAATGAGTACCATTGAGCTTTTGTTATCTGATCGGTTGTTCATCTATGAGCCCTATCTTATAGACACTTTCGTTATATACGGCTACAAGGTTCCTGCTCTCTCGTCATTTTCTTGATAATCCCTGTAATGGTTTGATTCGATGAGCGGGGAAATATTGGATGAGATTGAAACCTTTGGTGTAAGAATGAAAAATCTCAGAAATCAATTACCTCAACAACAAACAGCAAACAGATGATACTCGCACTTGACGCTAACATAGTTTACATCTTTAGGAGAAGAAATTGTTACTGAGCGTATTAGTTGACGGAACCCTTCTAATTATCAGTAGTAATGACCCAAGGACATTTATAATTGTTCGAAAATTTTATAACAGATTTTGAAAGCTGGTTGCTAGGAAACAGACCGATGCCGTAGGCGGAGGTCTGTTTCCTACGAGCAACAAGCATGAGAAAGTTGTCATAAACTTTTAGAGCGTTTATCAATGTTCGAGTATTATTCGGATAGAAAATTCTTTGCTGATTTTTGATAAAAATTATGAGAAAAATAAATTTATCCTGCTAAGTTTCGCCTCACGATTTCCATCTGAATGATACTTTCTATTATTGCAAAAGTTCATAAATGCTTTCCATACAAATTCTCAACTGAAAACTATAATTTTCGGTATATCTTATTCTATAATTTCATTGATTGGATATAATACAGGTAATAGAGGATTTTGTTTTGCAAAATTAGGCAGGAGTTATTTTATTGCATGGATAGTTGCAGTCTGACGTACTTAACCTAAAAACACAAAATACTTACAAAAATGGCGAACGTAAGTGCCGCCATTTTGTGAAAAAACCTTTGGGCCTGTATCACCGTAACCGTTCACTTTAGGGCCACGATTATCAGGACCTTTTTTATAGATAATTGAATTTCCTATCTTTTTTATTCAATATTTTTTTTGTAGCACGTATCGTTCACGACTTATATTATTATTACTTTTTGTTCATTCACTTTTTTACCGATATCTCTTTGAATAATTGTTTAAACAATAAATTGTTCATTATAAAACTTTTGAATCGATAAATTTTCGATAACTTTTATTCAAAACTTTTTTTTCTAAAGTTAATATTTTTGAAGTTACAACGCGTTCAATGTTGTACTACCGAGTAGAATTTTTTTGATATGAAAAATAACTAATAATTCAAGTTCTTACCTGCAAGAAATAGCGAATGCCCATTAAAATTTTTTCTTTGTATTTTCTTTTATACAATTAAATATTACTAATTAATTCAAAATTACTGGCATAATTAAACACGCGAATAAAAAAATGGAATATTTATTGAAGAATATATGTGAAATTTATTCTTACAAATGTACACCAAAATGAATCATATGTCTTCTCTGACTCTTTGGCGTTTCGAGGGTGGTGAATTTACGATGTTGGTTACATTCTCCTCTTCCTCTTCGTTATCTTCGTCAGTGGCATATAATGATTGTAACGCCTCTATTAATTTGTCGTTAGAATCATCACCAATATCTTCATCGATGTCGCACAATTGTTGTTGACGATTACTTCCAGCTGATTAGTGCACGTTTTCTCTGTGCAGTTCTCACAGATTACCGTACAGTCCAATCCTACTTTTCGGCACCCACAAGCTCTGCCACAGCCAGTTCTGCATTTGCATGAAATGCACTTCGAAAATATTAACCTTAGAGAAAAAATTTTTGAATAAAAGTTGTAGAGAATTTATCGATTTGAAAGTTTTATTATAAACAATTTATTGTTTAAACAATTATTTAAAGAGATATCGGTAAAAAAGTGAATAAACAAAAAGTAATAATAATATAAGTCGTGAACGGTAACTGCCACGAAAAAAATTTTCTGATAAAAAAGATAGGAAATTTAATTATCTATAAAAAAGGTCCTGATAATTGTGGGCCTAAAGTGCACGGTTATGGAGATACAGGCTCAAACGGTTTTTCACAAAATGGCGGGACTTCCGTTCGCCATTTTTGTAAGTATTTTGTGTTCTTAGGTTGAGTACGTCAGACTGCAACTATCTATGAAATAAAATAACTCCTGCC
Source organism: Zygogramma bicolorata (assembly GCA_032362365.1). Classification (NCBI taxonomy): domain Eukaryota; kingdom Metazoa; phylum Arthropoda; class Insecta; order Coleoptera; family Chrysomelidae; genus Zygogramma; species Zygogramma bicolorata. Next base: position 109,491 of record JAVJAQ010004223.1, read on the forward strand.
AAATTATGCATTATGGACACGAGTAGCTGGCTCCCTATTACCTGTACGTATTACAACCAAATGGTGACATTTTGAAATAACAACTCCTTGAAACGTCAAAATCAAAATAAATCAATTTGTATGTATTCAGGGGTAATATAATAAGTGGTATGATTATTACCGATAATTTTTTGGAATATTAATGAATTGCAATCCCAAAGCTGAAAATACAACGAGTCCGCAGGACGAGTTGTATTTTCTTGCATTGGGATTGCCAATGAATTGATATTCCAAAATATTATAGGTTATTAATCATACCACGAATTATATTTAGGACGACAATATAACCCCTGTTTGAGCAAAAATTGTTGAATTGCCTGGTAATTGATTCTTTATTTCTGGCCGTATTCAAGGGAATACTCTTTTCCACTGCTTCATCTATGATACCAATCGCCATTTGTCCCCAACGATCGCTAATATTGATTAAGAAATATAACTAATCAAAACACATAGATTTGACGTTTATAATTTAAATCATTATTTTCACTTGACAGCTAGTGAAACAAAAACTAAGCAGGTTTATCACCGTGAAAATACAGCGACAAGCTATATTTTCACTGTAATTCGGATTCTATTGGCTGAATTTCAAAATTTGAAATAGACTGATTGGTTGTTAAGCAAGGAGATATATTGTCATGGCAATAACATAATAAAGTGAAAAGTGCCTGCCCATGGAATCTTTTCGGTTATAATTGCACGAGTGCATAAAAATTACCGATAATTTTGCAAGAAAGCGTGATATCTAAAAATTGTAAGTTTATTTTCATATTTCGGCGAAAGTGCCCGAGCCCGAAGGACGAGGGCTCTTTTACAAAATATGAAAATAACCGAATGCAATTTGTATAAGATATCACGCTTGAATGCAAAATCATCTGGTCATTTTTATGCACAAATATAATTCATTGAAATATTCCACGAATAAAGAAATTCTCAAGAAAATGTTATTTTTTGTTCATTTATACTTTCCTCTATAGATTGTATGGAGTACTCACCCGAACGCGAAATGTTTTTTTATTTTTGAAGTCTATCTCACATTTATTTGTGTTGTTTACTGACGTCTAGCGATACGGTTTCAAATGTGTTGTTATGGTGATTTGATACAATGCAATTACCGCTGTAAGTTTTCGATAATTGCATTGCTCTTATGGGGCATTTTATATATGAGGGAAATATTGAGTCTAATTTTTTTTGATTGGGTGTGTTCGATCAGATGACTTCAAATTAAATGATTTCATTGGATTTCTACTCGAGCAATAAATTTTCATTGTAATTATTTTTTAGTTAGACTCAATAGTGGATTGATTCATAATATCACAACGCGTTTAATAATACTACAATATCACAACGTTGATGAGGATAATTCGGAAAGATAAGTTCCTGAATATTTGTGATGAAGTCTGTTTGAAGTCCAATGGGTAGCCCTCAATCTTCGAAAGAAAGTGATTGCCTCAATACATTATAGATTGTGACATATACTAATAATAATATATATTTCTATCTTTGATCAGTGAAAATTCACCTTGGAGCATAAACAGTGTTAAGTTCATCTGATTCATTAAATTGGATGGGTTTTTATTTCAGCAGGAAAACGATTTTTGTGAGACCCCTCCTTTGTCAAAAGTAGTCTCCATCTCCCCTTATTTTTTTAGTACGTTCCTTCATGGCCCTCAGAGCATCTATATTCCCCTTTCTGCGTTTTGGTTTGTAACAAACCTAGGCTGTTACCCTATTTAGTCGGCACCCCGATCGTAAAAAGGAATCCGCTAACAATTTCCGAAACAGATTGGAACAATGAGTGATGACAGTCGTAAATTCTGTTTCGGAAAAATCAGAGTAGTTAACCGAAATAGGCCAGTTTCTCGTATTCGGTAAACAATTATAATGTGGATTATCGACATTTTGATTCGTATAGATGTACCTGTATACAATTACTGTTTTGAAAAAAACGCTACGTGACTGAATTGATTGTATGGGCTCGGGAGCAGAATGAAATTTTTGCAATGTGATATTTGGATTCTAAAAAATTGTTCTAAAATTGTTCGTTTTCGTTAACCAGCTGACGAACGTCAACCCTCAGAAGTCGAAACTTGTGCGAGCAATGGATCAACGAGGCCTTACCTTTTATCGTGCGATTACCCAGCACGGTGGCCCGGCGAGGATTCGAACCCCGGCCTTCCGCTTGATAGGCAGATATGCTAACCACTACACTACCGAGACCACAATTCGTCGATTTAATGAAAAATATGCATACTACAGTTTTGTTTGTCAATCATGCGAGAGAATGACTTTTTGTTATAATTTGATACTTGCATGAGATTGAAACAATTGTCGCGCCTTCATGTAACAAAATGCAGTTGTCGTTAAATGATGTTTATTACTATTGTGCTAGGTTAATGTATAGTAGTTTTACCTCATCTCTTGAAGATTGAAGATGAAGGACAAGAATTTCTATTCCGTCACCATTTCTAATGAATTTGAAATGAGAAAAATTACTGACATTCCATTAAATGAAAGTTGTCCCGTATTTTGTAGTTCATGATTTCTTTCTAGAATCGCTACGTTTAGAACGGAAAATTCAATTTTTCTGATCGTTAGCAATTTTTTTTATAAATGGGATGTCAGAAATGAAGATTTCTCCATTTACCCTTGCCCTATTTGAAGTTCATGATTTCCCTCCAAAATAGGTAGGTTGAGTATAAAAAGTTTGGTTGGTTTTCTCGATTCGCTCACCATTTCTGATGGATTAGATGTCAGATTTGAGGAAAATGGCTGCTTTTCTATCAAATGAAGGTTGTCCCTTATGTATACATGAAATGATAACGATTCAGTTGACTGGAATCGCCAACTTATCCGGTAAACTATTAAGAAATTAGTGTGATTACTGGTGTGAGAAAAAAAAATTCATGACCGTTAGCAGTTTCTGATGTCAGAAATGATGATTTTATCTATTTTGTAGCTCATGATTTTCCTCCAAAACAGGTGGGTTGAGGATACGAGTTCGTTTTTTCCCGATTCGCCAACGTTTCTGATGAATTCTCTATGAGAAATAATAAAATTGGGTGCTTCGAAGTTCTTCCACATTTTCAAGCCCATTTCAATACATAGTATTTAGTATCACTACTTTTATTCGGGTTTGAAGGCCGTCGTTTTTTGGAATTTCTTCCTGACGTTTCGCTGGCTCGAGTGGCCAGCTTCTTCAGAGGCTCATTCATCTTGAAATTCACTCCGATGACTGGAGATATTTTCTTCGCAAGTTGTATTTATGCCGATTCAGGTAGTTTGCGGTGCTAATTATTCCATTCGGATTAGGGGAATTGTCATTAATATTGATTACCTTGTTTACCTCATCTGGGTTCGGAGAATAATCATCATTATTGTCTGAAGAACTACCTGTAGTTATTATCGATTTTCTTAAAATGGGATTCCATATTCGGTTGAGGTTGACAGCTTCTTCTTTTCTGTTGAAATTATCCGTGTGTTTATGGATTTCTATTGCCTTCCGTACCAGTCGGCTATGGTATCCCTGGTTGGGTGCAATCAGTTTTGCATTTTCAAACAGAATCCTGTGGTTACCCTCACTAAGTGCGTGTTCCGCCACAGTCGACTTGTCAGTTTGCCCAAGTCTGCAGTTTCTCTCATGTTCCTTTAGCCTTGTTCCTATGGATCTTTTGGTGGTACCGATGTATACCTTTCCACAGGTGCACGGTATGCGATAAACCCACAAAGAAGATTCAACAGAGCCTGAGATAGGCTGAAGACAAAAGAGATCCACTGTCTGCAGCAGGGGTTTATCGCATACCGTGCACCTGTGGGAAGGTATACATCGGTACCACCAAAAGATCCATGGGAACAAGGCTAAAGGAACATGAGAGAAACTGAAGACTAGGGCAAACTGACAAGTCGGCTTTGGCGGAACACGCACTTAGTAAGGGTAACCACAGGATTCTGTTTGAAAATGCAAAACTGATTGCACCCAACCAGGGATACCATAGCCGACTGGTACGGAAGGCAATAGAAATCCCCAAACACACGGATAATTTCAACAGAAAAGAAGAAGCTGTGATACTGATCGATTGAAAGGCCGCTACTTCTGCGGCCTAGAAAATAAATCCAATCAAATTACCTGTTCAAGAGCCCAAAATCACGATTTTCGCCTAGCCGAAAAGTAGCTGTGGATTCCGGCAGACACAAGTGTCCTTATTATCCCCTAAAGTTTGCGCCAGATTCTGTTCGTGCGTTTAGCAACAATTAGCGGTTGAATGCCAGAAATCATTATTTTTTTTTGTTTTTTGCTTATATAATGAAAACTTTTGATCGGATCGAAAAAAAGTTGAGTTGAAAGTTGTAGATAATTGAAAAATCTATCGATTAGCGTTGGCCCGATTTCGATATTCCGATTTGTTGCTTAACTATTGCGCTCGGAATTTGAAAAAAGGCGTTTTTTCCATTACTCTATTAAAAAATGTTGAAATGCATTTGGGGGTTGCAACTGTGAATTTGGGAAGCTTCAAACTAGTAGAAACCACAGTTTCAGTTTGGTTGAAAACTAATTGATAGGTTAGCAACAATATAATTTGTTACTAAAAAAAGTGTCCTACTTACTAGATTGTTATTTCTTGCCCTGCGGATAATCGTAGAGCAATGAACGAAACAGTGTTGGATAGTCAAAGAGTTGAACTACAAATTATCGTTTTTGGAAAATCGATTTTTTCAATGTGATACCTTTAAAAATGGCGTCAAAAAAACAACGTTTTTCAAACTAAAAAACAATTAGGAAAAAATGGTCGTATCAAAATAAGAGAAAATGCATGGGAAAGCTGCTATTTTTCTACGAATTTTGACAATTTTACTTTCATTCCACGATAATTAGGAGCCAACATAACACTTTTTATCATTCAGTTTCCCCTTCATTTGTTTGTTTATATGAAGCAACGAGACCTCGACGACTGCACAGAGCAAGAGTCATATTATCCATAGAAACCAGCAGAATTTGTTTTTCACAATTATTTATCATAATTATTGATAGGATAAGTGGAGGTTCTTCCGGGACCGTTCGACGTGCCGTGTAGCGATCTACCGCTAAGCGGCCGTCGAGTGCACCGCGTGAAATAAACTGATCAAAGCCCAAAATGACCACGCTGTCTGTATCTCGGGAAATACTGGACAAGTTTTTTTTTTTATTTTCAATAGTGCATCGAGATATGATCGAATATCACTATGGCTTACCCGGTTTGTTTTCGGAAATCCCTAAAATCGCAAATAATTCAATTTTTACGCTGCAAATGTAGTGAATTATTCGTTCATTTCAAATTCAACTCTGATAATACGGTGTCAAATGTTACCTTAGTCAGATGGAGAAAGCAAGTTTTCTCTGACATTCGAAAATGAATAAAGCACGGCTCATCTCCTTTCCAATTGATATTTTTACAAATGTGTATATATGAATGATATTCAATATTAAGATTTTTGGC
>JAVJAQ010004223.1:120000-352091 GCA_032362365.1 Zygogramma bicolorata
TCTGACGAAATTTCTACTAGCGAATTCTCTAGAACAACTCGTACAGAGTGTTACTTTCTTTTTTCAACACTCTTCCCAATGAAGGATAAAGATATACGAATTCTGTCAAGAATCGCTTGAGTTCTTAAGCTTGTTTCCTAAGATAGCGGTGCCGTCATATAGCGGCCGTAAAACAGCGTTGAATGACGTCACAATAACGTTGTCTATGTAAACAAAATAGCGCGATTTCCTAAGAAGCGGTAACTGTCACCGTAACGTCAAAAAGCGGTGCCGCCATTTGCATGACGGCCGTCTTGTCGGTGTCAGATAGTTTCGTGAACGTTTTATTGATAGCGGTGACTATTTATAATTCGTATTTGTGTTTTTTACGAACAAAATGAGTTCCAACTCTTGGAGCAGCGAAGACGACGAAGTTTTAATAGATTTTGTACGTAACCATGGAGCTATATATAATATAAAAAGTAAAGAATACAGAAAAACTCAATTAAAGCAGAATTGGTGGCGTGAAATTGGAGAAATTCTGTAACTCAAATCATATCTTATGTGGTGAAGTACGTAATCAAATAACTGTGGTGTAAGGCGAAAGTATTCTCTGAGCTTTTCTTCATTGCTCAGTAAAACGGCGACGTACTAAAATCTCAAATGCACCTTCTGTACCACGAGATTTGAATAAATTGTCTTCCGTCATACGACTATTTTCCTTTTTTGATGATATAGTTCGTCCTCCAGGTAAATTAATAAAGCTAAATCAAGGTCGTCCATTTTCTCTCCTGGATACTTTTGACGTTTTTGTTAAAAAAAAAATTACTGACGGTGTGTACGGTCGTGGAACTTTCCACATGTAGTCACCGTAAAGACGGCCGTCTTTTTGCGTCCGTCATATTACGGCCGCTATATGACGGCACCGCTATCTTAGGAAACCAAAGCTTACTGGAGAATCCACTCTATTTTTTGTTTGTTTCTGTTTAGACGTAAATACAGATATGCATCTCGATACATATATTACAGATAGATGCATTTGCTTTATATTCTCGATATATGTTATGGGAAATTAATATCAGAATTCATAGAAATTCCTACTATTCGGTGCTGCTTCAGATAATTTGATAAGATTCTTCGAAATATCGATATCGACGTGAAAGGCAGTGGAGTTGGATTACATGGAAAAAATAGTACGTCAATATACAGTTTTTTGAGCATTCTAGTGTTCAATTCGAAATGAATTGGACACTCCATAGTCCAGATCAACCTGAGTTATTTCAATTCATTAGGAAGATTGCTATAGAGCAGACTATTATGGCGCTATACAAGAAGATCGTAATTGGAAATAATCTCCCGGAAGAACTTTTATTCCATGATTTTAAATTTTTGTTATCGCATCCTTTTACTGAGCATGTAACAACCATTGTACTAATGCTAGAACTTGAAATAACTATTTTGAACTGGGGAATTCTGAAAAGCAATCAGCAAATAACACAAATAATAACTTTTACCAAAGTAAAAACTTTGTTTTTATCAGCGACACGAAATAATCTCGCGTTATATTGACCAGTTGAACTTGAGTACATGTGTTTTGAATGTTTTGTACTAACTATCAGAACTTGATATAGATGAATATATGATTGATTATTTCGTCCACAAATAATACAACAGCGTTTGATATCCATTATGAGACACTATTCAAAACAGCACTCGTATTAAATACTAAACAAACGGAAAACAACTAGTAATTGAAAGCAACGGCGGATAAACGACAAATGACTAAGAAAACTACGGTAGAAAATTGATCTGAAACAACAAATAGCTGGTTGAGAGGATCAGTAAAATTATGTAAAACTTCTAGCAAAATTCGAATAAATTGGAATGCAAATGTCAAAAGATTACAGAATTCGATTCTCGCACCATCTAGTGGAAATCGCAGTAAATTCCGTGGCTATGATTGAACGTGTCCAGAGTTTTTGACGGAACAATATCGAATCGGAGATCGCACCAGGAATATATGCATCTTGAGTTTGAATATAACAGTTTCGAATTGATGACGTGAACAAATATTCCATTTCGACACTTTTTGCACTTTTTCCACCAGAAAACGAAAATAACAATCTGGAGCTTCCAATCCTCCGATGTCAGGAGATTGAAGTATAGAGGCCACTCTTCCAGCTGAAAATACCATTTGCACCTCGATAACAGTAAGACCTACGAGGTTTATTATCAAGATTGTCAGATTTGAAATTATAGTTTGTTTGATGGCGCTATTCTACCATTGGCAGTTCGTTCGTTCACCAGGGTTGGAATCGTAGAATCACTAGCCGTTCTACAGAAATACCCCCAAAAAAAACAAAGTAATCAATCAGAAAACCATTTTTTGTTGCTATAATTTCAACCTTGAGAAAAACATTGAACACTCGAAAATTGAACAGGACATTCTGAACATTCAGTTTTTCATAGAATATTCAGTTGAAAAAGCTCACGAAACCGCAATACTTGTTGTAATTTGTAGATGTTTTCTGTAAATATCTTACAAGAAACTAGATCGGTACAAAATTTAGGCAAATTGTTCAATTTTCGAACTAGAACTCGCAAGACTTCCAGCACAATTTCTGTTGGTTATCTGTTTTATATTCCACGGATTTTCATAGAGAAGAGTGTTCGTGAAACCCAAAATCACGCTTCTCCATCGAGGGTATAACTGGATTATGTACTTACAGGCAATCAATCAAATAGATGACAATTTGAAACATTGTTTGCTGATAATACGGGAAGCGGTGGAAAAACGGTCGATTATCTGAGGGTAATATAACGGAATATGAAACCATATTCATTATTGAGTTTCATTAACCATTCATCTTACAACGAATATCCATTAGATATTCCAGACAAAAGAGAGAATGAGTTTTCAAAAATACCGCCTATCTTCCGATCTCTATATGCCTTCGACTATATGTAATTTGAGCCTTGATACCCAAATAAGGTCTATGGAAAAGAATGAAAACAAATGAATTTTAATTAAGTGTCTTCATATCTGGGTAATATTCATATAGAATGTTTTGGGGATTATATACGAATAACGCTGCTCAAAAACGACCCATAAAATATTCCTTCATTGATTATGGGTCTAAAAACAGCTCGCAGACAATAGTACCAACTTGTTCATAGTACTGACAGAAGTAGTGATAATGAAAAAAGGATGTTACTTGAAAGAAATTCTCATAATGTTAACTCTCGGAGAAAGTTAAATTAATATTTTTAACAATTTCCTGCTTCCATATATATTTATATCATCAAGAAATGAGGACAGGGATGAGTTTTATAATTAGGATGCAATTTTTTCAACGTTGCTGAAATCATGCTAAATCAATTACAAACCAAAATTCCACCATACATAAAAATAACAACACTATCCGATTACGGCGCACCTGTATCTGGAGTGACATTAGTAGACAACACAGCAAATTTGACATCTCCTACCTCTATACATAAAAGTCTTGATTGTACGACTCTTGTAATATTGAATAATTTCTCAAAGGTGACAATTGATCAATAAGTGAATCATGAGGTGATATTTAAAGAAATTCTGTCATTTTTTATTCGAAATGAATTATTTGTTCACCGCTTTTTTAGCATATTGTTATAATACAAACGGCGTTGTAGTGGAAGTATAGTGTTTTACTAGTCGAATACATTTTTAGGAGATCGTGCACATAACCAGCCGAGACTGATAAACTGTTTTATCGTTTCAAAAAATGCTACTTTCGTTACTCCTAAAACAATATACTATTCATGCTGATATTATTTCTCATTACATAATGATTGTGTGAGATGAGAATTTTCTGGAATCACTATTTCTTCAGTCACTTTTGATCTGAAATATCATTTCACGAATTGAGCACCCTATTTGTTTGAGAATCCATGCATATTTCAACATATTCAATTATCGCTTCTATCGTTCGACTTACAATCAACAAAGCTGTTACTAAATATAAACCAGTTATGAAACCCAGACGTTTTCATCTCCGTACAATAACTAGGAGACTTCGTTTCAAAAATGTATACAAATTATTGCCAACTCGAACACAATCGAACGCGCTGCAGCTTTCCATTTGATATTCGAACAAATGAACCATTTCAGGTATTTTCGCCGAACATCCTTTCAATAGCCATGTTAACAAAGAGATTTTTATTATTTCGGTGAATCATGTTTTCCATATAACGCTTCGAATATCCATAAGTTTTAAAATCAAATGAAATTTGCAGCCTGTGGAACACTGCTCTATGATTTCCTATCGTGAATATTCCCTTTGTTACCAATTTTCAATTGAATCGTTTGATTTCTGTATGGAATGGAACATAGAAATTATAAATGGTTATATATTTCAACACTGTTTTCACTTTGATGGGGATAACAGTTGATCAGAGCTCCTGTTTGGAAGGATGAATTGAGCATACTCGAAAAATATGTTATTAAAATGTGTTTCACGTAAATGGCTAACTTCCTTTGGAAAAATTGTATGGAATATCTGGCAATAACTTCATTTACTGAAAAAAAAAATTGCGGATTCACTGTAAAAACCTACCGAAAACAGTAGGAATACTGCAGGGTTTCATCTTTAGACCAGTTTCATTTTTCATCTTATATACCAATGCCCCCAATTTTTTCACTGGTAAAATTCATCGAGCATTCCAGCTGAACTATTTTTGCTTATAACTGGTCTCATCGAACTTTCCGACTCTTCATTTGAATATCGTTGAAATTTAAATAAATTGATTTTATAACGTACATACGATATTCACTTCAATTCGAAGCCAACAACATTTTTGGTTGAATGTATAGGGTTACTTTTTTGGAAATACGTTGATGTTCAGGAGAGTTGAGAAAAATTCAACAGTATTTGTAGATGACCTTGAGGACAAATCAGTAAAATTATTTCAAAATCCGAAAATTTCCTTGTTATTTCAGATAGAGCAACCAATAGTTTGATACAAATCAATATCCTATATAGTATTCTAGATTTTTTTCATGAATATTTCTCCACCTATATGACATGCTGAAAAAAGTTCTCAATTAAAATGAACTCGCAGTTGAAACATTGCTAGACTCATTGTAAAATGTTCAGAAACAGAGACGATAGATACATGTTTTCTCTCAGGGCATAACCTAAGACAAAATCCTAATGTTCTTGTTTCCAATCATCGATCGACTAAAGTATCAAATGGACCTCATATCTCATCAATAAAATTATATAATAAGCTCCCAATGTCGCTAAAGCAAATTGATAACATTAAGACTTTTGAAAGTGAAGTTAAAAATCTTCTCTATGAAAATGTTTTTTATTCACTCAGTGATTATTTTCAGGTGGATCTTGAATCATAGTTTGTGTAAATTGCTCGTTCTGTGAATAATTTTATGTATCGCAATGTTGTTATTTTATATTCTATAAATTTGTGTATTTTTTTTTTAACGATATGTCGTCCCATGTGTTCAATTTTGTTAGTATTCAGTATTATATAATAAACATGACTGTTTCCATGCTTTTTGAAAAAGTCTACGGAAATAAAGTATTTGGATTTGAATTTGAATTGCCAGTTGTTCATACAGGGTGAAAATTGATATTCTTAATCACAGTTGCACAGCTTCAAAAACTGGCGCATCTATTTGTGAATAGGCCATGAAATACTGAATAGGTATACGTTTTCCAAATGAAAAAATCAGCTCTGAACTGGCGAGAGAGGTGCCCGAAGAAACGATCCATTATTTTTGCCTCCAATCCATTCAGGCCAGTCGCAATTTACGAACAAAGTAGTTCAAAAACAGATTGTGAAGATTTTTCTTCGATCGCTGATTTTATACGATTTTTTTTAGCGAAGTTTTTGTGTTCCTGATGATTCCATTTCTCTCATGGTATTCCATTTGTCTCGTGTTTGCTGGACGTTTATCTGTATTTGTTTTTATTATATATGTTCTACCCTGTGAATATGTATGATTTTGTGTGACAAATCCTATACGCAATTTCTTTAGTAGTTTCAAGGAAATGAAGAATCTGAATACGTATAGATGTATAGATCAGTAGATCATCAGTTTCTGGTTATTTGGCTTCTTGTAAGTAGAAGTTAGTTCGCTTCATCAACTCGAAGTTGATGATTCAAAGCTCAAATTTCTTCCATAGTTCCAAACTTCGAACGAGGCTGAGGATGAAAACAAGCAAAATAAGCCCTCATCACGCCACCTGGCCATAGACGTATCAACCAAGAGCCCAATTACTCTTATAAGAAAATACATTTTCCTGATATCAGTCAATGAGCACACTTGAGGACTGACTATAAATCGAAACAACTAAAAGAATTTATTGTTCATTCCATTATTTTGAGAAGGGGCGCCATCAAAGTAAAAAAAGCTTCCTGACGCTTCGCAAAGTGTTCAATTGGTACCGAAACTGGACATCATGAAGAGTACAAATTTGTATCGCAGCCAACTCATATCTGAATAGGCAAATTGTTTGCTGCCCTGAAATACAAGCTGAACAAAATTTAAGTTCGTACCACAATCAGCCATATTTTCAAGAGATCGAGTTCAATAGGCGAAATTCAGACGAATAGTACTTCGCAACTCACACAAATGACGATTTCTCAGAACCTAAACCATCCACTGGGAACACGATTTGAATATAATATCTCAACACGACCATATTTTAATGAAACAGCTCATCTAACAACTTCCACAACAACTACAATCTGGATCACTCACCTTCTAAAACCTCTCCAACAGGCGTAGATGATCAGATTCACCACATTCTAATGAAATAGCATATCTTCCAACTTCCTCAAGAACTACAATCTGGATGAATGGTTATGGTTCGGACTTCCATTGCCTATATTATCAACTCTAAACCTGAAGCTAAGAACGAAAGGATAAAACTACAAATTAAATAGGGTGATCAAATCCAAACAAAAGGTTGAAATGGATTTTCTGGTCGAAAATAAAATTGAAGGTTTGATTGATCAAAGAAAATAATGTTGTGACAAAAAAATGGGATATCGAATATGAAATATTGTCAAAATATTAGTTACATTCGATATCTCGATATCTCAATTTTTTATCACAACAATATTTTATTTGATCAGACAAACTTTCAGTTTTATTTTCAACCAAAAAATCCATTTCAACCTTTTGTTTGGATTTGATTACCTTATTTAATGTGTATTTTTATTCTTTCGTTCTTAGCAACAGGGTTCAATGGAGATAATAATATAGACAATGGGAGTCCGAACCATAAACATTCAGCTAGGAGCATTATCAACCACTTTCAGGCACCAATCTGGATGACTCACCTTCTAAAATCTCTACTCCAACAGGCGTAAATAACCGGATTCATACTGGAGTTTATCCACCCCAACCAAGTGACCACCGCGAGCACAATCTTCTCGTGACTGATGCACTGAATACAGAACCCCGACAGCAAGTTCACCACGAAGAAGGGAAGCCAACATATCACAAATACTCCCATCACTATCCCCAGCGTCTTCGCGGCCTTCTTCTCTTTCGCGAATTTCGCCAACTTCCTGCTCAACGAAAAGTTTTTATTGTGAGAATTGAGTCTAGTCGAAGCCATGCGTGATAGCCCGTTGTTTTGGAGTGCTGTCAGCGGTTCGTCCTCTTGGGTGGAATACAGCCTCGTTTCAGGAGCCTTACAAGCGCCACCCCTGTGTATCCTCAGAGTCAGTTCCAGTTCCCCGGATCCCAACAGAATCTGCTTCGTACCGAGCCTGAGAGATCTGGTCTGGGCGGCAGCTGCTCTGTAGATTCTGAAGTACGTGAACAGCATCACGAACAAGGGTAAGTAAAAGGAAATCGTGGAGGAGAATATCAAGTATCCCAAGTGTTCTGTGAAAGGGCATTGGAATGCAGGAATCGGGGCATTCCTCACGGCCCTCCACCAACCTATAGCCGGAAAGGATATCGCGCTGCTGCATACCCAAACTGCAGCGATGAGAAACATCGATCTGAATTTCGTCATGCGCATTGGGTATGCAATGGGGTCGGTTATAGCCCAATACCTGTCCAGAGAAATCACGCAGAGATTCAAGATCGAAGCCGTGCTGAAGAGGACGTCCAAGCTTCTCCAAACGTCGCACAGATCGGCGCCAAAAAACCACGTGTGTCCGAGGACCTCATAGAGGGCGCTAAATGGCATGACAACTAAACCCACCAGACAGTCCGCTACAGCTAGGGACGTTATGAAATAGTTCGTCGGAGTGTGGAGGTACCTCTCCCTTATGACGGCTAGAATCACTAGCATGTTCCCGAAAACTGTACACATAGAGAACAACAATAACAGAGTCACTACTAGCGCACGATCTTGGATGAGCTCCGTCCATTTCTTCCAAGCGTCTTGGAATTCCGATTGGTTATTCGTTATATTGTCGGAACCGAAGTAGGTCGCATTGGACAAGCTCCAGTAGAAGAGTTCCGAGTTGTTCATATCCGGTGGTCAGTTCTAAAACAAAACAAAAGAAAAGTATTAGTAGAGGATAACTACTGAAGATACAGCGATCATTTTATAGTAGGTATTAACACACGAGCATTAACCGGGATACGAAACGAGCCGATGGTGAGTTTCATATGGTTTATGCGAGTGTATTAATAACCATTACATAGGAGTTGCATACGCTTTTTCTTATATTGGTATTATGGATCCCACTGATCTAGAGGTGGAAGGAATATATACATTTATTTCATTATTGCCTCAATACATTCAATATTGTATTGGAAATGCTGATTTCATTCTGGAAGGAATTTTCAAAGACGCCTTCTGCCATTGAATTTCAATCGATTAAAAATCTGTCATCATAATAACATCTGTATCATAATGAACTCACAAAGAAACAGATTTTTCGAATCGTTTGGACCTGATTATAGAACAGAGTATGGGCGTATAAGTGTACGGATGTGGAAGATTATTTTATAGATTTTTTTAGATATTACTCATATCAATGAAAAGATTATAAATGAAATAATGCAATAGTCCAGCAGCAACAACTACTGTTAGTTCTCTGGTCCACATTTCTCTAAAAAATATAAGATACCGTGAACTTTATGAAAAACTTCTGAAAAAACTAGTCACAGATGTGTCACGGATTTCATGAGTACAGTATTCAATGGATTAGTTAAAAAATAATACGTTCTTACTATATGAGGTTGAGTGCAAGAGCAGTCACTGACTGAACTCCGCCTTCAATAAAGACACTTTGTTATTATTATCATTAATATTATATTTATAGATACTCAAAAGGCTTTTGATATAGTAGACCACAAGATATTGCTGAAATTACTAACTATGAAATGGGCATAAGAGGATATTCATATACTATTTTTGAAGACTATTTACAAAATAGAACTCAAAAACCATTCGTAAATGACCACTATAGTGAAGAAAATTTGATATTGATGAGAATTCCTCAAGGAACTCTATTAGGACCAATACTTTATCTAATTTACGTCGATAATATTCAAAATCTTTCTCTGAAAGCCAATCATTTTTCAATTGCTGATAATGCAGCCTTGGTTTATGTTGGAAAATCCCAATCAGATTTAGAATTTCAGCTGAAATCTGATATTAACATTTTGGAAAATTGGTTAGATGAAATGCACTCGAATATCAATACAGAAAAAACTGAGTAGGTATATCATATTCAAACATAAAAATAAACCAGACATAAATAACATAAAAAATCAGACAATGAAACGATCAATTTGTGAAATATATTTATGACTAATTTTGGATGACAAATTAAATTTCAGTGAACATGTGAAGCATACAAAAAAATGTGTCTAATTTTATTGGGGACCTTGAAAAGAATAAGATTTGTAGACACAACGATCCAAAAATTGATCTACAATGCACATGTTTTATCACATATAAGATATTTGATTCCAATATGGTCTAATTGTAGTCAGAGAATGAAATTGTTCATTTACAGAATGATGAACAAGACTTTGAAGATTATTTATAACAAAATATGGGGCACTCCTTCTACCTCCCTTTACACTTCAACAAATCATCTCACCATTTTTGAATTAATTCACTTTGAAAATGGAAAACTTGCATTCAAATTATGCGAAAATTTACAGCATAACAATCAGAATTTTCCTAAAATTCCATCTATTCATAATCATTCTACTAGAAACAATCAAAACTTTCATTTACCAATCATATGCAGCAATTTAGGAAAGAACAATCCCATCTTCAGGTCAATCGCAATATTCAATAGTTTACCACGTGAACTTAAAAAAATTGAAAATTCCAAATTGTTCTCTGAAAAGTATTTAGCGTATATTATGAAAAAAAAAAATAGATGACATCATTTTCTTCTCGCACTTGATGACCATTTCTCTAATTTTATTCACTTTCAATGATTGTTAGTTTTTGATGATCATTGACTAATTCTGACTTTAATATCAATAATTTATTGACTAATTAAATTATTTTGGTATTTATTTTATGTTCAGTTGTATACATAATTTTTATGCTGATGTTTCTGAGACCAGAACTTGTTCTGAAATGAAACTGTATCAAGTAAATGAATAAAGTAGATCTCCTACGGAAAATCAGCGACTATTGACTAAACAGTCGAGATATTCTTCGTTTGTTTTTAACTGAAGAAGATACCCATAGTTCTATTCGAACTGAAAATTGTTCAGTAATAAATTTGGCCTGAGATATTTCAAAATGTGTGTAGTTACATGATGATAAGCCTTTGTTGTTCAATAACATCAGAACTCCCAGTTTACCCAGGAATTGAATTTTCCTCAAATGATTAAGCTGAAATTGATAACCACGAAGTTCATGATGAGTTAGGAACATGTTCGCTTCTGTAGACAAATCGAAGGTAACAGAAATTATTCATTTGGCTTTTTCTTCTTCAGAATAATGTAAATAAAATACAGATCTATAAGAGAAACAACAACAAAAAATGACTGAGTGAATTGGCCGATATTTGATTAAGGGCTGATACTTACAACATGATTAACAGCCCTTTGAAATAATCGGTGCTGAGAATAGGCACCACATACTTTCAATTGCTAGAGTGTACGCGCAGTAAAAAATAATATTTTGCTGCCGTTGCTCAGAATTGGAATTGTGTAATTTTTACGGTCCTCTCCGGCTTTAGTAAACAATAACCCTCTTTTCAAATTCTCTACTGGTCAAAATACCAGTCAAACCAAAATGGCCAATAACAAACTCAAAACCTCAATGAGAACGTTTGACTTCATTATATTACTTCGTAGAGATCTTCTAAATTTTTTGGGACATTTCTCACCTACCCATTCTGTATTTGTATTGAATATTCAAAATTCGAAGATAAGCACCTTTTCAAACTCACTATCATTTCTGCGAGAAACTCTGCATGGACCGTCAAATTCAGCACTCTTGTTTAAAAAGTGCCTCTTTGCGCTGCATTCTCCTGTAAATCAACAACTGTTTTGTTGTTTGCCGAGAGCTAAAAAATCTATGCCTGAGTCCCCTTTTCTCACAAAAATTTCCTCTCCCCTCTTCTTATCCTGTTCTGATTAATCTTGATGCCCTCCTCCTAAAAACTCAGTTGCCTGGATGCTCGATGAATGTTCTTTATCAAGGAAACACTCCCTTCTTTCCTTCCCTGTGTTGGTCTGTGTTTGTCGGCTTCCCTTCCTCTCGTGTTCCCAGGGCCGTCCGATTTCCATAATCTATATTGAGTACAATTGTCGACCAAAAACCATTTTAAAAAACGCTTTATGCGTATTTCAAAATGTCAACTAATTTTTTCTCTCCATGTCAGTTGTCATTTCGCAAAGACGACCCTTCCAACCGTTCAGATGTGATTGGATCTGTTGTAGATGCCCTTGAGGAGGGTCTGCATACAGCAATTACACTGTTTGATCTATCTAAGGCGTTTGACTGCGTGTCTTCTGTCAAAAAAAACTTGCTGTGAGAGGAGTCTTCAACTCTATTCAAGTCTACATCATGGACGATACCAAGCATTTTCATATAACAACGAAATGTCAGACCAAGCGAGTACTTTACGATTCCCCAAGGTCTATTCTGGGCCCCTTTATATTTATGTTAACGATCTATTCGATTTTATGGCTCCACATAAAACTTTTCTTTACGCTGATGATACCACTTTGATTCACAGCGGAAATAACCCCACCAATCTGAATCTTATAGCAGAAAACGTAGGAAACAAGGCCAATCTTGGTTCCTAGCTAGCAAATTGAAGTTGAATAATGAGAAAACGCAACAACTCAAATTTTCTGCGATAGGAGCGACAAACGATACTGTGAAATTGCTTGGTATAACTCAACACCTTGTCTTGGCATCGACACACAGATCACCTTAGGTATAAGTTAGCCAGCACTATGTAGGTTCTACGACAACTTCAGAACATCACCAGCTTTGATGTCTCGAAAATAACATTTTTTCGTTATTCCATTCGTATATAAGTTACGGTTTAATACTCTAGGGTATTCTCTTGCTCTTTGAATATCTTCAAATTACAAAAAAAGCCGTTAGAATCTTGGAGGCGTGGGATACAGAGAACATTGTCAACCAGTCTTCAAAAATTCGTTCTCCTCCACAAAGTCCACGTACTTCCCGGAATAGGCCGGAAAAAAGCGTACTTTCTTAAAGAAAAAGTGGGTCCTTCCCATCTAACAAGAAAAGCTGGTAAAGTCCGTACAAATCGGTACCGCTTAACAAAATCCCAAAAAAATTCACTGGATTATAATCTTTATAACTGCTTACCTGATGACTTGAAGAATCTTAGTATGAATAAATTCAAGAAATCTATCAGAAAACTCTTTGATTCTTCTCTCTGTCTCTGAGTATCTAGGGCATTTCAAGAATGCGCGTTTATGATAAGCGGCCAAAGACATGTCACATACTCTCGCGACCAAGTTCAATTTGGAATTGTTTGTTGTTCTCTTGTTTTTGTCTTTTTCATACAATATACTCGTGTAGGATTGTGTTGTTTTTTTTGTTATATGTTTCAGTAGTTGTCGAACAAATCAAACAAATTCAGAACCAACAAGCTTACAAACAAGTAACAAGGACGGTTGCCGGAAAAAACTTTTTGAAGAAATCAACTTATTTAACATAAGAAGTCTCTATTCATACTTTTGTACATTATGGATATTTCACAACAAAGCTATTCACCAGGGGACAACTATTGAGAAAGAAACCAGATCTGTTATAAAGAAATCTGTCCATATACCTTTTTTGAAAAAAAGTCACTCACAGAGATTTGTACATTACTTTGGCCCAAAACTCTTCAACTTCCTACCAGTCGAGCCCAGGAATATTATAGACATTAAGGAATAAAAAATTGCTATAAAATCATTTGTACGCTACAATCAACTTATCATTGAAAATTTATACTGAACATAGACTCTTGGAATTTATTCTACAGAAATACTAAATAAATACTGCCTGACAAAGTAAAAATCTCCTTTTAAATAAGGGATACCTAACACAACAAACACAAGCACAAGCGCAATAAATAAGAAATATTATTATATTATAACAATAAATAATCTGATATTATCTATCATACCTCCTGTAATCAGTGTAACCAGTACAAGGAAACCCACTTACTGTGAAATAACCCAATAAATTACTTATTAGCTATTTATCAAAATACTTATCGTTGACGATTCAGAAAACCAAATCCGTTCCCGTTTTCAAAATTCTCATAAATGTTCTCTTCTGGTTTCGCTTTTATGTTCGTTTTTGTGAAAATTTCTGACATTTACGAAAAACTAACAAAAAAACGAAACAAGAAGAGAATATTGAACCCTTTTTTTAATTGTCGCAGCAACTTATCCAAAATGAATTCTTATTCTTTCAGCTTGTGGTAGGTTAAGTACTCAATCAAACTAGAAGGAACAACTTCGAATAACTAAACCAGATTTCTCTTTCTCTATATACCAACTGTGTTGGCGAAATACTCGTTGTGCAAGTGCAAGTATTTTCCTTACAGTGTTTGAGAAATTGGGGTTTCATGAATGAACCAAGCATTCCAACACAACCGCATAACTATTTTTTCCCAAGCTGTGTTTTGATATTTCTATCATTCCCAACTAACTGAAGGAATAAGTTGAGAAGTTTCAGGAATGCTTTGTGGATAAATTCAGAATCAGAACGTATTTCGAGGTAGCAACAGTCCATGAACCCGACCCAGATACCTCGCCATGAATATCTCATTGTGTTCACTGACCAGAACGAAATTCTCCACCACCACAAACAGATTGATTGGGATATGCGGAAAACAGAAAGATTGCTGGGAGAGGATGTCGATACAGCGCATTAATTTCACCATGGACATAGATATGGAGCAGGATTCGTCAGTTTTCACGTATAATATGTTAACTTATTAACAGTGAACTGCTGAATTATTGAACGAACAATTGAAGTTGATTCAAAAACAATGTTATTCTAATCATTAGAATCTTGAATCTGGTCAATTTTCATTTCTGAATGCCGATTCCCAAATGTTCATTCTCTGGAAATTATTACGTCAGTTTTGGGAAAGTGGCGACTTCGGTATTTCTTTAAATTGAATTATAAGTATGATTTATGTATAGGGGGGGGCGTAATCTCCAATCTTTTTTTACCCCCTCCCCCCCCGTGTCCGCTCGTCCCTTTTTTCCCCCCCCCGGTTTTCGTCACAAAACTACCCCCCCCTCTGGTATGATTCTATGTTTACTTCTGGAAATTTTTTTTGAAAAAAATTTTCAAAAAATTTTTTCCCTTTTACCCCAACAATTTTTTTTTTTTTTATTTTCTTTTTTTCTCCGGGGTTTGTTGTTTTTCTTTTCCTTCACTGCCTTCCCCCCCCCCCCCCCCCCCCCCCCCCCCCCCCCCCCCCCCCCCCCCCCCTGAGTGGAAAATAACATTTTAATGAAGTGAGATGATAACTGGTCAAACATTTCGAGTGGCACGCTTTTGATTACCTGAATTCTTCAGCAGAATACTTTCAAATTGAACAGGTAAAAAAAACGAGATAGCTATACTGTCCAACTATGGAGAAAGGCGGTTACTACAAAAAATCAAAAGTGATGTTTAACTCTATTTGAGTTATTTGTATTCTTTTCGATGGAAGAAGGCAGAATTTATAAATCAAAGTGTACAAAAAAATTCAATAAACACCCTCTGCCTTCGACAATAAAATGCCCCGAAACACTTCATGAATGCGGTTACTATCTTTAACAAGTAAATAGAAAAGTATCTATAAATCCCTGCTAAAGAAAATCCGTCTATGTTGCTATCATGGGGCAGTCAACAAGGTAAACATACAGTTAGTTGTAACATAAGAAAGCGGTGACTATAAATCCTTAATTCAAGAAACGTAACTTCCATTTCGAATACAGGTACTCACAAAAAACAGTAAGTCATTTACTACTGTTTTTCATTGCACAAGCAACAAAACATGAAAAAGGCAGTTTCTATGGATAATTTTTTTTCTGTCAGCATAATATTCTCCTATTCTCCTTAATTCCACGAATTTATATATTTGCGTTTCGTCTGTTACCTCTGGGTCTTTTTGGGCTCCTCTCTTTCCGTTTTTTTTTTTTTTTTTTTTTTTTTTTTTTTTTTTCGGTTTTTTGTTCTTTTTGTTTTTTTTTTTGTTGGGGTTCCCCTTTTTGCCCCCCGCTCCGTCTGGGGGGGGGGTTTTTTTTTTTTGGGGGGGGTTTCCGGGGGGCCCCCCCTTTCCCTTCCCTGGGGCGCCGGCGCCCGGCTGCCCCTGAAACTATTACCTTCTTAACGAGTGGCCCTGGAACGGAAATTTGAACTTCGGAAACAAATTGTGTGCAAAGGAAAATATTTTGCCTGATTGTCACGAACTCCCACTCTTGTGCCTTTTCCTATAGTTGGGCAGTATACGAAAAATCGAATATTCGTAACTGAAAAATATAAATTGGTATATAAGATAGCCAGTTTAGACTGGGAAATAAAGCAGTACCGGGTGCGGAAAGTCCTGTTTTTTTCCGTAAGAATTAATTATAAATCTGAAACTGTTTGTTAAGATATCCCAAAATCTCTTCGAGGAATATCGTACTTTTCAGATATAAAAATGTTCATGTCATCACCAACCTATATATCTTTAAATTTTAAATCAATCCTGACCTAACTTATAGAATGTTTAATGACTAGAATTAAAATAAATTCTGATAAATTATTATGATATATTATAAATTATTATGATACTACTACCAAATAAATTCTGGAATTAGTCTATACGCCACTGAGAAATTAAGAAATGTTCCAATGTGCAAAAGGTGAAATGAAGAATGGAGTTTTTCTAAAAGTATGGATTTCGATTCGGGAGAATTTGAAAAAACGAATCTGAATTCAACGTTTTCGAGCACCCATCACCACTTTAGTCTTCTAGACTGAGCCCACCATTCTTCATGTAGCTATATCTCTTGCTATCTCCCGTTTGAAAAATTCCACATTTGACAGGTCCAGAGTAGCATATGACGAAAGAAGAGGGTCTCATTGCCACTCATTTCCTTGATTGTGCTTTCTGTAGACATTATGATGATAAATAGTGAATTCAAATTCTCATTCAAACTGCTTATCTCATGAAAATAACGATTGGGCAGGTGTACAGAATTATAAACATCAGAAATGGCTTTTGTTGGGACTTTACAAACGACAGTGCAGTAGTCTTCACAGAATTATTTTTCTGCAGCTGATTTCAGTCAATCTGAAATCGGTTTGGAGATGATCATCCAATTGAGTGAGAATTAATTGCAATCATTATATCATAGCGAAGGCATGCAGGAAGTCATTCTATAAGAAATCGCATGGTTTTTTATTTCTGGAGCATGCCAGCATACGATAATTACTGCTCAAGAGCAGGTAATGGGTCGGAACTAAAATAAAACTCCGAATTATACGTTCGAAACTTACATTTCAGTTGCATGGATGATTATGCCAAAATAACTGGCTTGCAGGAATAATTGCAGCCAATATGAGAAAAACGTAGCACACCCCCTTGTTATGAAACTTTTTCGAATTGCACAATTTTCTCAAAAACTTCAGGGACATTCATCTGACGAGTGCGGGAAAAAACTTTTCCAACATGCGACTAATTCGTGCTTTCAGTCGTTATTTTACTTTGATGGTATCAACAAAAAAATCTGAATCATTCCTTCTTACATTTTGTTGCTCAAAAGTTGACTCCAGAAACGGTAGTCGATACCTAGGTAACAAATATTTGATTCATCATCGGGTTAGAATAGATTAGACCTTTTGATATTCATGATATTTCCTTATGCCTTTCATGTATTTGTTCAAACAATAAACAAAATCATTGAGAGTATTTCAATCAGATGAATTGATCAATAATTGCAACTACCTACCGCCATGTTGAATTATTTGATATCACGCACAAGAATCAATTACCGACCCGTGTTTTATCGAAAGTTCATCTCCAGAAACTTTATGATCGCTAAAACGTATCTTTCATTCCGTTTATCGGCTACAATCTCTGGGCTGAACTGTCTATATTTCATCGGGAGGCTGCGGTGCCGAAACTTCGTAGACTATCTTTGGAATGATGGGTTCATAAATTACTTATCAATGGGACCCATCCCCCTCATTCTGGTTGTAAGTCCCGAGATATTCATCACGACCTAAACTACGGAATTCATTCAATGCGTCTGGAAGCCAATGTTATTTCACAGAGCGATTTTATTAGTACGGTCACCCCTTATCAAATGACGGTTTACGGTCGCAAAACCTACAACTTGATTTCTGATTATTATTATTTCTTCATCTCTTCTGATACAGTTGGAGAAAATTCAACAAAATGGTCCTTCATTCCAAGTTGCCAACCTGAAATAATCGTGAAATCAGGGTTCGGTTTGATCATCCTTAACTCAAAAATTTCAATGGTCAAAATGGCCGAATACCAAACACTTCCAATATATAAGTACTGTTTGAATGTTATTATTTTGTGGTGGATGTATTATTTCTTCTAGATTCTCCTTGGGGAATCTTAACCTACCACATTCTGAAAAAATGAGAATGAATATCAGCAAAATACAAGTGTAGAAAGGCAGATTTTCAATCTGACCCCGATAAATTTATGCGATGATGCAAACAAAGTTCCTACGGAATGGAACACATTCAATTAGTCAGCAACTTTTCGTATATCTCAAATTTGACTTAAAAAATACAATACAAACAACTAATATTTATCAAAATACTTATCGTTGACGTTTCTAAAAACAAATCCGCTTTCAAGACTTTCACAAATATTCTCTTCTAGTATCGTTTTTGTGTTCGTTTTTTGTAAAAATTCCTGACATTCACATAAAACGAACAGAAAACGAAAATAGCAGTAAACCCAAGTCTAAAGCAACGAAAGAACCTGACAAAATGTGAGGGCGCATGCGCTCACCGAGAGTACTTTGTCAAAACCCACGTGCTCTCAGCCAATCACATATCACTTTCAGGAAAAATAGATTATCTCTGGAAATACTGGTTCTGAAAAAGCGCGTAGAATTTTTGAGTTATTGTTGATCGAGCGAACCCATTCAAAGACTATGCGAAATATCATTTACCTGATGGTAGACATTGTCACGAATATTTCAGATTGGCACTTGGAACGAAGTCCTCTATGGAAAGCACGAAACCGTGGCAACGCATTCAGTCAGTGTTTAAAAGTCTATATAAGTACCTAGAATGAGTTTTGAAGTTATTACAAGTAATTTTTCACGATGTGTAGAAGATTTTATATTTTGTCTCTACAGTCAAAATCTGGGGATCCAGATATTCGTCTTTATTCGGTAGCTAACGTAAGTACAAAACAAATCGCCTCAAAAAAATAACATGAATGTAGCGTCGTAGCTAATTTTATTCGTTTCAGCTTGAGCGAAAGTCTTATATCGAAGAATAAAACATCTATAGCTCTTATCAATGAGGGATTGAATACTTGTTTAAATAAAGGAAATATCGATGTGATACGTATTTTGAACCGTTGCATAACTGATGTGTGTATCCCCAATTCCAAGACAGTCTATCACTTTCAATACACTAGCATGTTTTTTTACCAGAAGGCACCTTTGTCGTACATTCTCAGGTCAATGGGCAAAATATATTTTCTTGGAATCAAAGTTTAGTCTTACAAACTGATAAAAAAACACTAAAAACTTCTAAAGGTAGCAGGTGACAGTGACAGGTTGTTAACGGTAGGTTTCCACGTTACATGCACGTTTTCTGAAACGCATTTGATTGGCTGTCAGGACTGTCAAAATCTCAGTAGGCAAATAATAAACAGTAGTAGAATATTCGGTTGCACATTCCTCTCTAGTGAAAATTAAGCTTCATATGGTATATGACTGATCGCCATCTACAAGAGCGATCTGAAGTTTTCATGATCTCAAAAATCAAGCAATCGGTTTTCGCCAAGTTTATCCCAAAATTATCCAGGTATAAGTAGATACACCAGGGTTTCCTAGGAATCTTAATGCCAATCTATGCCATCCATTGATATCGAATCATTGAAACAGTCTCCCCTTTTTTTTTGTCTTCGTAGTTTATGGGTGGTTGACCTACTACAATCTGATGAAATTAGGAATTGATATTGAAATCCATAAAAGTGTTATTGAAAACCAGTGCTTACTTGAATGAACTATGTCCACTCAGTCAGCAACTCCTTGTGTTACTCTGCCTGTCAAAAAATACAAGAACTGATATTAATAATAGCATATCATGCAATGATAATGTAATAATCATTACATAACAGTTGCATATGCTATTTTTTCCACCCCCGAAAAATAATGAAGAAATATAAATATTATATTTATTGTTTCATTGAACCCAATAATGGTAATCACTTTATTTCATCAAAAACTTCAACAAAATTGTAATTTACGGTATCACCTCTGGTATTACCCGTTATTGATCAGATTTCTTGAAAATATTGAATATACTCATTGTGCGGTTCAAGTTTATTCCTGGTGCTATTCACCTGGACAGGATATATCTACATTCATTAATTTATTCCATTATTGCTAGTCTCAATACAGCTCAATATTGTATTGGAAATGCAGATTCCATTCTGAACCGAATTTCCAGTGTAGCCTTCCGCCATGAAATTGGATTTCCAATTGATTAAAAATCTGTATCGTTGTGAATAATCTGTATCACAATGGATGTCATTATGAAACGGGTTATGAGTATGTTAGTGTATTATTATGGTACGGGTGTGAAAAAAAAATTTTTTGTTTTCATCCATATCTTCCGTCGACTATCCTCACTGATTTAAATGGTGGATCTTATTTTCGAACAATTACCTACAGTGAAGATTTTTTTTAAAAGATATCATTTGATATCATTCAATATCAAAAGATATTTTTGTACTGGAGCGGTAGTCTGAAAGTTGAACTCTATCATCAATCTCATATTTATAATCATCAATGGAAAATAGTTTAGGTACTCGGTACAAGGTACAGATGTATACTATCGAACCGTTCTGTGATATGGCAATCAATATTTCGCTAGAGAGCGGTGATTCAAAATTTGTACGGCTAAAGCCGTAGAGAATTATATTCAGAAATGTTTCCCCTAATAGAACAACAATCTTTTTTTTCATTCAAACATTGCGGAATTCAAAAACGAATAACATTATGACTAGTGTTTTGGATTTCTCTCATTAGATGGCGTCGGAAGGATAGCGTTTTAATAGTGCTTGAGATTTTCAATTAGTAATGTTCATCCTTATTCTAACATCCTAATCCAACAACTCGGCTGTCCAGAGTAAGAACGTAGTAATTGCATTTTAGTAAATATTGAGAAAAATGCATTTTTAAAATAATTTCATAGCCGCACTCTTTTTATTAGAGTCACTCATGGAACTCGGAGAAAGTGCCAGTTGGACCTTAGTTATCATTATGCAACTCGAAAAAATTCAATAATTCAATTAGAGTCGATACTGCGACATGATTTATCGTTTTGTATGGTACTTCTGAAAACAGCTCAATGCTAGTCTCATGAAAAACACAGTAACTGCTACTTTTTTTGACGATTCCATAGGAAAACATAGTAACTGCTGACAAAATGGTTAAGGTTTTCCGGCCGAGGTTTTCAGTATTACTACTTTTCTTCATGTTTGAAGGCCGTCGTTCTTTGGAATTTCTTCCTGACGTTTCGCTAGCGCTAGTGGCTAGCTTCTTCAGGGGCTCACTCATCTTGACTATTTGTGAGTTTTTGTGAGTCATCGGAATAATAGTTAAGATGAGTGAGCCTCTGAAGAAGCTAGCCACTCGCGCTAGCGAAACGTCAGGAAGAATTTCTAAAGAACGACGGCCTTCAAACCCGAAGAAAAGTATTAATTCTGATATTAACTGCTTTCACTTTGTTACTATATTTTCAACAGTTATAATTCATGTAGCTTTTGAAAAATTACCAAATGATATTATGGTGTTCTTGACTGTGAAATGAGATTTCTTCAAATCGAATAAAATTTTATTCAAATATCTTTGCCGTAATAACAATAATATTATGACAAATGAACTCGAAACTATTACTGAACTCTTATTGAAATCAATTCCTTGTTATAAATCAAAATCAAAAATCTTTATTTCCGTCGACCTGTGTAAGGCATGGAAAATGTCACATACAATATACAATACATGAACTCACTATTATAAAACTTGCTGAATAAATTTAACAGTTTGAATAAAATTAAAGAAATTAGGCATACATAACAAAGAATAAGATCAACAATGTGGAGACATAACGCTTACAATGAAGTCAGAATTTAAAAAGTACAAAAAAGATTATAAATATTGGTAAACAAGACAATAAATATTTTGAAAATTAAAATCCCAAATCGGATTGAAAATATTCATCGAGAGAATAGAATATCTTTTCACTTAATAGTTTTCGAACGTTTTGTTTGAATATCTTTATACTGCTAATGTTTTTCCCAGATGTTGGAAGTTTATTATATATTTTTATGGACATAACATGAGGGCCATTAGAGGCTTTGGATAATTCATGACTAGGAATTATGATGTTATAATTCTTCCTCAGGGTGAAGCCTGAAAGAAGACGGGTTTCATCTCTGTTCTGGAACTTGATGCAATGAGTTTTAACATAGGTGACACAGTTAAAGATATACAAGCAAATGACAGTTAATATGTTCAACTTTGCAAATAATGGTTTACAAGAATCAAGAGGTTTTCTGAAACAGATTGTTCTGATGATTTTTTTTTGTAAAACTAAGAATTAATTGATTCTATTAGAGTTGCCAAAACAAATGATGCAGTAGTTGAGGGTGGAGTACACATATGCGTAATAATAACTCTTGAGAATATCGATGGAAACATAATAGCGAATATTCCATAAAACAAAACAATGTTTTGCTAATTTATTCAATATAAAATCAACTTGGTGATTTCAATTGAGCTGGGAATCGATAAAAAGTCCTAAGAATTTTGTGAAACTTTCCTGTTCTATAGTTTTCTCCTCAGTCCTAACGAATACACTACATTCAGTTTCCTGAATTGAAAAAAGAATGGTGTTGGTCTTGAGATTATTCAAAACCAAGCCATTCTCAGGACAATATATTCGCAAGTTGGATACCGCTTATTTTGCTCTAACTGACAATGTTTCACATATTGCATCACTGACAGTAAAAGAAGTGTCATCCGCAAATTGTATGGAGCTATTTGGATCATTGATTTTTGAAAGGTCATTCACAAATAGAATGAAAAGTGTTGGTCCCAAAACACTTCCTTGTGGTACACCTGTGACTATGTGTCGAATTTCAGAAAAAAAATGTTCCAGTCTCGAGCTTTACTTTAACAGTTTGTGTACGAAATGTTAAATAAGTTTCAATCCACTTCAGACTTGAACCTTGAACACCTATGTCATAAAGTCTATCAAGAAGAGAATACTTAATGTTTTTTCACCATTCTCGAAGTTAGATAATACATGATTCTGAAGGGAAAGGATGGCACCTTGGGTTGACAAACCGATTTGAAAACCAAATTGACTGTCAGACAGGATTTTGTATTTATTTAAAAAGGATACTAGCCTTTTTTGATACGATTTTTCAAATATTTTTGAAAACGGAGATAATAACGCAATACCCCTATAGTTCGAAATCACATGCTTATCACTTTTCTTGTACACTGGAACAACCATTGCATGCTTAAGACGGGATGGAAAAATTCTTTCAGAGGAAGATAAGTTGATTAAATAAATAGATATAGAAAGTTGTTAACTCTATTGAATAAACTGAAAACATTTGCGAAAGTGAACAATAAATACTGATTCCTTCCGTTCTCCATGAAGGATTATGTATAAACCCCAATCGATCGTTGATCGTGATACTTTGGAACTGCCTGAATACACGAGCGATACTGCAAATAATAATCATATTGCTCATCAACGAACACTGATTAATTTATGATAGAAATCACGGAAAACGTTGCAGTTACTTGATTGGGGTGAGGAAAAGTATTTCTGAACTGGTTAGAAAATTACCTGTGTGACCATTCACAAACACAGTAATCACACAAACCCAACGAAAAACACAGTAAATGCCATGCACTTACTGTGTTTTTCCGTGAGAAGTTGTATATACTGTGTTTTGTTATAGGTTTTCCATCGAAGTCGGGACAGTTGCTATGTTAGAGCAAGGTGATACCTTCGCTATTTATGAACCGGTTATAATTTTCCAAATACAGAAATGCGAAGCAAAACACAGTAATTTCGCTTACGCTATAATCTCAAATCTGTGAATAATGTCGGTTACTGTGTTTTGGCTTGGGACGGCCGAACTTTCTGGATCGCTATGAGAAACAAAGTGCAAGAAAGCAGGATAGGGAATAAATTAATGTATATTAAATTCAGGTATTATGCTAGTAATCCATCAGGAATTAATTTAATTCCGAAAAATTCAAAATAAACCAGATAGGATATTTCCAAATAAGATAGGATTAGATGAGATATTATAAAGCGGGTTACGTAGTTTCGTGTCGCTACAATTCATACGCTTCGTTTAATCAAATCGGATCACAGTCATAGTGAACCAACCCAGTCTATTGTAAACACTCCGGTTCAGAGACTTCAAAAGAACGATTCTTCTCTGTCTCCAATTGCATCACGATTCCTTATAATTGAAAGCCAAATCTTGCTTTGGAATTACAATTGTACACAACTTGAAATTGGGGCGGTTGTATAGAGAGGTTGTAAAAAGTTCCCGCTTTCTTTTTGACATTTCCAAGCACAAGATATCGGGATTGAGCAAAGTTTATGCCACTCTTTCACACGAAAAATATTTGTATGTCGGTCGTGCCGAGATGGACATTTCAATTTTATTTTCGAACAAGATTTTTTGCGTTTTCCTTTACGAATTACTGGTTGATCGAGTTGGTTGTTTCTTCTGAATCATGGTACTTGAAAATGTTGAATTCCCAAAGATCCGAGGAAAATTTGATTCTATAATAATATAGGAAGAATGTAAGGAAAATATCATCCGATCATTTGCAATCTCTTAGAGAACTGAAAATGTCATATTATTCACAGATTACACATTATTTCAGCAAAACTGAACAAAAACCTAAATATTGAAAAGAGTTTTGCCTTATACCAAACATAAACGTCAACAATAAATCCAAAAGAAATTGGCAACCCCCAATGCAAATCAATGGATGGAAATTTAGGAAACGTCCTCACTTCATTCGGTTGTCAGTCTTCAAGTTCCAAGAATAAGAAATAACACGGAATATAATCGAAGTAGGTCTCCGAACAACGCCCTGTAGGTGATTCATCTTCATCAGTGATATCGAACGGAAATCTGATGGTCCCGGACTGAGCCGAAAATCCCCAAACCATTAATCACGAATTTATTTTTCCCTTTCGTCGAACACTGGGCCCTCCTGGAGTAAACTTTCTTGATACGCCATTCGCAGGTATTTCTGAGTCCCCAAACAGAGGGGCAGGGAGGAGTGGAACGAATCGATATTTGATAATCGGGGAGGCTTAGATTTAAACATCCATACATAGACAGATGATCACAAGCTTTGAGCCTCGACCGCAAGCGATGTTTCCACTTTACTGGTTGTTTATGGAAACCCTTTGGCGATATTGATGAAAAGTAACCTTTCCAGATACCGTATATGGAACAATATTTTCACTCAAACAAGGCACTTAGGTAGACTGAATTATTCATTGGGAATGAGAGTGGGATGAAGTTATTCAGTTTCATATGTGTTTCGTGGAAAGAAAGTTCTTCGAAAAACATTCAGGCAGGATGCATTACAGAAAGGCATTTCATCTCGACATTATGAGATAAAATAATATTTATGATTTTTCTGGAATATTTCTAGGTGGTATCAAATTTGAGTGTCAACGGAATGAAAAATTGGATGACTTGCTCTATCGATCTTTTCTTTTGTTCCTGAATCGATTGATTTCCGCATTGATTGAAGGGTATTTTCGAAAAATGTAATCATCCAATGTCCAGAAGATTACATTGTTGAAAAACCTTTATCATTAAAAAACCTTTATAATAGCAATTAACGAGGAAACCACATCACTGTTTGAAGCAGTAATTAAAACTATAAAAAAAGGAGCCAACTTCAGTCAAAGTGAGCAATAATTGATGGAATAACCTCCAATTCTCGACCTCGATAATACTACTTGTTTCAGTCGATAAGCTAAATATAGATGTTCTGTGTTTGACAATAATAAAGCCAAAAATACTTAGGCCCAGAGACGGAATAGAGGCCGACCTTCACCCATCTGTTTACCGGATGAAACATGAAACATTATTTCTATAGGTTTCCATAAATAGACGAATACGCCTATAATGGCTTGCCTATCAAAATGTGGTCCAGACTATATACAGTGCGATTCAGAAATTTTCACCATAAAACTTTTTTATTATCGATTTGTCAGAAAATTTTATTCCTCATAAATTGGTGTGTTGCAGAATACTTGCATATGACTTGTTAAAATTTCAAATTACCGAACAGTGTACAGGGGAGAACAAAAAATAGGAATTTCGATGGTGTGAACCACATCCCATTTTTGACATAATCAAAAAGTTAATTTGAAGGAGTTGTTCAGAATTGAAATCAATATTCAAATTTGGAATCACATTCAGGGTAGTTTACTCTTGATCAAAATTCTATTTTTCGTTCTCCCCTGTACACGGAAATATGAAATTTTGACAACTCATATGCAAGTATTCTGTAATACACCAATATTAATGAGGAATAAAATTTCCTGACGAATCGACAATAAAAAAGTTTTCCTACAAGCGTGCGTGATTCACCCTCTACCCGCACGCAATTCAGTTTGGAAAGTGTCATTTTCCCACACTAGTGCGGGAAAAACATTTATATGATATCCTCGTAAAATATAAGTGGTGGGTGACAAAATATGAAAGTTCAAGCTTTTTTGTTGCAACACCAAGTGGGTTTGTTCAAAATCATCCATCATTTTGCACTATTTATTGAAAAAATGAACAAATATTGATAAATAAAAATGTATTGTTATGAAAATCACCCTATATATAGGCTTTGATTGATATAACGAGTAGGTAACAATTGATGTTGTCATGCCGATCAATACACAAATTTGTTTGTAATTATCGGAGTGACAGACAAAGCGTTACTTATATAAAATTTTCGATTCAGTGAAATTGCCACAATGGATTATTCATCTGATGAAGAACTTCCACAAGAAATCATACAAGCAGCTACAGATGCGAACTTAGAGTTATTGCCAACGAAATCTAAACAAAGGTATGAAAAGCAATACACGAGTTTTATTGAATGGTGCAACAATAAAAAAGTGAAAACACCAAATAAAGAAGAAGTATTCTTGGCTTATTTTCTAGAAATGTCTAAAACATGGAAGCCGAACACTTTATGGGCAAGATATTCAATGTTGAAGAGTGTATTCAAAGTAAAGCAAAATTTGGATATTAGCAAATTTTACAAAATTGCATTCATTAAAAGACAGAATGTCGGTTTTCGACCGAAAAAGGCCAAAATCTTCACTCAAGAAGACGTTTCAAAATTTATGACTGAAGCACCCGATGACATATACCTCATGATTAAGTTAGTAGCAATTTTTGGATTAGCTGGTGCTTGCAGACGAGAAGAGCTGACAAAACTCACCATTGACGACATAGACGACAAAGAAAACCTGATAATTGTTAATATCAAGGATTCCAAAAGTCATTCCTCTAGATCCTTCGTGATATCTGAAAAAGCAAATGATGGTAATTTTTTGAACGTGTACAGAAATTATGTACATTTACGTCCAAAAGAGACTCCTCACCGTCGTTTATTCTTGTATTACAAAAGTGGAAAATGTACTGTGCAATGTGTAGGAATCAATACCATAGGAAAGATACCCTCCGAAATAGCAGTATATCTGCGCCTTCAAAATCCAGAGCTTTACACTGGTCACAGCTTCAGGCGTTCCTCAGCCACTTTACTTGCTGACTGTGGTGTGGGTATAACTAATATCAAACGCCTAGGAGGATGGAAATCGACTTCAGTTGCAGAGGGGTATTTAAAAGACTCCACCAATCGAAAAAAAGAAATGTCCAACAAAATTCTCAATTTGAACACTACATCGTCTTCCGGGTGCATTTTAGAACCATCCACGTCTATATCGATCGGCGACGATTTGATGCCTGTGCCTGCACATTCGATTTCTTTCGATAATGTATTGCCCGAGTTACCTTCTTCTTCAGGAAATCAGCCATCTTCAAACAATATGCTGGCTTCCGCTATAAATTTACATAATGCATCAAATTGTACATTTACAATAAATATTACGAATAATTAGTGGATAGAAAATGTTACTCTTGTTAGTTGTTTCCATTTGCATGAATAAATAATTGAAAAAATGAATTTGTTTCCTACGCTTGTAGAAAAAGTATTGTTCCTAACTCATGCGGAAAGTGTCTTTCCCGCACTCGACTGCTTACCCGAACTCCGCTTCGCGTCGTTCGGGTTAACGGCAGTCGCGTGCGGGAAAGAATCACTTTCCGCACTTGTAAGGAAAATTACTATTCCCATATGGTGGGAATTTTTGAAACAGACACTGGACCACATTTTGATAGGCAAGTCATTATAGGCGTATTCGTATATTCATGAAACCTTATAAAAAGCAGGGTTGGGCTGATTAAAATCAAGTGATTAACTAAAATCACGATTAAAATCATGAATTAAATCGCTTGATTTTTAAAATTAAAATCATGATTTAAATCAATTTTAACAACATAATATAAAAGTTTTCTCGAAGATCAAAAGGAGTATCTGCTTTTAGCAAAAACAACAAAAAAGAAGTACATAATTCCAAATTCTTAAACTAAACGTAACACCTAAATTTTATTACTGTATATTTTCAGCCTATTTATTTTCGTTATACAATTCAAACAAAAACACGAGTTTTCCTCCTTTTTCTATGCCTAATCTGTTTCTAATATCCGAGTGTACAACTAGCGAAATGCGTGAAATTGTTGGACAACGTCAATTTATAGGTTGAGAAAACAAGCAGCGACAGGAATATTTTTGCAGAAAGCACAACAAACGCGTTCGTATTCGTGCCTCACTCGGCACTGTATAGCGAGTGTATAGGACAGAAGGAAAACAAATCGCGACAAGAATTTTCTTGCAAGAAGCGCGACAAATGCGTTGTCACAACTTTTTGAGCCGCAAATTGTATTAAAATTTTCAGACTTATACATTAAAATAATTAACAATAATTTCAGAGAGTCAAAATGTTCAAATTCAATATTCAAATTTAAAAAATCAAAAAAATCAAAACAATGATTTTTTCAAAAAAATCAATGATTTTTTTTTTTGTTTTTTGATTTTTTCAATGAAAATCAGATTTTTCCCCACCCTGATACGAAGTATGTTTCATCCGGTAAACAGGTGCGTGAAGGTCGACCTCTATTCCGTCTCTTTGACTAACTGATCATTCACCAAAATAGAAAAATCAGCTGATTAGATAGATCCCTTAATTTTTGTATGAAGTGTGTATTTCTAATCATGAAAGTACAACAGCGAGGAATAACGTTTGCTTGAATGTGGTTAACAATGTTCCTTGCTGAATGGTAATAGTTTGGACTTCCATTGTTTATATTATTAACACTATTGAAACCTGTTGCTAAGAACGAAAGGATAAGAATATATAAATCAAGTGAGAATACCAAATCCCAAACGAAAGGTTGAAGTGGATCATTTGGTCAATAATGAAATTAAGGATTGTTTGATCGAAGAAAATAATGTTGTTACAAAAAATCGAGATAACGAATGTAAAATATTAGTCGAAAAAATTTTAAATAAATAAAATAATATGAATAAATGTTAAAGCCAAGTTTCATGTTGAGTGTACTCAAAACGATTGTTGCTATCCGCAATTGTCTTCAGTTGATGACTTTACATAAATTTCTTTCACTTATATTCCATATTCGATATCTCTATTTATTGTAACAGCATCATTTTCTTTGATCAATCAATCCTCAATTTTTTTAATAATCATTATCAATTTATCAATTTGGGATTTGATTTCCTTACTTGATTCGTATTTTTATCCTTTCGTTCTTAGAAACAGGTTTCAAAAGATTTAATGATACATACAATGGAAGTCCGAACCATTACCATTCAGCGAAGAATAACCTGTAATACCTATAAGGATGGATCCAAATTAAATTCGAGCTGTTGTCGGTAATGATTATGATCCCTCTTCCCTCTATTTATCCAGAAACAACGAATTTCAGCAATGAGTATTGGAATGATCATTGTGTGTTCTTGTGCTCGCATGAGTCACAGCTCAGTACAATGTGTATGGATAAGCATATGGACAACAAATCGAATAATTCGGATCGATCAACCTTACAGGTAAGTCGATTAATCCATTAATTGTAGTATATACAAGTAGTCTAATACAAATTCTCCTACCTCAATGGTGACGGATTCTTCAGTTCCACTCTTAATGAGGTGAGACATGTTCAACGAAAACTATTTTTCATTACATTAAATTGATTAAATCGTTCCCAAGTCATGAATTTTGTGCCTCTTATGTAATTTTGTAAACTGCACAAAAACGCGAACTTCAGTATTGGTTGTTAGACCGGGCAGCAGTGACATGATTTTTTAATATATTTTTCACAGGCTGCCATCGAAATAAAAAATGCTTGAAACTAAAACGAGTCCTAATCTGCGGAAAACTCGCACTACAGAGTACTTCATGTAAAAGCAGGATATACGGTTGAAGGAACGCATTGTATACTTCCAAATTTCCACTCAGTGTGTCTCATGATTTTTCTTCAATCTAGAGAACTATTTCGAGTTGTGATGTGCATATATTTTTTGCGACTTATTGGGGCGAGTTTTAAGTCACCCTGTATCGGTTGAAACAATATATCTTCATGATTTTTTTGATTCGAGCAATGTTCATGTTCATAAAAATCATTGTTAAACCTACCGAAAGAAAATTCTGATATGAGGTACCACGTAGCGCGTATTTTTTCGCAAATAAAGACTTGTTACAGGCTCTTGTATTTTCTGTTTCGGAAGTAGACTATAAAAAATTGGTCCATTAAATCTGTCACTTCCGCTCTGTACTTGTTTTAATCCCAGGAAATTATCTCGATCTGAGTTCTTCCCAATTCCTCCATCGCCTCCCAACATAATCCGTAAGCGGTTTATTTCAATGTTGAAGTATGTTTACGAGAAATACCTTATTCAAGGAATTATAGCGGGAATATAAATGGAATCGTAACCATGGTAATGATCGTTGAATTTGATAGTGAAAAAAGTGTTCTCCTTCGTCCAATTCGATTTGAAGTTGATTGAGATTCAATTCAACATCATCAGTCAGTTCTACATCAGACTGAAGAAACTAGATCTTCGAACTATCTACGAGTATTATTACACTTGACGTTTTTGTATAAGATTCAAATCATTATGATCATGGTTCGAATTCTCCCATTTTGACATTTGCATTCCAATATATTCGAATTTTGATCGAACTTTTCCATAATTTTCCTGTTCTCTTCAACCCGCTATTTGTCGTTTCCAGTTCAATTCTCTACAGTTTTCTTAGTTATTTGTCGTTTATCTACCGTTGCTTTCAATTACTACTTGTTTTCCGTTTGTTGAGTAATTAATTTAAGTGTTGTTTTGAATAGTGTTTCATAGTGGATATCAAACGCTGTTGTATGATTTGTGGTCAAAATAATCAATCATCTACACTTCTATATCAAGTTCCGATGGTTAGTGGTTAGTACAAAACATTCAATACATATACTCAAGTTCAACTGGTCAATATAACGCGGGATTTTTCTGACGCAGATGAAAACAAAGTTCATGTGGCTCAGTGTTCACTTTGGTAGAACTGATATTTGCTGATTGCTTCTCAGAATTTCCCAGATAAACATATTTGTTCCAAGTTCAAGCATTAGTGACAATAAAATGAAAGTATAACTACTTTTCTTCGGGCTTGAAAGCCGTCGTTCTTTGGAATTTCTTCCTAACGTTTCGCTAGCGCGAATGTCCCGCTTCATAGAGGCTTATTAACTTCCGATGACTGAACGTTTTGATTTCTCAAAGCGTATTTATATTGATGCAGAGAGTCCGGAGTGTTAATCACTTCTGGCATTATTAGTTGCCGCACTACCTGCCATGATTTCATTAGTTCTTCTTGATTTCCTCAGAATGGGATTCCAAATTCTGTTTGGACTCAACGCTTCTCCTTCTGTGTTGAAATTGTCCGTATGTTTTTGGATCTCTATCGCCTCCCGTACCAGTCGGCTATGGTAACCCTGGTTGGGGAAAATCAGTTTAGCATGTTCAAACAGAATCCTGTGGTCACCCTCACTCAGTGCGTGTTCCGCCACCGCTCGATTTTTCAGTTTGCCATAGCCTGCAGTTCCTTTCATGCTCTTTGAGCCTTGTTCCCATGGATCTTTTCGTGGTACCGATGTATACCTTCCCACAGGTGCACGGTATGCGATAAACCCCTGCTGCTGACAGTGGGTCTCTTTTGTCTTTAGCCGACCTGAGGCTGTATTGGATCTTCTTGGTCGGCTTGAAAATCGTTTTTATGTTATATTTCCCGAAGAGTTTCCCAAATCTGTCAGTGACCCTCCGGATATATGGCAGATATGCATTTGCAACTACCTGAGAGTCCTCCCTGTTTTGAACCGTGGAACTCCTCAGTTTCATGGCCCTGTTGATCTCAGATACACTGTATCCATTTGACCTCAAGGTCACTTGAAGATGTTCCAGTTCCTGCTCTAGATGTTCTGGTTCACAAATCCTTCGAGCACGTTCAGTTAGGGTAGATATGACTCCTCTCTTTTGGCTGGGATGGTGGTTCGATAGTGCGTGCAGGTACCTATCCGTGTGCGTGGGTTTTCGGAATCCTTTGTGGGTTAGTCTAGCACCACATCGTTCAATCAGAACATCTAAGAATGCTATCTGCTGGTTCTGTTCGGTTTTCATGGTGAATTTGATGCTGGGGTGTTGAGCGTTCAGGTGATCCAGAAAAAGGTTCAGAGCGTCCCTTCCATGTTTCCAGACGACGAAGGTGTCATCCACGTAACGTAGCCACAATGTCGGGTTCAAATCAAAGGCGTTGATTGCCTTCTCTTCAAAACGTTCCATGAAGAAGTTGACTATCACTGGGCTCAGTGGACTTTCCATCGCCACTCCATCCAATTGTTTATAGAAGTTTCCCCTCCATTGAAAGTAACTACCCGTAGGGCATGCTTCCATCCCGCGGCAGGTACCAAACGAAGAAATTATCGCCAATACGAAAGCGGCAATCAGGAATTTACCAGATGAGAAAGCGGAAGAAATCAGGATTGTGACAGCGAATATTCTAAGCAAGGCACGCCCACCAAAATGCAAAATCACAAAAAGAGAGAATTTCCCTGGATGTCATTATCAAATGAGTCGTAGCGTCTAGCGTATTTGACGACAATATTAACATTGTACTAGCACGGAATACTTAATTACTCTTTAAAGAAGCGAAACAGCAACCCAACACAATTGTCTCAAAAATATTTGCCCTTGATCTAACTTTGGCACCTTCATGTACACTGAGAAATCTGACAATATACCAACAATAGGAAAATATAGTAAGAAATTTCAAGTGCCATGCGTCAAATTAATTAGCTGTCTTCATCTGACTCACTGGAGCAAATGCAATAGATCATTTCAGTACGCTCTTATTGGTGCACCTCGGGAAGGCGTGGCTTTTAACGAATATGTCATTGGATCCGCTACTGGTATAGAAATCATTTCACCAGGAATACATGCATCTTGGTTCTACTCTATTCCTGCGGCCGTCAGAACAGAAGGTACAGTTTATCCATTTCATGTTGGCTCAGAAGCTCCACCTCTTCAGTTGCACACTGAAACATTTTTTCAGGTACAGATCGTGACGAGAGCAGAAAAAAATCGGCTCTGAAGGACTGGATGATCAAATGGCGACGGGACCAATTGATGAATAATATAAAATTATAAGTCTCTTGAATCCTATCAAGTTATGCCGAACTCAACCACTGAATAATGGCAAATATGAGACAGGTATATTTCTGAATTCCTGAAAACCGTATTCAAATATATATTCGAAAGCAGGTCGTTGTGAAATAATTGATAACAAGGTCGCCAGGATGCATTACATATATCACGTTACGTTCCATTTGAAGCAGACATTTTCGTTTAGCGTTGTGTTGAGAGTCATGTCTGGAAATAATCTTAAATTATTCAAAGGTTGCTGAGATTAGAAAAAATAATCGTGGAACTATGATATGTCTTATAATAACTCATATAAATAGAAAATATAACTACTGCTCATTCGTTATGGCATTAATGTCAAAAATAAAAGAGAAAGTGGTACGTGTTCAATGCCCCTGTGAATATTTCAATACCTTCGATTAGACTTCATTATTTTCAATATATTCTGATATTTCGAATTGATAATAATAATTCTTTCCAATAGAGTGAAATAGGAATATAGACAATGGTCTCCTTTCTAAGCTGCCGTCTTATGGTTTGCCTCCTCAGTTGTGTGCTTTGTTGAAGAGTTTCTTGCCTGATAGGTCTCTGTATGTGGTCGTTGATGGAGTATTATCTGATATTCTCCCAATAAATGCAGGTGTTCCACAGGGTTCAGTTCTAGCACCTTCTTTGTTTCTGCTTCATATCAATGATTTGCTCGAGAAAACATCTTGTTCAATACAGAGTTTTGCGGACGACAGTACTCTTCATAACAGTTTCTCTTCCAGAGTCCCCATACCAGCTACAAAATCAAGTATCTCGATGCTAGTAATTACGATCAGTGATAATCTCTTATGGGAAAACCATGTGAGATCGATCGCTAATAGTGCTTCCCTGAAACTCGGATTTCTATTTCTTGCGAAGAAATACTTCATTTCTCGTCAGCTTCTACTGATCTTCAAGGCTCATATACGACCTGTCATGGAATACCGTTCTCATGTGTGGAGTTCGGCACCAAAACATTCATTGAGGCTTCTCGATTCCATTCAGAGAAAGGCAATTCGTCTTGTTGCTGATTCTTCGCTCACAGACTCGCTCCCTTCATTGGAACATCGTAGAAGGGTCGGAGACTTGTCTCTCTTCTATAGATACTTTCACGGTCGATGCTTTTCCGAATTGTTATCAATCGTTCCCCGCTTGGCAATATCTACACGGATGACTCGACGAGTACAGAATTTCCACCCCTTTGTTGTGAATTTGGAAACCTGTCGAACCTCTATTGCTCAGGGATCTTTTTTCAATAGAACAGCTAAGGTTTGGAACTCCTTGCCAAGAGAGATTTTCCCTGAGGCTTACAAACTTCAGAAATTCAAACTAAATGTTGATTCGTATCTCCTGTCCCTTGATTTACGCGGTGTTCTTTGAACATCACAGGGATTTCCTTTCGTGTGAATCTGCATATTAAAAAAAAAACTTTTGCCAATATCGTGCATTGAAATGCTCTCTCATGCAAACATAGTATTTGTCTTCTATCGATTCTCGCAGTTTTCAAACTTCATTTCTGCTACTCGTCTGTTCCAGATGAACGGTCTTGAGTAGTATGTACCCAATGGGTTTTTAGTTTTGATCCGGCTGTTTACATGCTGCGGATTCAATTAGTACGTATCAAAACGGTTTTATGCCTTGTTAACCGAGTTGCTCGTCTTAGTCAGTCGAACGGGCTTCAGTATAACGTACATTAACGAAACAACTCACCAAAGTTTTATCGCGAAGTGACGATATGAGATATGATTTATATTCATCTGCAGATTTTTTATATTGTTTGTTATCAATTTTAAATTGAAATTACGGCAATGTTACAACTAATGGCAATGTTCACAAATTTGAAAACTTTGCCAAATTCGGATACATGTTCCAATATTTCATTTTCGTGGAATTATCATCATATTTCAAATTTAAAGAGTTCTTGCACCCAGTTCCCCTGCCACTCTATGCAATTTGAGCAGATACAAGTATCACTGGCTCGGAGTTCATGTTTATCAACATGCGAAGCAAATTCAATTATAAACCACTAACATGTTAATGAAGATATTACTCATCAGAATCGGGGCATATGCTGCATTACTACTATGTAGGTTGAGCTCCAGTAAACAGCGAGTTTTGAAGAATATATCAGTGTTAGGATAGAACCTAGGTATCATGATCATCCTAAAACAGACATAGAATATGATGTGTTTGTTGGAGGTGCTGCCATAAATCAAAGAACTTGCTTGCTACAAATTTAGAAAAAGAACTGAATATTATAAAACAAATCGCTATTAACAACAGTTATAATAGTGATTTGAAAGACACTTTATTGTCCAAAAAGCTGTATAGCCAAGTCCTGAAAGAAATCTACCAAGTTACAACGAATTATGATAAGAACTACAGAACGTTGACCTATTTAGGTCAACCGAGTGAGAACATTTCTAATTTTTTGAAACAGGATTTGAAGGTTGCATATAAAACAAAGAATAATTTGAGCTCTCATATTAAAAAAAAACAACAAAGATAGAAGTTCAGTATCAGATAGATTAGGAGTTTATAAACTATTGTGTGGTACATGTCCTATATTTTATGTCGGTCAAACGGGAAGAACATTTGATACACGCGTAAAAGAACACAGAATTATTTTCCCAAATGGTTAGACAAATTCTACGTATGAATCTCACACCATTACAGAGGGATCTGAGTTCAACCACGAATTTGAAATCCTTCATTTCCAAAGGAAAGGTTTGAAACTCAATCTCTTGGAGAGTTTATTCATTTATTTATTTATTGACATGTACGGGTAATCCTCATGAGGAAAAAGAAATATAAATCAAATACAGTCATATCTCAAAAGCTATCTTAACCTAAATGTATGTATAAATGTAGACACATATAAATGTAAATATATAAAATTCAAATAATTGAAACTTAAAATAAACAACAGCTATTGTGTTCTATTTCTACACTGTTTTTTAAAAGTATTCCGTGAAATTCCTGTGATGTCACAATTAAGACGGTTGGCTTCTTGACATGGGAGAGTAGTATCCATAGTTAGTATGGTGATTAAGGACAGCGCAAAGATCATTATTTCTAGTTGAACGAACAGGTACTCGGAATAAGACCTCGCGTAATAGATCATTACAATTAATGTCACCTGATATAATTTTGAATAAGGTAATAAGATCATTGCTTGTTCTACGAAAAGAAAGGGTGTTAAGATTAACAATCTCAAGTATATCCGAATAATCAAATTCTCCAACTATAAGGTCAGATTTGAAAGCAACGATTCTGAGGAATCTATTTTGCACTGATTCTATATTATTGATATGTACATCATAATGAGGAGACCAGACTGGTGACGCATACTCCAAAACAGATCATACGTAGGCCAGGGGAACAATTCTGGTGGCATCCACTGTTAGATCCTACAATTTCGGGAAACAAAACCAAGAAGTTTGAGAGCTCTATTGATGGGGGTGTTGATGTGTGTGTTGAATGAAAGATTACACCCAAATCCCTTGTTTCATTGAGTCGATTTAGATTGACATCATCGAGAACATAGTTGAAGAGGATTCTGTTATTTATTCAAGCAAAAGTTATACAGAAGCATTTCCCTTGATTTAACGACATACCATTATTTTCAGACCAAACATATAGAGAATTGATATCATTCTGCAACTTATGACAGTCTTCGCTGCTCTCGAAAGGCAAATATAACTTCAGGTCATCAGCAAACAGGGAGAATTCACAGTAATGAATCGAATTGCCGACTTCATTTATAAATAAGGTGAACAGCAGGGGTCCTAAATGAGAGCCCTGAGGCACCCCAGAAGGTACCAAGATTCGTAATGATTCAAAGTTTTTAATTTTTACTACCTATGATCTGTTCTTGAGATAATCACTCCAGTGAGTGATAAAACTGGGAAAACCTAACAAGACCAACTTCTGTACCAATAGATTATGGTTAACACGATCAAACGCTTTGCTAAAGTCAGAATAGAATTCATCAATTTGTAGGCCTGATTCGAAACTTTTGATTATTTCATTTTGATACACTAGGAGGTTGGTAACTGTAGATCTCCCAGCTGTGAAACCATGTTGCTGGTCAATAATTAGATCCTTACAATGCCAAGTAAGTATGGGTGTTAGTAACATTTCAAAAAGTTTGGGAATAACTGAGAGCATACTTATTGGTCTATAATTTTGAATGTTTTCTTTTGCGCCAGTTTTGAAAATGGCTACTACATAGCTACTTTTCCAGATTTCAGGAAATTGCTCAGTACTCAACGACAAGTTGAATAAAAGTTGAATTGGTGAGGATAGAGTGAATATACATCTTTTCAAGAAGTATGAAGGAATACCATCGGACCATGGCTCAGCTTGTCCTTGAGTGCAGTTTGTGAATTGATTAGTGTAAACATTCACAGTTCCTCTATTGAACATGTTCTTTCCAGGAAATTGTACTAATAGGGATATGACTTCGGACCATTGATTGATCTATCAGTTAGTTGTCGGACTATATTCTTATTGACAGTCGGGTTATGTGAATTAGAATGTTACAATATTAAGATTAGTTCAGAGTTCCTGCTTGAGGAAGCTATTGTATAGCGAAACACGTGTCGCGGTTTAGTAGACCTGAGAAGATCTCACAGGCAATTGTATATTATTTGTTTAATATGGATTTTCATAAAGTAACGGCCAGTTCAATTCAGTTAAAAAAAAAAAACATTTCTTTCTAGTTCCACTGGTGGTTGCCATCAATTCAGAATACACGTGTATTGTAAGTGAGCCATTACGCTACAGCTGTCAGGATTAAAAAATGAAAAAAGTACAGTAAGCAAATCGGGGATAAGGCCAATTACGTGCATTCGAGAATTACCGCTGACGCCTCGTGCACACAATTTTCAGCTTGTGCGTAATTGGCACTTATCTCCCTCGTGAAAATCAGGAGCGAACTCAGTTCCGAACCACTGGTTCATAATATATATTAATGAGCTGTCTTGGAAAACGCCAAATCCCAAAGCAATAAATCTTCTTCTTCCCTATCTGTCCCAAATTATTCTGCAGAACGATCATAAATATGCAGGATGTTTTCTGATTCCGCCACAAAAATCTATATCTACTTTCGTTAATGACTGCTCAAAGATCTGCCGCCATAATCCAAAACCTCGCCAGCTGTTATCCAACATTTTGCAGTTATATTGGATCCGGTGAAAAGCTATTCTAGGC
This sequence comes from Zygogramma bicolorata, assembly GCA_032362365.1. Classification (NCBI taxonomy): domain Eukaryota; kingdom Metazoa; phylum Arthropoda; class Insecta; order Coleoptera; family Chrysomelidae; genus Zygogramma; species Zygogramma bicolorata. The sequence goes on from JAVJAQ010004223.1 coordinate 158,798, forward strand.
AAACTTTCTCTTGGATATGAGGGATGTTTGGATAGTTATATATATACGGCTTTATTACTGCCGGTGAGTTCATAAATCTCCAGAATACCTGACGTATAACACAGATTCGGTGTGTATTAGTTTGCGAGAAATATGAATAATTCACGATATTAATTTGTAGCCTATATGAATATCATATGAAATACGTGGTATGAATAACGTTACTATAGCTTCAAACTATTAAAATATGGAAATGTATGCGTCACATAATTTTTTACACAAGCTGTTCATTTATTTTCAGTTCCACTGTTGTCACGGTTTATACCAAATCTTGACTTGAGACTAATATTGTCAGGAATATAAAGGCTGATTTCCACCATACGGATCAAACAGAAACAAAACAGCAACTGTGTCGATTTCGACACGACAAAAACTCTTGTTGACAAAATAAGAAACATTTTGACGAATTTGCGTCGCGATCTACTGATTTCTCAACAACAGAAATTTCCCGTTGCCAGGCGGAAAGATCAAAAGGTTTCGATATTTTGTCTCTCTTTTTGAAAACAGAGTCTGCTATGTGGAAAGGGCTGGCGACAATAGTTCACTATTTTGTTCTGGTATGTGACTGTGTGAAATGATGATCTCAGTTCTCCATTTATTCCTTTGTCATCGTGTACCAAATCTGCCTTAAGTTTGTCCGTTCCGTAATCTATTCGTCTTAAAAATGATCGTATCCAGAATCTTGGTTGTTGTCGCTTCTGCTCTTTTCGCTCAAAAAATTCGATAATAAAAACACCGCACGCCATTATAAAAACATCTTCTAGAGGAGGCATGATGAAAACTGTTCATGAGGTGGAAACGGCAGATAACACATCAAAATAAAACACGCGACAGACTAATTTTTTGTTTGTTTAGTGGAGCTCGAGCTTCGAGTTTGTTTTCGAAACTACAAGTTTTTTATTTCTGTTTCTGAAATTGAAACTAGTTGCAAGCGAGTCCGTTTGGTGGAAATCCGCCTTAAGAGTTCATCAACATATATGACAGACAGACATGCAAAACTATTTTCGAATCTTCTCCTTTGATAACTCGTCGTTATTGTTGATGCTTTCATGTCTACTACATTCATGTATGAAGTATGAAAGCTGCAACATCATTTGATTCCCATGCAGTTCATAAAAAAATGCATAAACTTTTCCTTGACGACGTTTCGGAAGCTAGCCTGCCTCCTTTCTCAAGCATTCAAAATGTGACACTGGAATGACTAATTCATCAAGTTCATCTTCCCGTTTCAGTAGAGGCATCTAACATTAATCTGTACTCAATGAACAATCTATTCATTTCCATTCAACAAAATGCAAGTAGCCTCTCTGAGTATTATTCTTGTTCCATTCTGTTCTGTCATCAGTTAATTAATATTACACCATTCAGCCATTTCTCGTCTTCACGAATTGTTTTTGTGTTCAGCTGCTCTTATTCTCAATGACCTCAATGTTTTACTGGTATAAACACTACCACATACCCATGTAATACTATGAACACAATTTTTTTCAATTCTGTTCCGTATTTGAAGGTTTGTCTCGACTGAATAGGGATCAAATCGTTTTCTCTGTTTTGAATATCGTTCTTAGATTATCTATACGTTTCATTTCTCCTGATAAATCTTGGATATAAGGAATGATCATTTTCATCTGAGGAATTGGTCGAATATTAGGGTTTGCTCAAAGCGAACCCTTCTCAAACTTCTTGATGGTTTCACTAACGAATTCGTTAGGATAAACAATTTCTCCGGCTACATTTTTTATTGATATCTATTTCTCTGCCTCGAATCTCTGGGTTTGATTATATGACTTGTGCTGTGGCAAAGAGACTTTTGATATCTCGTTCGATAGATCTATGAATTCTCTAGCCAACAGTTGTTCATTTCCGAGCATTGGACAAACCGAGTTATCACCAATTTGATTTTTTCGATAAACTTCAAACTAACAAAAAAATCATAATTCCATAGGAAGTCAATCGAAGCCTTTCCGGAAATATTATGTCGCCAAATGAAAACGATAAAAAATCGTTGAAAATTAGCTGAGGCAAGATAACAAAGACTTCATACTTTTCTTATTTTAGTAGTCACACCGTAATATAGATAGTTGAAATACGCGAATTTCAATTAATAATAATATAAACGGTTTTCGTACTTGGGTTCTCGGGATTACAATAGTGGCTGGCCCACAAAGAATCATAATCATCGATGTGATTGTCAAGTATGAATGTGATAAATTCATTTGGAACATTTTACTATTCAAAGGAGCATTAACGTAGTGAAATTCAAATTCAATTCAAAAAGCATCAGGCATTCGAAGCACCAATTCAACCGATAGAGAAATTGAAGAAACGATAAACACATTTGAATAAAGGAATTTATTTAGAACCGAAACGTCTAGCCTCACGCTAACGATAATCTTATTTCTGGTATCCCCTGACACGAAATGATATCGTCGACTTGAAAAATGAAGTTGGGGTCTAGAATAAATCAACTCAATCTAGCCTCCGGCCCCAGGCTTGACTAAAAAGTTGAAAATGGAATGGAATGGAAGAAGGGCGGAGATGTAAACCTCCAGCATCAATATTTATACATAATGGAGAAAGCATATGGATTTGGGGTCAGTTCAATAGCTACACTACAAATCTTGTTTTGGTTGTATACTTGGACCTTGTCGAGAAATGCAACCTGTAGTTTAAACTCAACCTATAAAAGTGGTCCTCAGTCCAGTTTTTTTATGCTTATCCTTGCAGACCACGTCAAAAAGTAAGACCTCGTTAATATTCAGCTCGCACAAGTTTCACTTTTTGAAAGTTGTTCGATCGTATGTTAGCGACAATAAGATAACAGAAAATAAAATGATTCCCAACAAATATGTCTCTAGCAAGCTAACCCGGTCCAATATCAGCGCTAGCAAAAATACTGTCAGCTTTTACTATCGAACGATCATTTCTTACCCTGATATGAGGTGACCGTCTTCCAACTAGAACAAGGAATGGTCCAGCCCACCGACCGGTTAGGGGAAGCCAGGCAGAGATATAAACCTATCTACTAAAATACCGTTTTTGGAAACCGATGCTTGGCGTGACCACAGTTGAACAAATATCATAGTTCTGAGGAATTGTTAGATGTTAGCTCTGGATTCGTAGTTTAAGAAAAGACTTGTCACTTTCCTTCTCTGATAACTTTGTGATTTCACTGAATATTTCCCTCATATATGAAATGTCCTATAAGAGCAATGCAATTATCGAAAACTTACAGCGGTAATTGCATTGCATCAAGTCACCATAACCACACATTTGAAACCGTATCGCTAGACGTCAGTAAACAACACACATAAATGTCAGATAGACTTCAAAAATAGAAAAACATTTCGCGTTTAGGTGAGTACTCCATACAATCTATAGAGGAAAGTATAAATGAACAAAAAATAACAGTTCCTTGGGAATTTCTTTATTCGCGAAATATTCCAATGAACTACATTCGTGCATAAAAATGAGCAGATAATTTTGCATTCAAGCGTGATATTTTATACAAATTGCATTCGGTTATTTTCATATTTTGTAAAGAAGCCCTCGTCCTTCGGAATCGGTCACTTTCGCCAAAATATGAAAATAAACTAAAAAATATTTTGTAAAACTTGCAATTCAATCACGCTTTTTTGTAAAGTTATCGGTAATTTTTGTGCACTCGTGCAATTATAACCGATAAGAGGTAACCGTCTTCGGACTAGAACGAGGAGTGGTCCAACCCACCGACCAGTCAGGCAAAACCGCTCAAAGATATAAACATATACTTCAGTGCTTTCCTTGAAAACCGATGTTTGGCGTGACCACAGTTCATCAAATATCATAGTTCTATAAAATTGTTGGATGTGAGCTCTGGACGCTTTCATTTTCAGTGAAGCTACTTCGATAGAAAAATAGTATATTTTGTTTCATTCAGTTAGTATTCGTAGTTTCAGAAAAAACTTATCATTTTCCTTCTCCTTTATGATTTTACTGATCATTTTTGGGGTCTTTCTTGCAGCATTTAGGAGAACATGAGCCTAAGGCCGAGTTCCTCCAACAACTTCAATCTCGACTTTTGAGGTAACTGATAGTTTCGAAACTTTCCACCACAATAGTAATTTGGATTATCACGAGTAACCCAGATTATTTTCAAAGCGGTCATTTTTCAGCAGTTACCGATATAATCTTACGTTTACTACGTACATACGTTACAAAACTATACATTAAGTCAGGTCATGATTTTTGGGATAAAAGATACACCTACTCAACGGTTAAATTTTTAATAGCAGCTCTACGAAGGTTGTACAATCTTGCTCTCGAAGTTGAAAGCAGTGATGAGTGAATATGTTGCGAACAAACTAGGAATAAAAATCAATTCATTCGAACGAATTAGCGTTAAGATCTCGTACTGGACAAAATTATTGATATATAAAATTGTGATTCATTACCATTTTGATTATTGTTCCTCCATTTCATTTTTACTCAAGAAGAAAAAATTAAAATTGAAAAAACAAAATCGAGCATTGAAAATATTCTCAATAATTGTAAAAGATATACTCTCCAGATATTAATGATGATTATTCTCCGAACCCACAGGAAGTAAACAAGATAATCAATATTAATGACAATTCCCCGAATCCGAATGGAATAATTAGCACCGCAAACTACCTGAATCGGCATAAATACAACTTGCGAAGAAACTATCTCCAGTCATCGGAGTGAATTCCAAGATGAATGAACCTCTGAAGAAGCTAGCCACTCGAGCCAGCGAAACGTCAGGAAGAAATTCCAAAAAACGACGGCCTTCAAACCCGAATAAAAGTAGTGATACTGAAAACCTCGGCCGCGAAAGCCTCAACTATTTTGTCAAAAGATATACTATTAAACAAATGCTGGAAAACCCAAATTTTCAGTTTAAACAAACTATAATAATGAATACAATGATAATAATTTATAAAATTCTCAATCACTTATATCCAACTCATTTTCAAATATTATTACTTTCGTGAGTGATATTCACACCCATTCAGCTAGAAAATGTGAAAATATTTATATAAAATCAGTTAGGACGAATTTTCAACAAAATTGTATTTTCTACAAAGGTCTCACAATATATAATAATCTCCTTAGAGAAATGAAACGCAGTAAAAATATAAATATTTCCAAAATATGTTGTTACTCTAATGTTCTCAAGCATATTTGAAAAATGGTGTGTATGTTTTTCAAGCGAATCGTGTTTGAATTATATATTCACTTGATGCGATGTAATTTAGCATATTTGGTAATGATAAATTATTATTATTATCATTTCCTCAAACAAATATTGCAAGTCAGGCCTACTGTCTGATGTCAAATCAATGAAATTCCTCGGGTAGCAGGTCATCGCAACACCAAGGTCCGCTTGAAACGATCTACTGTGTCATCGTACACCGTTGTCTCAAGTATTCATCGGCCATCCGTCTTCGTGAAATTGAAACGATCAAACAGCTTTGATGATAATCGAGATCAAATCCTTAGGTTAATTTCAAAGTAGATTACGTAAACTTGGGTTATATTACTTTTGGTGAAACCCGGCCTCAGAGTTAATTTGGTGTAATCTCGAATATTTTCTTTGCTTTTGCTCTGCATGTTACAGCGACAAAGCGTAATTATCTTCTGCTAGAATATCAAAGCGAAAAATCATTATTGCTATATAGCTTAGGGTTTTGTCAGAAAACATTCTTGATACAATTTGTTATATTTCTGAATTCATGAGTAACTATGAATATGAAGGTATCTTCAAACAGTCTGTTTATATGTGTGTCTATTCTTGAAAATAAAGTCAAATGGGCGTGAAGTCAGGAAGCGGGATCATGTTTCATGTTGCTTTATTCTGCCGATGGTTGACTCAGATACATAGTTGAAAAAGATACTTATACACTTTCCCATGCGATTCTCACCAACTCAGGCTTAGCAAAACGGTGACAGTTCTGTGAACGTATTGTTGAAAAGTGTATGAGCTTCCTGAAATGAGATTTTCGAACTATTTGACTGACACTCATCTACAGTTTTTGGGGAAAGTAAAGTATTTCTTCCCTCGAAATAGATATTCAATGTTCTGGGAAGCACTTTCAGCGTCGATCTCACATGGTTTTCTCATGAGAGATTATTACTGATCGTAATTTCTAGAATCGAGATACTTGACTTTATAGGAATAGTTACTGCCGACATCTGAATATTGAATGGAGATAGATCGGCGTTCTACGAGAGGAGACATGCGTTTGCGAAGCATTTAATTCCACCAAGTTGATATTACCCATTATCTTATTTTCGTGTCAAGTCATCGTTTATACTATAGACGCTAATGCTTCCCTGTATTCACGTTTCTCGTTCTGATATGTGGACTAAGGAAGAAAAACCAGCATGAAGAGTATGCAGTGAACAAGATGTTTTCTCCAGTAAATCATTGATATAAAGCAGAAACAAAGTGGGCGCCAGAACTGAACCCTGTTGAACACCTGCATTTATTGGGAGAATATCAGACGATACTCATCAACAGCCACAAATAGATAGAAAACTTTTCAACAAAGCACACAATTGATGAGGTACCTAAATCATGAGACGACAGAAGGAGACCCCGATGCCAAACCCGATCAAATTCGAAATGTCGACTGCAACAGCTAACGTTCAACGAATTTTTCGATGAAATGTTGCCAAATATGCAAAACATACGCCAATAAGTCACTGTTTGATCTTCAATAGCGAAATCCGTATTGTCGATCATTATTTAATCCCGATTCCTCCATATATTCGATCAGCTTCCTGTTGATTGAATCTTCTACATCTTCAGAAATGATAGAAAGCAATGCGATTGGTCTGCAACTACGAGGTAAATTTTTCTGACTGTTTTCTAGGAGTAAGGTAAAAAACACGAGTTATACGAAATGTTGAACAATTAGCAAAGTATCGGTGTCAATTCGGGGGCACACACATAAGGAACAATTGCTGCGAATCCATCAGATTCGCAAGCTTCGTTCATATTCAGGTTCATTAAAAATATTTTCATGTTTTGTTGGTGAAAAATAATTTCGGGTGTATGACTGTCGACAGGCGTAATATTCAGTGGTCTTTTTCCCAATGAGTCCAAAGTAGAATTTCCAGCAAACATATCAGCAAATACATACGCTTTCTACTGAGTAGTGATGGCTCGTGATCCATCTTCTTTGGTAAAAAGGGAAAAATGAACCGAAAGTGGAATTTTTAGTTACAGCTCTAGCAAATGACCAAACTGCACGAGAGCCGTTTGGACATTCAACAAGTCTTAAGCGGATTCTATGAGTATGTTCTTTGTACATTTATGATACAAACCTATGTTATAGACTGAAATATATCATATAGCATCAAATTAACTTGCAGCATTTACTCCTCTGATCCATGCCACGTCCTATGATCTATGCTATCATTTCGTATCTTCTAATGTGACATTTCCTCTCAACCACTGGTAACGCGTTCCGTGAGTTTGAACTTCACTTCCGGATTTTTTACTATCGCATAATATTTCAAGGGTTCGAATAGAAATTAAATGAAAAAAATTATTTTGATAATGTGATAATAATAAAGAATTGGGAAAAAATTATATTTTCGACAAATTTGAATTTCATGCATATTTCCTATTGTCTAGTCTATGCCAAAAATGCATTCAATTAGTTTCATTTCTAAGTCTACTTATAGAGAATATCTACGGTCGTTCCCTATCTCAAACACCATCGTTCGTTTCACCTTCTGGAGTTCTAAAGAGATCGGACGACTAGAATCTTCCGTTTTTGTTGCGGTCAACCTTATGGCCTACCAAATATCTCTTCCTCAGAACTCGTTCTCACACCGTTTAAAAGAGCTGTTGTAACGACCGGTAGGGTTTGTAATTGTTGTGTTACCTTTCATTGCTCTTCTAGGTACCCACAATACTCCCTCAATATTTTCTTTCTAACCCTGTACCTCTATTTCAACCTATCTGTATCAGTTTATGTTTACTGAATAGACAACTTTACAAATTACAATCCCACCGCTCTGTTACTAGTGTGGTAATTGCTGAAAGGGTTTCCTTTTTGTTAATGGCAGCGTGTCACCAGACGTAGATTTCTCCACGTCAAATTTTGGATGTTAAGGCAATTTCCGAAAGGAACATGAGTTCGGCCCTTTGCACGAAGAAAGGGTCTTTAGTGAGAAACCTAGGGTTCAATTTCTGCTTCCTCGTATACTCTGAAATCTGAAAATAGGGCGGCTTGTAGGAAATGAAATCCTCTGATAACTTTAAGCAATATATAAGCAACGAAATGAAAATAGGAACTTACAAAATAGATTTAGAGAAAATATATATATGTAACGAAAGAAATATGAATTAAAAACAATTTATAACAACAAAAGAAACATTTACTGTACTATTTAGTTTAATCAAAATATTGAAAATGAACTGAGACCGGCAATGGTCTTCTCTATGCATAAGAATAATGAAAATTCCACAAACCGAAAAAATGTGTACCCCGAACACAAAAATCTGATGTACTTATATCTATAAATGCCTCTTAATTTTGCCCTACTGGCTAAATGTATAATATAGGCCGCCCTACGGCCCATCTCAATTACTACTCGATGTCAGAGAGAGTCAGAAAGATTTCTCAACTTGTGATTCAAACAACAGATATAAAATTAATGATGGCTTTCTCTTCCCAAAAGTGAATAAAATGGTTATTTACGTTAACACACATCAAAATTGACATACCAAGTCTTCTGTCTATCTTGCATGGCTGTTTCCATTCCATTCCATAGATTTTTTGGTATTCCAAGATATGGCACTTTGCACACGAATTACTAATATTCTCATTTTTACTGATTGTAATTAACTTCTACCCCCGTGACTTGAGACGCGACCCCATAATTTAGGGAGGGACTACGAATCCCTCCGCGCTCACCGCGCAATTCCCGCTCGCGGAGATCTCTCGATCTTCTTTCTAGCGCGACCAACGTTCAACTACCTAAGAGCGACCTTTTCTCGTCCACTCTCATTTTTGCAAATTTTGCATTGTCGATACTGCCGCCCACAGCGTCGGCTGATCCCAAGCGAAGGCGATGTTTTGTCTATCATCTCATATCTCGTCTAGACTGAAACAAAGACTTCTTTCATTGGGTGGTTCGTGAGAGGAATTCTCAAATTAATTTTGATACATTGTATATGAAGCTTTCATATACAGGGTGCGAATGCTTATATTGAGTTCACTTGAAAATGCTCAGCATTACACTGTAAAACCAGTTCACAACGGAGGTGTATCGTAATGGTTACAAGGATGAAGAACTCAAAATCAACACCAATTTCTATGTTCTTGTCTTTCGTTCTCACCACGATTTCCAAACATCGCATGATTTTTTCTGCTCAACCTGAGCATGAAAATGATTCTAGAAGCGAATTTTGAAACGTAAGGTTCATGTGGAGTTAGGCAAGTGGAAAGTCAATGCAATCGAGTCCTGTGCCTCCTACTGGAAATATCTCACCCACTCCCATTACGTTCACAATCCTTCCAAAACGAGTTTATTCCGATTGAAGAATCTCGAACCATTATGTAATCTTGATATGAATTTATGACGCAGTTTACAATATCTACGTATACCCTTTCTGACGATGATATTTTTATACCCCCAAGCTTATCAGCGTTCACCCGCTCATAAAAGGGGTGTTTTTATTGGTAATGCTTATACGCAACGTCGTATTGCTTTATCTGGCTACGATTCTTATAAAAATGGGTTCCAGGGTCAGTCAGCTTGAACAATCGTCGAGACATTCATGAGCAATGAAAAAACTCTGTTCAACTCAATGGCTTTCATTATATGTACCCTTAGCTGTAATGAAGTCGTATATAACAGATGTGACTTCTTCATTGAAATATGATGCAATACTTATCCTTGTTGTTGCATGCACGAGGAAAACCACGTTGAAAGACTAGACCTTGTCAAGCCTCAATCAGCAGAATTTCCTATTATGAAGGGTAGTTATTCCAGCAGATATCAAAACTATCGTTGGCAATAATATGTTCAAAAATAAGCTTAAAGCTTGGATCTCAGGTTTGCCAAGAGCACAGATACACCAATATGTTGATGTGAAAAATACATATTATTACAATTTTTAAATGATATATTATGTGGTTGGAGTTGTAATCAGGAACTCCACTTCTACGTTGTTTGTTTGTCTTTAGTCTTTAAAATGGTATGTTTTCTCTATTGTTTGTTTGTCTTCAGTTCTGAAAATAGTGTGTTTGTACCTATCGCGGTTGTTTTGCTTTGTTTTATTATATGGTTTGAATGTTCTCTATCTATCTATCTATATTAATCAAATGTGATTCTGATGTGATATTTATATGTAGTTTTTCTCATTTTTTTATCCATACTGGAAAAAACTTCATATTTTATTGTTGCTTGACTCCATTCTTTATTTGTTTTCATTTTTAAAAATAGGACGTTCGTTTGATCGATGTCTGACTGATGCTCGATGCTATGTACCTATTGCGATTGTTTTACTATTATATAATTTAAATGTTCCTTATTCATATTGAGTATATGTAATTTCAATGTGATATCTATATACAATTTTCCTCGTAATATTTTTTTGCCTATACTGAAAAGAACTTTATTCTTATACTATATTCACTATAATCTATAATATATTAATTTGATCTAACCCACGCACAGGTTTATCCTTCTGTGGGGACCCTATATTTATTTGTCATTGACTAAGATGATTGTAAAGTTCAAATTGGATGGCAAATAAATGTTTTATTATTTTTTTATTATTATTATTAGTTCGTTCATTAAGGGACGACAATTGGTTAACGGAAAAAGTATTGTCATTGAAACAATCAAATATTAAAATATAAGTACTGAATGACTCAAAGAACAACTCAATGCTATTCAAGTTGTTCGCCCTGGGGTAACTGATTATTATCCATTCCGAACCAAATGTTGTGGTGTCACTGCTTTCACGGTTTTTGTACCGGATCCTCCGCCACATAATTGAATGAAATCCTTATTTTATGCATGTATATTTACGAGTGCCTGTTCGTCAAGACAAATCAGAGAGAGTGTTTGCTAGAATGTGGTTGACAATATTACTTGCTGAATGGTAATGGTTCGGACTTCCATTGTCTGTATTATCAACTATATTGAAACCTGTTGCTAACAACGAAAGGATAAAAATACAAATCAAGAAAGAAAATCAAATCCCAAACGAAAGATTGAAATTGATTTTTTAAAACTTCTCCTAGAAATCAATTACCCTAACACCAAACTAATATTTTTGCACTCGACGCGCGTTTCGCTAAAAATTGAAACAGTATCAATTTTCTTCTCCTGAAGATGCTAACCTTGTTAGCGAAACGCGCGTCGAGTGCAAAAATATCAGTTTGGTGTTAGGGTAATTGATCTCTAGGAAAAGTTTCAACTTTTACACCAAAGGTTCCAAAACTCATCGTTTATCGATTTTTTTAGTCAATAATGAAAAAAAATACATTTGAATCTTTCGTTTAAGTTTTGATTTTCTTTCTTGATTTGTATTTCCATCCTTCCGTTCTCGGCAAAAGGTTTCAAGAGACAATGGAAGTCTGAACCGTTACCATTCAGAAAGAGTATGACCGCACATACATTCACTCCAAACGAGACATAGAGATCATGTGAATGAACTGTATCAGAGGTTGAAAAGAACTAGAAATTACGAGAACTAATACGGTCCAGTTTTGTTTAACAAAATTCCAATATCTTCGAGACTTGGTCTCACAACAAATTTCTTAAGGAAGTTTGAAACAATTACTAGTTCTTGGAGCTTACAAAAATTTTGATGAATTCATGTCTGATGACATATATTGCTTATCAGTAAGGCAGTGATCGATGGATTATATTTTCGAGGCTAGTCCTAAAAATAATATGTTTCATTTATGTGTGACTTGGTTTCTAATTCAAAAGTTTCATCGGTACTTCACGTATATTATTTGAAATTTGATATTTTCACATCTGACCTTGTATTTGTGTCGTGGAAGCACGATTGTATAAGACAACAATTCATTCATTCATTTAATCAACGAAATTCTAATCGTGCTGTAACAGTGTGATATCTTCATTAATATAAACTATTTCTGAAGATACTAAGGTGTTTTTCAGTTCGAAATGAGACTTCTTCTTTCAAGAAAAATTACTTGATGTGGAGCCTATAAACTAGGAAGCGTTATATTTATAATAACCTCACGAACCCAAGTAGTATCTGAATATGATTCCCGAGAAGATAAAGACTGTCTATCGGGCCATAAATGAATTCGTCTTCTGATCATTACTCATACCAATTGACATTGTAATGACACCATTTCAAAGAGAGTCTTAAATATCACCCTAACACCAAACTGATACCACACAGTGAATAGTGAAAGAAGGCTCATCTCATTCATCTCGCTCAATCAGTTCAATTATTACTAGAGCACAGAGAGGAATATTATAGAGTCTAGGAATTCCAGTGTCACTACAGAAATCAATTGAAACATGTTACAAAAAACGTAAAAGATGGAAAAATGGTAGATTAAACCAATAAATTACGGAAGATGAAATTGAGAAGAAAAATTTAGTCAAATAAAGCACTCAAATCCAAATAAAAAGATTGAAATGTTTTGATCGAAAAATGAAATTTGAAAACTCGCTTGATTAAAATGATCAGTATAAAAAAATATTCAAATGTTGTGCATGAAATAGTAGAATCAAACAAATTAAAATAAAGAAAGTAATATGATGATGATATGAATATAGGATGACAGTCACCAACCAAAGACGATTTCGGATACCAGCGATCAAAACGTTGTGAGTAAACTCAACTCAAAACCTGGTTTGTTCATATTGTTTCATATTTCTTCATTTGAACTTGTTTGATTTCAATATTTTATATTCGACACTTCAATTGTTTTGTCGCCATATTATTTTTTTTATCAATCAAGTTTTTTTTAATATTTATTATTTAACCAAAATCCATTTCAATCTTATCATTTGAATTTGAGTGCCTTATTCAATTGAACTCTTCTTTTCAATCATTCATAAGTGATTGGTTTGATTAACATCTTATGAGTTTTTTATAACATGTTAATTGTTGATTGTATAGATCCTGGAAGTCCGAACCAATACCACCAATCAAGAGACATTGTTAACCACATTTGAAAAAACTGTTCCATCGGGGGATCGAACCCACGACCTCCCAAATGAGCCGAATTCAAAATCTCCTGCGCCAACTCGCACGCCTCACCTTCGAATATAATTTGCAATTGTGGCTAGAGTTGGCTTAATATTGAAGCGAAGACAGCTTGAGATTTACTTCCTTGTATGTTATTCGAAAGCTTTCGTTTTGCCTGGTTCATAGACCAAACTTTTACTTCTTCCTCATCCTTGTTCACTCTCAGGGAGTTCTCATGGTACTAATCAATAGATACGTTCATACTCCACACTTCAACGTTTTGTGTATGAAATTCCATTGATTAGTATTGGGAGAACTTTCTTGAGGTAAAAGTGAAAGTTTGGTCTATGAATCAAACATTAATTATAAAATCGATCTAAATGAATTGAAATCGTTTCGAAGTTGTCTTTTTCGGTGAATGTGGGTTTCTGCAGTTGTACCCAGGTAGTTATAAAGGAAGACATACTGAAAACGCAATATTCTTCCATTCTTTTAATCTTTCTCTTTACCAGATCAATGCAAATGAAATGAAAGGATGAAATGTTATTCCCGTTGAAATTTTATAACAGAGTACTATATACTTCTTTATGTTTAGAGATATCCTATTAATGGTATTGTTTGATTCACATTTCGTATGCTTGATATACGAATTGAGCAAGGAAAAGTGGCCTGAATCTGATTCTGATATAAAGACAGATAAACTGTTTATGGTGCTTTTTTCTGATTTTTTTGTGACTGAGCCAACTGTCTATAATTGATATATAGATATGAACAGAGAGTGTTTGCTAGTATTTTGATGTTACCTTCTTTCGTAAAAGTTTCATAGTAATTTCACAGTGATTTGAAGAAGATAAAGCCTGGAAATCATTCTTTGAGAATTCAACATCTCATAATTCTGAGAATATAAACTCATTCCTTCCGAGCTGGATTTTTATTGCTGCACATCAATACATTATTATTTCTGTGACATGTGAACTCACATTTGGGTTAACTTAATATTACCAATTTTTGCAAAAACAGGAAAAAATATACATGTCCTGTTGTCACGCCGCACCTTCAACCTTTCCATTTCTGAAATTAAGAAATTTGATATCCTAATGATTTCATAACATCAGTTCATGACAGAGAAAAAATGTAAACATTTGTTCATGTCTCAGATAATTCTTAGATGAATTTGAATCTTCATCACACACCTATTTAACATATGATCATGAAAATACAAGAGCATTCAAAGTTGAAAAACTAATGAAATTCCCTTCGAGTATAAGGTATTTGTTGTGGAAAATGTCTTTTGGGTCGGCAGAAGTCTTCAGAGAATAAATCGATGATCGTACTCAACTTCACCTTGTTTTTTGATTTTCCAGATTTGGGTACACTCATAAAATGAGAAATGAGTTAATCATAAACTATTCTCAAGATTCTCTTGACATCCCAATAAACTGAAATTGAAAAAATTTTCCCAGAAGTCTTAACAAATCATTTTTTCAATCAATATAACATACTTGTGAACTTTCTTTTCAAAAGGATGTTCACTCAATAACTTCCCCAGCAACCTAGCTCTTCGAAACAAAACTGCATACTTTTGAAATCGGCTATCTGGAATATTTCAGAAATAATGAAATTCCAGCATCTTTATTCGAACGAAAAATAACCACTGAACGAATATTGAAAGTATGAGATTATTATGCTATAACAGCAACAAAAAACTAGTGGAAAGTATTCGAGAGAAAGGAAATTAAATACTTATACTTGGTGACAATGAAATCATTTCACACAGCATCATTCAGTTGTGTGTGAGTTTGGAGATTTGATATTTCAATCGAAGATATATATACATATATATAATTTCTGATTTGATCGAAAGTGGGCAAACTCGCGAATTGTGAATGAAGCACTGCACATTCCTGTAGATTTCGATGGAACATGAAATATTGTTTTCTTATTCGTAGCACAAGTAGGCATTCTGTTTCAATATTTTTCCTAATGGGAATTTAGCCTCATAATAACATGCGACTGTTTTCAATGTAGAATGATTGGCTCCATCAACTAATACTTTAGTCTAAATCTCAAATTGATAGTCTAGACAAATGATTGAATGGCGCTGTTTATAATGATTTCATTTTTTTTTGAATATTCACTGGATATGCGTTGTAAACATGTTCGAGAGCGCTATGTACACTGAAATTCAATTATCTGATATCACACAAACTGAATAAGCAACTGAAACTTTGACGTGGATATCACAAGCTTATCGCAAGTACAGAGGTTTCAAGCTCATATGAGTAGGTATAGTTTGCGATTGAATATAAACAGCGCCTTGATTAAGTGATATTGGTTTGTACTTCCGTTGTCTATGTCATTTAATGAAACTTATCAAAATAACTCTATACGCGACCCGGCGCCTCCACCATCTTGGGAAGGATAAAGCAGATTCACACAAAAGGGATGCCCTGTAATTTTCAGAGAACACCGTGTGAATCAAGGGATAGGAAGTACGAATTAACATTCACTTTGAATTTTTAAAGTTTGTAAGCCTCAGGAAAGACCTTTTTTGGCAATGAGTTCCAAAGCTCAGCTGTCCTATTGAAAAAAGATCCCTGAGCAAGAGAGGTTCGACAGGTCTCCAGATTCACAACAAAGGGGTGAGAATTCTGTACTCGTCGAGTCATCCATGTAGATATGGCCAAGCGTGGAACTATTGATAACAATTTAGAACAGCATCGACCGTGAAAATATCTATAGAAGAGCGACAAGTCTTCGACCCTTTTACGATGTTTCAATGAAGTTAGCGAGACTGTGAGCCAAGAATCACCAACAAAACGGATTGACTCTTTATGAATAGAATCGAGAAGCCTCCACACATGAAAACCATATTCCAAGGCAGGTCATATCTGAGCCTTGTAGATCATTAGAAGCTAAGAAATGTGTTATTTTGTCGACGTTTCGGCTCCTACTTTGGAGTTATTACCAAGGTTTTTGCGTCTCCTCAATCCCCACCCCTCATCATAACAAAGTGAAGAGTGAGGTTGTATGGATGTATGGGATTTATAACCGATGGTGTATATAATGGTATCGGACCAGGAGGAGGTTTAATTGAAGGATCCGTTCGATGGGACAGTGATAATTTCTAGGAATTGGGAAATCTTTGTGAGTCGTCTCGTTCATTAAGGCATTCAGGATATTTTCCAATTTCTATCGCTTCACGAATTATTCTGAACTCAAGTGTTTTTGTTGTAGCAATGTTTTTCGTGTTGTTAGGCTCAATTTTGTGTCCGGTTTGGTGGTAATGTTTTGATGGGGTCGATGCCAAGTCCGAATTACACACTGCAAGTTCGTGTTCGTGGGACCTGTTCGATACACGTCTGTTAGTCTGTCCTATGTATGTTCTCGTGCAGTCATGGCAGGAATTCTATATACTTCTTGTAATTGGTTGGGTATAACATATTTGGGTTAGCGCAGGAAGGAGGATATTGTCAGATCTCCACTTTTTTCACCAGGGACTCACTTAATGAAAGGAAGGAAATCTTTTGGGCGTTCAGTCGGATCTTTTGGTGGTTTGGGTTGCGAGACGCGTAATTGGGTTTTGACGTTTCGCCAACATCTCAGTTGGCATTTTCAAGAATTTCACTGCTCTTCCAGCTACTGGAGCAATAACATCCTTCGAAGATTTGAGAGAGACCCAGTGTTCTATAATCAGTACTATTGTTAACCTATCGGTGAATCAGGAGAAGAGGTTGAAAGCTCGAACGTTCATTGATAGCCACTAAGAAAATTTCTTGTCCATGTCAAATTATTGAAAAATAACTCATTTCGGCGAATATTGCACTGAAAGAGCAATTATTCAATACCGAAATACCGTACCTAACGAATGATACCTCATTGACCTCATGACTACAGAAAAAATGCTTATTTTCACCTCGAACTCACGACCTTTCACAGATAGTTCTTGGTAATATACCAGATCTCGTGATAATTTGAAACATTGTTGAGAAATTTTTTCTTTTCTGTAAACTCTCCATCCGTGAACCGAACGGATAAAACATACCGTATGATCCAAATGAAACATCACTAATCCACAATATAATCAACAACGTCACACCAAATATCGAAAAAACTCATGTCCATACAAATCATATCTGTTTCTATCATCAAGAATTCCATTAGCATTCCACGAATTAATCCTCATTCGAGCGAACACGAAAACTCTTTCTGGCAGAGATAATTACATTTTCTTTCAATTTCCTACGCAAATTGATACTCAAATTTATTCCCAACTTCCATTATGAAATCTACTTAGCAGTATAATTCAGTTATATTGTTGTTCATCAAGTTGTTCGGTCTTTATTGAAATTAGTCCTATACAAAAAAAATTTATTGCCCCTAACTGATGACGGTTTTTCCGGATGTTTCTTTGCTTCATCTA
Source organism: Zygogramma bicolorata (assembly GCA_032362365.1). Lineage (NCBI taxonomy): Eukaryota > Metazoa > Arthropoda > Insecta > Coleoptera > Chrysomelidae > Zygogramma > Zygogramma bicolorata. The sequence continues at coordinate 176,470 of JAVJAQ010004223.1, forward strand.
TTTTGCCATCAGGCGCCAGAGAGAGCTACATTTACTTTGAAAAGAAGATGAAATTAACTGTTCTTCGTCTCGATGGAAATTACAATTAATGTGAAGTTATTTGTTTTTTCATGAAGAGTTTGTTAGTTGAGCCTTTTTTGAGCGAAGGTAGATTTAGGAGCTTGTCACGAGAGAGGACCCTTTTAATAGTTACTTATGTACCAAGGGTAATTGAACGAAAGTTTCGCAAATAATTCAATATTGGTAATATAGTTATATCATCATCATGATGACGAAAGAGGTATTTAGTAGCTACTATCAACAATAAGAATGACGTGAAAAAATTAAAAAGAAGCTGAAGGTGCTCATGAGAGAGATCGGAGTTCACAAAAAACGTTCTTTCATCTCATTTTCTAGAAAAATATTTCTATTCTTTTTTCTCTGTACTCTTTGCATAAATCAATAACTTGAAGTAGGATCCTGGAAAAATGGTGTTCACTTCTCGTGAATAGTATATTAGGGGTCCATATAAATGGAAATGATATACAAATTTGGATTTAGCATCCCCAAAAATCACCTCATCCACAAAAATTCTTGTTTTTTTCCATAGTGGTGTAGTGGTACATGTGATATGAAATTAATTGATAAGTTCGTAAGTCAAAGGGATATAGTCTCTCCTAAATCGAGAAACACGATATTTAGCCCTATTTTTCTTAATAGCTATTTGGGTTACCCAAAAACTATTTAGTGCAAGAGGGATCTTGGACACGCTGAAACTGAATGTGGGAACAGTTTTCATTTATATTGAATTCTTATATACCTGTCAAAAATAGACTTCATTGTCAATCGTAAAACAGTACTTCAATTCAAAGTATGAATCATTTTTTGGCAATTCCTTAACATCAGAAATATTTGGCGGGATTCATGAAAAACAGACAGACTTTCAAGGATAATATCAACAGACATATTTAGCTTGACCCCTTTTCCTCCTCTAACGTCCTGTAACCTGAACTGAAAAAAAAATATAAATATCACTTCGCCCATATGTTAAGCGAATATCTGAACCTTTCCATGGAATATGTTTCAACAGGGAATGGAGATCCCGACAAATACCGTGAGCTACGCAAAATAAATAACCTATGTTACAGCTCATCCAATCCATCCTGGCACAAAATCAGCTACTTTTCCATTTGCAAACTGATAGTGCATCACTGAAAAGTGCCCTGAAATAGAATATTTTCTTGGTGAATTTGAAGGAGGCAGCGTTTGAAGTTTTCAGTTCTGATGCGTGTTTTAACAAATTTTTTACAACTTGTATATCTCCACAGAAATACAAAGTATGTGAAAAGAAATGCATAGTACCCGTCCTCATCTAGACATGCTTCACATCATTTCGAAATGATTTCTGTGTCGAATAATAAGAACTAGGAGCTAATCCCAAATCTCTATAGTTGCATCTTCAGAGAAAAAAACCCACAAAATATGAATGAATTCGTCTCAGAACCAATGGTATCAATTTGGCAGATTTTTTCGTGAATGTTTCTCTTCGTTCATTTTCGGGAAGAAAAGAATTGCAACCTCAAATATTTCGAAAACGACTCACTTCATAAAAAAAGCTTATCGAATGAAAGGAGCCCTATCAGATCCATTCTATTTGAAACTTGCTGCCATGAAAAGATTTCTATGAACCGCAGAGCTATCTCCGAAAACTTGAAATTGACTTTTAATCATCAAACTTATCAGACACGTCAATACACTATAGTCTGACAGTCGAAAAATCTTCACCAATTCCGGGAATATTTGAACTGGGAGTTTTAGATGGGAGTCCCTGATACTACACAGTATCAATGTTCTTCTCCTAAGATGCTAACACTGATAGCGAAACGCGCGTCGAGAGCAACTAATATCAGTTCGGTGTTATGGCATTTTATCTTTAAGAAAAGTCTTCAATTTCACACCAAATGTTCATTCTTCGTCTTCTTGCTCAGACAAAGTTAAAAATACAACAATTATTCATATGAGATTGGGGATCAGAATGTTCCTTATAGTTTGGATTCCTTCAAATAGTAAAAATATAGTGGTGTATCCATCATTCAATCGGCACAATGTATAGTAATGAATGTACCCACCACCGAAAATTCCATTTCGTCTTCATCTCGCACTTTGAGGTATGGAAGCATTCGCCAATTATTTTACAAGTGTGTTCGCCAAATATTTCAAAATGTTTTATCAAATTGGTTATGAAAAGACATCGTGACATGTAAGGCAATTCAAAACTTGCTGCTTTATGATTATTCATGTCGAAGTTGGAAAAACATTTCCATGAATAAGACGTTATCAATGAGCAGATTAATACAACTATTTATATGAGATCGAGAAGCAGAATGCTCACAATATTTTGTACTCCTCCAGATAGCGAAAATATAGTGGTATCTTCATCCCCAATCGACACATTATATATTGATGAATGTCCCCACCGCCGAATATACCAGTTCATTTTTTCTCACACTTGTGAGATACGGAAGCATCCGCCAAATATTCAACTAGTGTGTTCGCCAAATATTTCAATATGTTATGGTGACAAATTGATTATGAAAAGATATTGTGACTTGTAAGGCAATTTAAAACTCGCTGCTTTATGATAATTCATATCGAAGTTGGGAAAAATTTTCCATGAATAAGACCTCATTAATGAGCAGAATAATACAATTATTTATATGAGATCAGGAAGCAGAATGCTCACTGTATTTTGTACTCCTTCAAATAGCGAAAATATAGTGGTGTCTTCATCTTCAATCAACACACTTTATATTGATGAGTGTACCCACCGCTGAATATTCCAGTTCGTCTTTTTTCCGCACTTGTGAGGTATAGAAGCATCCGCCAAATATTTGACTAGTGTGTTCGCCAAATATTTAACTAGTATGTTCACCAACTATTTGACTAGTGTGTTCGCGAAATATTTCAATATGTTGTGACAAATTGATTATGAAAGGATATTGTGACATGTAAGGCAATTCAAAACTCGCTGCTTCATGATGGATATGTTCCGTAAATCGTTTCGGTTAACCTGGTTACAAATTTAGTGTCCCGTAAATCAAAAATTTCATAAATTTCATATTTACGGAACGCGGTTCCTATCAAAATCGCTGTAACCGGTGAAACCGATATGTTTATACCTGCCCCTAGATTCGTTTTCACGAATTCGATTGTCGAGTAGCTCAGACTGTGACTGTAGCATGCGCTGTACCGAAAATATACGCATATTCTAAACAATTCGATTATCGAATTCGTGAAATAGAATCTGGGCTCAGATTAGAATAGGCGTGGTCTGTCAAAGTTGTCATTAAATCTGTAACCCGAACAACCGCTGAATTTTATCGGTTACAGTGGTAATTTGATCACAGGACACTTATATATGTACTGGCCACGTTTACACCGTGCGCTAATTTGGTATTCTGACCAAGTTGACCATACCAAATCCAGACTAGGTCAATAAGTTACTGCCTGTTTACGACATCTTCAATTAGTAAACAGTATGGTTCTTATTTGGTAAGCATACCAAAGAAAATGACAGAAGTATAAACAGGTTTACAACTCTGCTGTAACTCATATTTTTTGACATAAAAACATCAAATAATTGGATTAAAATCAGAAATAATAAACATTAGATTTGGATTTGAGAGTAAGGGCAATTGTAGTACATTGGCAAATGATGAATTGTGAAAGAAAGGCGAGATTATCAAAAATTATAAGCCTTCATAGAAGGAATATGAGAAAATATCAGGGGTTGAGAATAAAACAGGTAAGGAAAATCATAATAAAATGATAAAACAACGAAATACACAGAGCTCGGACTTATGCTTAGCAAAGATTCAAACCAAATTTTGCAACTTGCGGATAGTCAATGCCGTAGGGCCGTAGGTGTTTACACCATCTTGGTCACTTAACTATTTTGGTCTGGTACGCAAGTAAGACTAAGTGTACTGTTTACACCAAGATGACCAAGACGATTTGGTTAAAATAAAGTCATCTTACCAAGCTACGGTGTAAACGTGGCCACTATGTACTTTGAGTTGGTCAAAGTTGGTCTGTCTGTGGTGTATTTCGCTGATGTTTTGGATGTGGTTTAGTTGTGAGGACGTAGATTGGCATTATTTTTACTTTTTTATTACTTGTTTTTTTGTATTTATTCTTGATAATCGAAGAAAATGATGGAACATTTGTTCATTTTCGCTGCTAGAAGTATCAGAATCCAATAGTACGTTGATAAATACTCCCATCAACTGGTGATCCATTTCAATTTCAATGAGCAAGGAACGAAAATTATGGAAATATAAAAAAAATTAAGCAAATACCAGGTTTACAATTCTAGTTTTGTACACGAAAAACTCACAAGTGAAACTAATATGAGGCACAGAAAGATATTGGATTTCTATAGTGCCAAAGAATACAATTAATAATTAATTAAGGTCAAATGAATCAGGTAGGAACATTTCTTCTTCTAATTTTCAATAAAGTCTCTTTCATTTTATTATTATGATTCTGTATGACAAATGACAAGCGTTCCGTATATCGAAAATTTCAGTTACCGCTGTCAACCGGCCAAAACCGCTGTCAACCGCTCTGGTTAACCGAAACGATTTACGGAACATATACGATAATTCATGTCGAAGTTGAGAAAAATTTTCTATGAATAAGACGTTATCAATGAGCAGAATAATACAACAATTGTTTGTATGAGATCGGGGGGCAGAATGCTCATTATATTTTGTCATCCTTCAAATAACGGAAATATAGTGGTGTCTTCATCTCCAATCGACATACTGTATATTGATGAGTGCCCCACCGCTGAATATTCCAGTTTGTGGAGTATGGAAGCATCCGCCAAATATTCAACTAGTGTGTTCGCCAAATATTTCAATATGTTATGGTGACCAATTGGTTATTAAAAAATATTGTGACATGTAAGGCAATTTAAAACTCGCTGCTTTATGATAATTCATGTCGAAGTTGGAAAAAATTTCCATGAATAAGACGTTATCAATGAACAGAATAATACAACTATATATATGAGATCGGGAAGCAGAATACTCACAATATTTTGTACTCCTAAAGATAGCGAACATATAGTGGGGTCTTCATTTACAGCCGACACACTGTATATTAATGAATGTCCCTGCCACCGAATATTCCAGTACGTCTTTTTCTCGCACTTGTGATGTATGAAAGCATCCGCCAAATATTCAACTAGTGTTCGCCAAATATTTCAATATGTTTTCGTGACAACTTGGTTATGAAAGGATATTGTGACATGTACGACAATATAAAACTTGCTGCTCCATAATAATTCATGAGGAAGTTGGGAAAAAAATCCATGATAAGACGTTATCAATGACCAGAATTGCATTGATTTTTTCGTGTATTTGGTGATATCGACAGAAAGAACCCATGAATGTGTTAGTTACAATGTAAAATAATTAGTTCTCGTATTAGACTTACTATACACAAAAACCAATGAAAGCTTGTACTGACATATCATGGCCAATGACGAAAACAAATGAACAGTTGAAAGCATTTCTTCTCGTTATTTAAAACTCTATTTTCTCTTCGAGTTTAGAGGAGACGCAAAACTTTTTCAAACTTGGAAACTGTCACCATCTAGGAAGAAAATTAATTCCTTTAAGGCTAGCGATGTTTAAAGTGGAACGACGTGATGACGGTAATGGAAATTTAGATTTGATAGAAGAAGATCGTCGACTTCAATGTTTGATGTCAATCAAAAAACGTCACATTTTTCTTACCTTTGAAGAAAAATAGTATGTTATTGCCGGATGACTATGAATATTGCTTATCGAATCATAAGCCGAAACAAACAAAACACATAATTCGTAAATGTGGCTTTTCTTACGAAATTCACGTACAATTTTTTTGCAAATCGTTCAGGAATAACACAGAAGTGATATCTCTTCCATTTAGTGATGAACTCAGCTGAATTAAATAGCAACACATTCCTCAAGACTCTCAAGAAATTCTAAGTGACAGTTCAGGTTCACTGTAAAGAATAGCATATTACGTATCAAGTTTACAGCATGGGCCGTAGGCTGCAAATTATACGAGTGGGAAAATAAGAAATTCATGTGAAATATACATTTTTCCTTTACTAGGGCTATAACAGATAATAGCCAAATGATTTGACAAATAACATGAACTTCAAAATGGTTTTCATTAAAAATTTCCATTTGAGAAGTAAAATGAAATACAGGAAACACCGCGACGTGCTCCCAGTACCCCAACCCTAAAAAACTCCCTAAACCCACTTCGAAATCTATCGAACCTGTAAAAAAAAGCACAAAAGTATATGAAACTGATTAATTTAACGGCTGAGAATATGAATCGATAAATTTGAAAAAAATTATTATTGATATTTGGCCAAAATCCATCAAAAAGTTTTCAGATCTCATTAAATCTCACTTCAAATATAGAAATGAGCTTGTTGAAAATGATGGTCTTCAAATAAACATATCAAGTGAAATGAGATCTGAAATCATTGAGATAATTCACTATGGGCACATTGGAAATATAACATGCGAAAATCGTGCGAAACAATCATTTTGTTGGCCCAAGATGTGCAAACAGATTACAGATAAAATACAAAATTGTCGAACGTGTTTGAAATACAGAGTATCCAACACAAAAGAACAGCTACTGCTGCACGATATCCCCAACGTCCGCTGGCATAGAATAGGATGTGATATTTTATATTTGGGAAGCCAGATGAATTCATTTATAGTAGATTATTATACACAATGGGTTGAGATGATACCATTGGGTACAAATTCACATCAACAGTAATAAAACACTTGAAAGATATTTTCGGGCGTTGGGGCATTCCTGCAATGGTTGTCTCGAATGGGAATCCACAATTTGATTCATTCCTACTCAAAGAGTATTCTGAACAATCTAATTTTTCACATACTACTTCCAGTCCTCGTTATTCCCAATCAAATGGAATGGTGGAAAGAACCAAACAAACAATAAAAAAGCTAATGCGGAAAGCTTAGGAAGAGAAAAAAGAGATTGAAATTGTTTTAAAAATGTATCGGAATGCACCCAATGTTTTTCACCATCCCATATGATGATGTTACGTAAACTGAGAGACATTCTCCCAACAACAGACCAAGAGTTGAGACCTCCCAGAATTGCTTTTGAAGATTACGACAGAGTTATGAATAATATGAGAAAACAAAAAACGTATTACGATAGGAACTGTCGAAAACTTCATCCTCTGAATGTCAATGATCATGTGAGATTTCAGCAAAATTAGGCTCATATTGGCCTTTTGGTAAAATAACCGATGAGAAGAAAGAAGGCTCGTATGTAGGTGAAAGAGAAGATGGTTCACAAATAACAAGAAATCGTAGATTTATCAAAATTTTACCAGAAAATTAAGATAATCGAATGTCAACTGAACAAAACCAGTTTATTTAATTCCACCACAGATGGAATTGATAATGTGCCAAGCACATCATCATCAGGTAGGATTATCAAAAAAACAGACAGACTCTTGTTTTCTCAATCACGATATTAAAACAGGGAGATATCACATATTCGGTCGGTCACACCTCACTGTAAAAACGCAGGTATTCGCTTTGCTAGTTGTAGAAAAACACCTGTCGTTTTTATATGTACTCGGCTATGAAATTGATTTGGAGAAAACAGTCTATCCTGAATATTTGTTACATTAATAAATACTTCGACATAACAGGCCCTTGGGAAACCTTTAAAGGAGGCAGGTGAAAAACAAAAAAGTAAACTTCGTAACAACAGCAAAACATAATCTGTTCACTTGAAAATTGTCATGACTGGTTGGAATTGCGGATTGAACTATTACCTTACCATTCCCCATGATTACTATTTGATTCGTTCACGACTAATCTGAAGAAAAATATTAAATTTTTGAAGAATTCACACAGAAACGCAGAAAAGATATCCAATTATTTTATCAGATATATTTGAACTCTGAAATTACCTCTTCCGAAAAAACAGCACAAAGTGAATAGTTCTCATGAAAGTTTGGAAATTTTGCATAATAACATAGGACTTATCAATAAAACATTAACTAACTCAAAGTATTTTTACATAATATAAGACATGACCTAGACTGCATAGTATTAACTGAAATCAAAAAATTGCCGATCCAAATGTATATAATATTATGAGGTACTCATTATTTCATGATCAAGGCACTTTCAACCAGACCGATGGAACAGAAACTCACAAAGGAAAGATCACGTTTGTGAAGCCTATATCGTAGAAATAGAACAAATGTCTTTTGAAGGCCAAAGAGGCAATAGGTCTAAATACTCTAGTGTTGACTTTAATTAATGAAAATGAACCCAAAACTATAATTGAAGAGCTCAAGAATAACGTTGGGGAGGTTGAAAACTCTGGGATCAGAGCAGGTCAACTTCTGATTACCTAGTTGATACACCGATTTTTTATAGAAGTTCTTCCTCAGTATATGGCCCAAAGACATCAAAATTTCGCTTGTGACACCCTCGCACAAAAGGAGATGAAACGATAAAAAATCATTATAGACCAATTAGTACCATTACACACCGGTCAAAATGTCCGAGAAATTGCTCAGCAACAGACTTATATCTTTCATTACTGAATTGTCACTCATGTCAGAAAAACAATCATTCTGGAACTTACCGAAATAATACACAAAACTCTAGAAAAAGGCAAACCAGGTCTTTGTCTTTTCATAAATCTAAGAAAAGCTTTTGACATCGCAGATCGGAAAATACTTCTGAATGCACTAGAGAGAAATGGCGTGAAGGTACTTGAAGACTACTCACACTGTATACAATAAACGCTTAAAGTAAAAGGGAAACTAAGCGGGTTAAGACAAATGAAGTGTGGTGTTTCACAAGGCACAAAGTCAGGACCCATATTATACAATCTGTACCTCGATGACTTATTCAGAATGAATATTTTATGGTTTTTTCCGAATGGCGGAGGTAGTTTGAATAATTTTGTATTTTCGGATGTTCATCCTGAGTGGTAAAATCGTCTCAACACAATGTTAAAGACGCGACGTTGCAAATATTGATCCTGATCCAAAATTGTTCGGAAATATCTGGAACCATTATTTATTATTTGTGTTATATGAAAGTAGAATTGTTTTCAATTATTTTCGTTTTATATACACTTCCAGTTCATCAGGAAACGAGACTGAAAATATCACCCTGAAATATGTGTTTTTCAATGCTCGCATACCCCTAAGATCCTATCTCAAGTGGCAATAATTTGAGAATCAACAAACGACCACCTCACTTCTTTCCAATATTCAGTATTCATCCATCGTAAATAACAGCCGAGTTCGTTTCATATGAACCACATATGGCTTCCACTCTTGAATGACAAGACCTTCCACAGATTTCCCAAGAAACCTACATAAAAGTGAGGAAATTGTGAATAAGGTATGAAGACGGAAATGGATTCGGTTTCCGAAATGCTAACAGCGGTAAATATTATCATATATATCAGTTCTTGTATTATTGTGATGGAAATGATAGGCAAATTTACGTTGTACAAGAAGTTGTAGGATTTGTACGCATGTATAGATTCCAATATAAATTCTCGACTTTTTCAGATTATGGTAGGTTATTTACCCAACAATCTAAGAAGGAAACAAAAAACGCATTAGGAACTTGGATATATTTGTGGAGAAAATGAAGTTTGATGAATCATATTTCAAATTGAAAAATCTCAACTTTTATGGAAGTAGTAAAATAACCTATTTCATAGAAGTTGTAATATATTACTACTGTAGATACCACTTGAGAGACAATAATTCGTGGAGGTTGAGTATTTCTTTACTACAAAATGTCAAGAAAGGCAGTTCGTTGAGAATTTTGTATTGAATATTTGAAAAATATATTATTATTTCCAACAGAGTCACTTTATCTCTGACTCCTCGAATGAAAGGAAGGAAAACTTTCGGGCGTTCAGCCGGGTCTTCGTTTGTTATTTAAAGTCTATTCGTACCAGATTGCTAAAAAAATGGGACGGGACAAATGATTTCTTTGATTAGTTTCATGTTTTCATGTTGTATCAGTTGGGTGAGGGATCAACCCAGTGGCAATCGGTTTTTGCCAACGTTTCGACCAATCTCAATTCAGTTTTAACTCAGGCTCAAGACATTGGTTTCTCCATGTTGTTTGAGATAGGTCCAATAAATGGATAAAATCGGCCATTTTGCATTTGCGAAAATCTGTATAGTGATATTCGCGATATGAAGAAAGCATTATATTATCCTCTCAAAAAGGCAACTTTCGTACATTCCAACCAGCCTTATAAAATCCCAAATAAATGAATTGCGTATATGGAAATGGTAGAGAAAAGGGTATCCCTTCTACATCAGGAAAGTAGTTTGAAAAATTTTGATAGAAATTGAATCAATATCTACCGAAATAAAATGATTGGTTTGATGAATAATATTCCAGCGTTTCTACTATTTTGAATGTATTTCATTAATTGTTGGGTTCATAGATATTTCTCATTAATCTGAATTTCATGAACCCATATGAGAAATAAAGGATATTCACTATTCTTATGAACTGAATTCAATAAAAGATTATATGATTGATAAAAGTTTGGATTTGCAATGAAGTGTTTTCCACTGATCGCAGATGTGAACCAAAAAATACGAAACAAAAAAACTTACAATCAAAACAGTCCATAACGTAAATTGATGTGCTTTTCTCTGGAAAATTACTTCCGAACAATTATCAACACACTTTCCAACGTCTCCTAGATCAGTTTTGCGGCAACATTTCACATTTACTGTTACAACCAGACGAAAAAGTCCGTTAACTCTACGCACGCAGCGAAAAATATCTAGTTCATCTCGCACCAAGAAACTCCGCCAAAACGTCCACTACGGCCATCCGGGAATACGTTTGGTCCATTGCGAAAGGCCATCGCGGAACTTTTAAGTGTTCAAATTCGGTTAAGGCAGAATTAAATCCACTCTCGGAGTCGCGCAAACAACGCCAGGAGAAAAGCGCTCTTGGAGACGATTTTCCAGTGGAAGGGGATGGAGTATACTGATAGTTGGGGTCGAGTTAGCCGCCAAAAGTTTTGTGGAGGCGACGCGACGCTTGCGTCGCTGTTGGATCGACGATTTATCAATGATTTTTTTTGTCGAAGAGATTATGGAGTCGACAGAAATATTCTTGTGGGTGTATCGTCGATCTCCTAGTCGATAACATCAAGATTCTCAACCATTCGGAGTTACAGAGTTTTTCAGCAGTTAAATGCACTAGACCTTTCAACCGATTATACTGATCAAAATCAACCGGGCGTTTTGCTCACTCGTCAGGTACTATCTCGGGTTCTACATTGTAATTTGATGTTTTTTGAGTTCACAGATTTTCTGGGAATAATCTCAACATATATCTCTCCTTCACCAAGCTCAATCGACCAAAATGCGAGCATTTTCATAATTTTCAAAATTTTGCTCTCAAGCAAATGCTTTCGTGTATAATAATTTGAGATGATATCCTTCGACCTGCGGTCTCAGAATTTTATCAAATTATCATACACTCAAGTCATTTGCTTAGCAAAATTTCGAAAATAATGGAAGTGCAACACACATTTTGACCGATTAAACTTGGTGCTATGAGGATATAACCCCGGACTATTTTCAGTAATAATTCGAGGAAATACTTCCCTTATCCCCTTCCCAAAGAACTCAGTCTCTGATCATCATTGAAGTATCGATTGTGACACGTTTTTCACGAGTTGATATTTTGCATCAAAGATGAGATAACATTATTTTCAAAGGAAATTATTCAATAATCCTTCAAATTTACTCCTTCATCCCCTTGCTAAGGAGATCATATGATGATATAATTTTCGAGTCATTTTCACTCTATATGATTATATAATAATTAATCGAATTCACCTCTTCATCTCCTCGCTAAGGAGATCGTCTGTTGATATAAAGACTACTCAACCATGTCGGTTCATTTTTCATTCATCTTGATTTGTTTCTCAATGCCCAGAATGATTTTTCTCGATCATTTTCAGTAATAATTCTGGGAAATACTCCCCTCATCCCCTTTCTAAGTAATACAGTTTCTGGTCATCATTGGAGAACACTGCAACTATTTCATCACGTGTTTCTAGATTTGATGCCGTGTGTTGAAGTTGATGATTATTTTAAATATTTTTTTTATAATTCATAGAACTTACCACTTCATCCTTCATCTCCTTGCTAAGGAAATTTTTGGTTGATATATGGAAATCGTATCTATTTCGAGACATTCTCCTTTATTTTTTATAACACGTTTTTTCTCGTGTTGTTTCTAAATGTGTAGAATATTTTTCCCTTATACCTAGGTTATATGCATGCTGCACATCGTGCAACTACCACTTCCTCAAAATAATCAATATTCTTCAGGTATACATCACTTTGTTAGCAATCTCGAATCGGTTTTGATTTTTTTTGTTGTGACCCTCCTACAAAAATATTTTAGCAGTCACCGACGCCCATGGTGATTCGGGTGTTTCCGTAGGTTCGGCTGCTGAAAACTGGCTGCCAACTTCACACCGGTTTTTAACTTGGCTAATGTTTACAAAACCGCAACACGTGTTTCTGTATATAACACCTTTTTCAGGAAAATTGTTCTGAACAAAATTGCTGCTAGATTTCAGGCTTATTATTTTTCTATCACTTCAGTTTTGCGAGAACTCATTTTTGCCCTAAAACTCAGACTACTTTTCTTGAAATATCCACAAACAAATTCTGAAACTACCAAGTTCGATTATTTGAATAATACTTCGAAAATGTTTTGAAATCAGATACAAACCAAAGGGCACTTAATAAACCAAAACGATACAGAGGGTGGTCAAAGTTGAAGTGAGACACACTGTATAATATCGATTCATCCATTCCTAGGCAAATTGTGACTTCGAAATTTCGACAACTGGAGAGCATATTCTCTTTTGATCTGCAAAAAATTCAATTATTTTTCAAATTGATGTGCGAAGAACCAAATGGAAGCGATCCAAATCAAAGGTCTGTGTTTTTAAATGAAATATAACATATAGGTACTGCTGAATAAACGCATAAAATGCATTGATCCAAAACGAAACAGTTCTGGAGGAAAACCTGCGATGTGTCGATTTTTGAATTCAATTTGTTTTCATTAACGAAAATACCTCCACGCTGATAGATATCAGAGTAACGTGACGGTCGAATTCAATTTCACGCACCTAGATTACAATCTAGACATATGGATGATTTCCACTATGGGATTGCTAGAACGAATGTATTCAAAAAATCGCCCGTATTGTGTGAACTGCATAATACAGTGTCCAACTAATGCGATATACATAGCGATAGCTGACAGTCCATATTAAGTACCTTTAAAGCCCCGATTCTATGAATGTGTTATAAATATTTGTGAGTCAAACTTCGGAGTTCAATTCTATCGGTATGATCTACGGATTATGAGGTCTGGAGATATTGCGCATCTACCAAACGAAAGTTCAGAATAAAAATTCAAGATCACAATAAGCACTGTGATTTTTTTTTGAGTTCATATATCTGTCACCTAATTTCACAATGAATCTTCACGATCTCCTACATGCAGATGGAGCATATAATATTTTCTTAATATTCCAGCAGAATTTCATTCAGAAACCTTCCTATTTGGAACTTGTTGTCCGAACATGAAACAACCTCAAGTACTTGTAAACGACTGAAAGTTATCAGAGAATTTCGTGAAAAATAGACACAAAAACATATAGACCCAAAAACATTGATGTACCGCTTTGGTGCCTGTGTGAAAGACATATTTGAAAACATTATAGCTATTAAATCATTATCAACTGTATTTAAAGATTTGAAGTAGGTTTAGTAAACGAATTATCACAATTTAATGGATATAATGCACATTTCAAAAATTTGTGGGTATATCTAATGTACAATGTATGAGAGAAATGTGGTTTACTCAATGTATAACGCATAATTCATAATGTATATCTTCTTTTTCTTCTTCTTGATGAAATTGCTGTCAACTGTCTTTACATGTGGCTGAACTGTATCAAATTTCCGAAGCTACGCATCTTATAACGTACGAAAAGGTGAGAATTCAGGGGTATAAATTATGAAATATCCATTATATGTTATGCACTGGGAAATGAGTGCATATATTCAACTCTCATGAATTGTGCATTGAAGCTATGAATTACCCACTAAATTGTGCTAATTCGTTCACCAAACCCGCCTATATACTGCCTCGATTTGTAATTGTCATAATTTTCAACATCATGTTTGAATTCGATATATTTGAGTAATCCATGCCTGAAATAAGCATTAAATGATGGTACGAAAAACCGGTATACTGGAGATCTCCAGTGATGAAACCCAGTGAGTAAGACAACTCAGACCTAGACGCAAGGTCACTCAAGTCTTGAAAATAGCTCCGAAATGGGATCCAAAACTCAGACAAGGAAACTGTTCCAGATGCGGATCAACCGGAAGGTCCAGCTATCATATATATATATATATATATATATATATATATATATATATATATATATATATATATATGTGTATATATATATATATGTGTATATATATATATATGTGTATATATATATATATATATATATATATATATCCGTAACGCAGGCTTTGAGGTACCAAGAAAATATAAATACATTGTGGAATGCAACGCAGGTTTTGGGGTACTACAATGGAAAAAGTGGGGGGTTGGCAAAATGTTATGCAGGTTATGAGGTACCTAGAAAAGAAGGGAGGGGAATTCATGTAATGCAGGATACGAGGTATCGGTGATATTCCAATGAAATGTGAGATATATTATCAAATATTATTTTAGGATGATGAAATAATTAGTATCAATGATCTCTGCTCTTAACCATATTGTACAAAAATGTTATTCGAAACTGATAATGAAAAAATTACTTAAAGATCATAATCTAATCATAATCACTAGAAAATGCCATTTTAATGTAATGTCGTCAAAGAAAGCATTTATATGGATATTTTAACTCGAATGGAGTGTGTACATAGACCGAAGCAATGGCCTATGTGCTGGGGCACTCAAGGATAAAAAAATCGTTTTGAAGCTAAATGTTGATGATGGATTGATTGCAGCAAGAGATAAAGAATATATCATCTATCGGTTTTCAAATAAATTGGAAGCGGAATTCAAGGTATCTTATAATCAAGTTGAATTTTACTTGAATATCCACGGCTGACTCATTCTCGGTATAGATTATGACAGAGAGTAAATTATTCGAAGTTGAAAATCATTCTCTATGCTCTATATTTTACACAATCTGATTCACCAGAATCAACAATATTCATCTCATCATCAGCGTCAACATTCGTAAATTTGTTGTGAATGCCATATCACTACGGCTCCTTGTAGAAGATGGATTATACCCATTTTTTCTTTGTATTTCCTTTACGACAATGACCTTTCATCCACAACTATAACATTCCAGCGTGCTTAGGTCTTTTTGTTGTTTCCAACAGTTGAAGTCATTTTATTGGAATTCTTGGCGTTTGCAAAAATAACCGCAAATAATTCTTTGGAATTTGTGATCGTTGCTTTCAACGCTTTGTATTAGGAGTTAACACATCTATAAATGTGCCAAATATCTGTTGATAACGAGATCGTGTCCATTATGCCTGCTGAAGTCATCGGGTACTGTGTTCAATGATAACTAACACGGTTCCACATTCAACTGTTGCATACATAAAATCAAACATTCAAATATGGTTATATGCAAGACCATATATTATCAGTTGAATTCTTGTTGAAACTTGAAAATTCTGCTTGAATTGTTTGGGCAGCTGGTTTACTTAGCTGCTCAAAAATCGCACCTATCTTCCCATACAGCACACGATATTCTATGGACGTCCAATTCATGTCCAGTTCATGTCGGAATGGCCTTGGACCAATTTTGGATATCCATATGATATCCAAATTTTGGATATCCAAAGTATTCCCAGTAAAAGATATCCATAGGATGTACAAAATGGATAACCGTTCGGATATCCACGATGGATATCCATGAAGGATATCTTATGGACATCCATTTCTTACATTTATTGTATAAATTATTGATGTTTCTTCCACAGTGGCACCCTACGAATTGGCAACGTGATTGGGCCATTTACATGGACGTTCCAGCAAGAAAGTTGATATATTTTAACTTTTTATCCTTTCAAATAATATTTGAATACAGCGTCACCTCAGAAGACGTGACGAGCCGCGCGAAATGCAAAAGCGCTGCATTGTCAACTCACCATAACTCGGTTTCCTGACGTGAAACCGTCTATGGCGTCTGTCAAATGTCGTAATTTTGAGAGTCGTTGGGTCGGTTTGAAAAAAATATGTTGAACTGAGTTGAAGCGTTGTGGTGTGCATTATGCAGTAATTGTGTTTATAAATCAACGAAAAATAGTGGTGTGTTAGTTAATAATTGTAAACTGTAGGAATCATATCTTTTTTCCGTTTCAAAAACAATATAATTTGGTTGAAATTTTATCCAAAAATGCCATGATGTAGAATATCTTGAAAAAAAGCCGTTTCATGAATGCAGCAAGCTTTTTGATCTTCTCCATTTTATTTTCCAAATTTATTTTTAAAGCAAAAAAAAGGCCGAAAGGATTTGAAATTATAAATAACGGTAACACAACAAACACTCAAAATTTAATGAAAAATTAACCCAACATCACTGTATATATAGAAGTAGGTTACCGCGAGTTTGACATTCTGGTCACATGACCTTGTTGGCGTCAAATGCCAAGATTCAAATGACATTATATGTATCTCTGGGGCATGGCCCAGCTCTTCAGGTTGACCTACAGTCATTCGATATCTGAAGTTGAGCAACGCCGAGCGCGGTTAGTACTTGGATGGGTGACCATGCAGGGAAATACCATGTCGAAAGCCCGTACAGCTGCAGCGAAATAGCATATCATAGATCGCAGACAATATATCAATGAGCACAAGATATATTGAGGATATGCCGTCCTTCGGAGGGGATGTAAAGCCGTCGGTCCCGAGTCCATGGATGTTGGGCTCGTTAAAGATCCCTATCTCTGGTTGGAATACCAGAGGGTTCGGCAAAATGTCCGGTTGGGGAAGTGTGCTCACCGGCGTCGGTGATTTGCCTTGGTAGCGGAAATAAGCCGACGTTAAATGAAAGAAATAAAAAAAATAAGAATTATATTATACTCTCTAGCTTTCTCTTTGTGTGGCCGTTTTTCCTTTCCTTTCTGAAGCCTATAATGTCACGTGACCCTACAGCAGGCCACTGAAGGCGCCAATATTCAAAATGGAATGATTGTGTGTATATATCCAATCTCACTTTCAAACTAGGTGTATTTTATATTAGTTCTAGGATAGTCCCAAAATACTCAGAATAGTTCGAAGTAGTTGCACAGTGGTGAACTGCATGGGAAGAATAACGTCCCACCGATATTTTTTATTATTTCAAATTTGTTTACATTATCAACATTACCTCTTCATTTAGCACCTTCGACTTAGACTATTTTCATGGCATATAACCATAATTAAGATTCTTACGCCAGGCCATATATTGAATTCGGAATGCGCGCACATTCAAATTATGATAGATTACGATTCTGATAGGATACGTTATGATATTTCATCTACACCCGTACTCTAATAATACACTTATATGCCCACAACCCGTTTTATAATGAAATCCATTACGATACAGATTTTCAACCAATAGGAACCCATTATTTTTCAATCAAGCATGATCTGCAAGCTTTGCATTTTGACGTTTGTCAAGTCAAATCAGTAGGTATTGAATTTTTGAAGGATTTAGTCAATTTTTGATAATCGAATGAAAATGTCTTATATCAGTGATGTAAAAGAATTACCAGCGACTCCTCCACAGATGTCTTAGACAAGAAAAAAATAAAATCGAAAAGATTATATTTTTTATTTGACAAATGCAACACATATGTCTTTGTTTTCGAGAAATTCAAGAATGCTGTCATAGCCTAGTGGTCAATGGCACCGGCAGTGGAGAGAAGCGTCCGGGTTCAATTCATGACCTCGGCAGAGATTTTTTTTCATTTTGTTTTATTTTCATTTCTCATTGTATTTTCCATGGTTATACCATTCATTAATCATAATTTTGTAGAATTTTTCAAAGAAATACGATTGATTACCTACTATTATTGTGTTCAATATAAATACCTAATAATATAATATTTTTAGTTCTTCATTATTTAAGAACTCTCATCTATTAATAACCATCATTACACGATCGTTGCATAAAATACTATTACGCGGATATTTGTTGAAGACTAGTGCCAAATTATCATCTCTTTTGAGTTTTCCGAAGGATGTCAGAAGGTAATAGCCATCAGTATTGTGTAGGATAGATAGTAGCTCTTCAAAATTTTCATACTTTTTTACAAATTGCAGAACTTTGAATGGAAGTTAATTTGCATCGAAGTATTATCCATATAAAAATGCACTTTAACATTAAATAACTCTTTCGGGTTTGAGGAATGGTTAAAGGCATGTAACCGAGAGGACAAACTTGAAAAATGTCCCGAAGGTCTCTGTAACAACTATCGCTTGTGTGAATTTCATTTTGAGAAAGAAATGTCCTACCAAGAAAGAAGTTAATTCCGATTGCACCTTCAACAATTGTTTCCCATTACCAAAAGAAAAGTGTTGAAAGAAGATACTGAGATGAGGACCACATAAAAGAATCAGTATTCGCCAAAAAATTATATAATCATTTTATTTATGAGAATGAGAATATTTTACACATTTGAATTTGCAAATAGGAATTGAAAAAAGTAAAAGTGATTATTCAAAGAACACAAAAATACCATTTCAAGTAATTTATAGTCTTTATTATATTGTTAATGTTTGAATATATTTAATGTACATATTTGAAGCTCCTGCGAATAAAACATCCTGCCTCAAATTTTTTATTTCCTGCTCATCGAGTAGACTTTTCCAAACAAATATGAAGAGAAAAAAGCATCAAGGGAGTGGAATACCTATTGTAGGACTAGGTACTTGAGTATATCAGGCTATTTAAATTTATTTCAAACGTTATTGTAGACAAACTATTCATTATCTGTTGAAATTTTTATGATGAATAACACACTAAATTTTTTTTTATTTCTTTTTATTTAACGTCGGCCTATTTCCGCTACCAACTCCAATCACCGACGCCGGTGAGCACACATCCCTCAACCGGAAATTTTGCCGAACCCTCTGGTATTCCAACCAGAGGTAGGGATCTTTAACGAGCCCAACATCCATGGACTCGGGACCGACGGCTTTACGTCCCCTCCGAAGGACGGCATATCCTCGAATATATCTTGTGCTCATTGATATATTGTCTGCGAGCAATGATATGCTATTTCGCTGCAGCTGTACGGGCTTTCCATACGGTATTTCCCTGCATGGTCACCCATCCAAGTACTAACCGCGCTCGGCGTTGCTCAACTTCAGATATCGAATGACTGTCAGTCAACCTGAAGATCTGGGCCATGCCCAACAGACTAGTTTCTATTTCGTATTCCGTAAATTCAAATTCATCGCCACAAAACGACAGTACACACCCCGAGTACAGAAAATTGCCCGTCGAGACCAAAGGATTGATTGTCTCTACTACTGTGTAACTATAGTGTTGCCGTTTAGCGGATAATTATCTGATTCGAGGATAATTTCAGGTATACGCGGATATATTTCAGATCCAAGAATTTACCGGATAATTTCTAGGAAGTTCGCATAAAATTCGAATCTTATGATTATATTTTTCTATTCTGTCATGGAACACAAAATCGGTTCAATTTCTTGTGGTTCTGTGATACAATGCTTGCTCCTGTCTTAAATTTTGACATTGACTCATTGGTATTTTTGGTGGATTCAACGTTGGTATATAGGAGGAAAGTTACGAAATGTCATCATACCGATACCTCCATATTACTGGGCCGTCAATGAGGTTAAAGTGAAATTCCACTATATACCAGTGTATATACCACTGACCAAGAGACCAGAGACAAACAGTAATCAGCCACATAAAATTGTGTGTTCTGTGACAATTTTCTTTCACTTTTTCCGTTTATTTTTGGTTCTATGGTGTTATGTCACCTATAGAGATTTTTAATTTACCCCAGAAATGCCAACCTCGATGTCCCCGAACCCTGCCCCTATCCTCAGGTACCCCTTCGCACATAAACTCGTGACATTTCGTAACTTTCCTATATACGAACGTTGATTATGACAGCGAAAAAACTTTACCCTAAGTTTTTCAGCGACAAAACGAAACCTAACTCTTGAAAGCATGGCAACCAGAATTGTAAACAAATCTTTTGACGGCGTCTTTGTCAATATTTCACTTGCATTGTCAAAAGAGTATATCTGATATATGAAAATAAAATAAAATAATTGGCGTAACAGACACAGTGCGTAACACCCACATTTCGTTATGCCCACATTTCGTAACACCCACAGTCTCCGAACATACCCGAATGATGCACTGTTGCAAAATTTACCGGATATTATGAAATTTTCTGTTAACTCAATCTAACTTAACTGGCAACAGCGCATCATTCGGGTATGTTCGGAGAGTGTGGGTGTTACGAAATGTGGACATAACGAAATATGGGTATTACGCACTGTGGGTGTTACGAAATGTGGGCAGAATGAGATGCTCCCTTACACTCCAGCATTTTTTTGTTGAAAGCTTTGTTGTTTTGATATCAATTTAGAATTTTTGACTGATATAATGTGTCGTCATCTAGCGCCAATGTACCTAATTATAATGCTTATGTTCTGTCATTCTTCAACTGAATAAAGTCAGTCTGTGCTAAACCAAAGAAGATTTACGTATAACGGACTAACGGACAAGAAGCGAATCTCACAAATTCGACAAATACACCCTGAGTGCGCATGTCTACCAGCAATGTCGGCATTCGGCAATTGGTCAGTAATAAAAACAAACAAGTACTTGTTTTTCTTGTCAAGTAGTTCACTGGCTTACTGTTTTTTGCTGGTAGTCTTGTGTGGAGGTCATGAAATTCTGTAGTGGTGGGGACCACAGGATTAGCGGCTGTGTAGCGGCAATTGTCGGTTCTTGTTCGTTATACGTAAATCTTCTGTGGCTGAACACTTAAACAGGTCACTGCGTTTCATTTCTCTGCTACAGGTAAGATGTCTAGAAGGATGGTGTACCGAGTTATACCTGGGCATGTTTGGGGTAAACTTGGCGACACATGCCTACTATGATAATAAGCATCATGACCCCTTGACATCAAATCAGTTCAGATGGCGTTTGCAACGAAAAGAGTTACAAATTTCCTAGGAAATGTATAAACGGCCGACCTGACGGCTGGCTATACTTTACTTTTGGACGCTGACTGATCAACAACCTATATTATTTGTTCAGAATACTGGCCAAATTCCCTATAATTGTGTTCATCCTTTCATTCGATTTTGTTTTTTATGAGTATGACATTAGATTTTGCTCATTTTGTTGACTGCTCGAATCGAAGAATATAGTTTGTCGATCGATCGGTTGACTATGCACTTCCAATTAGCGTCAACTAGCGATGAATTCGAGAAACACACCGCGATACGTAAAAATGACACTAATGACAGATAAGTGTCGCCATAAAATTCTAAACAATATCGCATCAGTCCCAGCACCATCCTTCTAGACATCTTAGCTACAGGTCAAAGAAGATTTACGTATAACGAACAAGAAGTGACACTTGCGGCTACTCAGCCGCTAATCCTGTGGTCCCCACCACTACAGAATTTCATGACCTCCACACTATTTTTCTTGCGACTATCCAAGGCTACTAGCAAAAAACAGTAAGCCAGTAAACTACTTGACAAGAAACAGCAGTACTTGTTTGTTTCTATTACTGACCGACTTCCGAATGCCGACATTGCTGGTAGACATGCGCATTCAGGGTGTATTTGTCGAATTTGTGAGATGCGCTTCTTGTTCGTTATACGTAAATATTCTTTGTACAGGTTAGGTGCAGAATGACGGCAAATAATTACGTCGCGAGTGTTCCAAAACTACTTGAACGCGAGAATTATGATGAGTGGACATTTGCTGCTGAAAACTTTCTAATCATTGACAATCTGAAGGCATGCATCGACGGGAGTGAAACGGACGAAGCGAAAATCGCAAAAGCGCGGGCAAAGCTAGTTTTGACGATAGATCCTTCGTTATTCGTCCATGTCAGGAACACAAAAACTGCAAAAGATTTGTGGGACAAGTTAAAATCACTTTTCGATGACTCTGGTTTCACACGGTGCATTAGTCTATTGAGAAGTCTGATTCAATGAGACTCGAAAATTGCGACTCCATGGGAAATTATGTGAACCAGCTGGTAGAAACGGCATAAAAACTCAGAGGAACTGGATTTGAAAACACTGATGAGTGGATTGGCTCATTGCTACTCGCATGTTTGCCTGAAAAATTATTCCCCATGATCATGGCGATCGAGCATTCCGGCATTCTGATTACAACCGACGCCATCAAATCGAAGCTTCTCGACATGGAGTTAGAGGTCGATAAAGTAGGCAATGCCTGAATGCCTTTGTCAGTAAAGTTTTACCGAAGAAAAGAGTTGGCAGCAATGGAACCAACACCGGCGCTAGTCACAGTAACGTGGTCAATAGTTACACTAATTATGGTAGCTAATAAACCAAAATATGGCACAACCAAATAATTCTGGACTCAGTAGAAGACAACAAACTATCCTAACCCGCCTAAGAATTGGACATAACAAAGTTACCCACCAGCATTCACTCAAAGGAGGGACTCTGAGAAGCTGTGACCAATGCGATGTTTGCATATCGGTGGAGCATCTGTTCAGCTGCCCAAGATACAAGATGCATATATTCCTGGTGCGATCTCCGATTCGATATTGTTTCGTCAGAAACTCTAGACACGATCAATAATATCCACGGAATTTACTGCGATTTCCAGTAGATGGTGCAAGAATCGAATTTTGACATTTGCATTCCAGTATATTCTAATTTTGCTCGAAGTTCTCCATAATTCTACTGTTCCTTTCAACCAGCTATTTGTCGTTTCCAGTTCAGCTCTCTACCGTAGTTTTTTTAGTTATTTGTCGTTTATCTGCCGTTGCTTGAGTGTTGTTTTGAATAGGGTTTCATAATGGATATCAAACGCTGTTGTATTATTTGTGGACGAAATAATCAATCATCTATTCATCTGTATCAAGTTTCGATGGTTAGTACAAAACATTCAAAACACGTACCCAAGTTCAACTCTTCAATATAACGCGAGATTATTCTGACGCTGATAAAAACAAAGTTCATCTTGATCAGTTTTAACTTTGGTAGTAGTTATATTTGTGTTACTCGTTGATTGCTTGCACCTTGCACTACAGCACTCTTCCGAATGAATTGAAATTACTCAGGTTGATCTGACTTACGGAGGGTCCAATTCATTTCGAATTGAACACTACAATGATCAATAAACTCTATAATAACGTATTATTTTTTCCATGTAGTCCAACTCCACCACTTCTCTTGTCGATACCGATATTACGAAGAATTTCATCAAATTATCTGAAAACTTTCAGCACCAGAATTAAGTAAGAATTTCTATGAATTTTGATTTTATTTTCTCATAAAATATATAGAGAATATAAAGCAAATGCATCTATCTGTGATAAATGTATCAGGATGCATATCTGTGTTTACGTCTAAACAGAAAAACATCAAAAATATAACGAATTCTCATGGAAGAACTCGTGCAATTTCTGACAGAACTCCTGTATCTTTATCCTTTATTATGTAGAGTGTTGAAAAAAGAAAGTAACACAATGACTCTGCACGGAGTTCTTCTAGAGAATTCCCCAATAGAAATTTCGTCAGACTTCATATGTCGTGTGTCTAGATCACAGAAATATATATTTCTGTGGTCTAGATTTGCCGCTTGACGCCATCTGTAAAGAAATTTCAAGAATGTGAATCTTCCTGGATGTCATTATCAAGTGAGCCGTAGGTCTAGCGTTTTTGACGACAACATTAACATTGCACTGATATAGAAGTCATTTCACCAGGAATATATGCATCTTATTGCCAAAATACAAACAAGCGAGAGATGACCTCAACCCACAGAACTCATAATTATAACTAGAATGCGTTTCAAATATGGCAAATGGACAAATCATGCATAACCTGCAACACTGTAAATGTCCTCTTCACAGTAGCGGCGCAAAATAAAACGTGCGTAACTTGGGGATGGGCAATGGGTTGGTTCTATAAAACTGGAAATTTCAGTTTCAAATGGAACATCAGAACAGTAAAAATATCGTTTTATCCATAGAAGTTTTATAATGAAAAAATCCTTGAATAGAAGATACGAAATGAGATCTTGATTCACACCAAAAAGTTATTCCTATATCCTACTACTACAATGAAAATTACATTGAAAACATGTTTTTTTTAATGTTGAAGGACGCCAGACCGGGTCTAGACCACTTTCGCCAAATCTAATAGTAAACGCTTCAGTATGAAATGTATCGAATTGAAAAATTAAGATGTTCAGTGCGGATTTTGATTTTGTAATGCTGTGGTTGAGGCCACTTCAAATATAGATCACTTCCTAATCTACGAAACCCTTTTCTGGAAGCTGAAATCTGAAAAAGTTTTCTTCATTCTAGAGACACTTTCAACAGGTTTTTCAAGAACTCATTTATGGAAAGTAACGTTTTCTTTTTTCTTCTCCTTTCTCCAGGAATTACCACAATCCTTAACAAAACACTTCATCGTATCGAACGGGTGAGTACACAGTATTACCAATATACCCATAACTCTTGTCTATGCACAATATAATCGATGAATAATAAATATCCAATATTTATATTTATACTATCGTCACAGCGTCCAATATCCAAATCAGAAAGAAATAAAACTGACAACGCCGCTCTATTTACAAACAAACTAGTAATCTCAACAGACATACGTCCTAGATTTCTCTCATTTCCTCTTGGAATTACAAGGAATGACGTATGTGTTTACTTGGTGCAAGTTGTCCCCTTTGCGAATGCCCATGATTTGTCAAGTTTACGTTAGTTGACGATACATGAAACGCATTCTAGTTATAATTATGAGTTCTGTGGCTCAACCTTACCAGTGACATATCCACGCTATTGAATGGTGATCGAAGCGGATTTATGAAATAAAAAAATAACACTACTGTCATGTTCCGATATTGCTGGTATTACTGGCCACAGTAAGCATTTTCGATACGCTTTTTGCAGTGATAGTAATCTACTGCTGATGATATCGGAACGGATTGCCATCGGACATCCGTCAAAGGAACTGTCAGCGGTGACAGGTGTGACGTACCCTGTCTTATTTCAAAATGAATTAAATATTGGAAGAAATATCAAGCAATAGCGATACGGAAATCGGAAATAGATAATTCAGAGAGCTCAAGCTCTCATAACGAGTCTTTAGAGAATATTTATAATGACTGAAATTGTAATCTTCTACAAAATAGAGGTCGCATAGAAAAAATACCAAGAATAGAAGGGTGAATTCAAAATGTAGTAGGTATTTACACCCATAAGATTTTCAAACAACATTATAGGTGAGTGCGAGTAAGGCTTGCTATCTCGAAAAATGGGGTTCCCGCAGATTTTATTGATCTGCTGGATTTATTTCAATGCAGCATCAACTTTTACGCAAATATCTCCCAGTACAACTCGAAACATTTTTGATAATTTTGCAATTGCAATGATGTGACAACAAATTTAATCTGTTATCCGTTGACGTTTATTCGAACACAACCTAACCTAACTCAATTTGGAGAATACTGGGACTACAGGACCACTTCTGCAGCAGTAGCACCAGTAACTTTTTAGTCTCTAACAGGGTACCTCAAAAAATGGCGCGAAATAATTGCCAGTGAATCATTAAAATCGGAACGACTGAATTAGCTGGGGTGCTATTCTTGACATTTCGCAAACTAAGCATTCGAACATATGGTCACATTATAAACCTACCAGCCCGCAGAGGTCACAATGACTGAACATCAGAATGGGCGAATATGAACGTAGGCTTCTTATGCGAACGGTGAAGAATAGACCCCCTGGACAGTACTGTTCAGGAATATCGGAACATGACATACGTAGGTCAAATAAACCAAGCGTGTCAGCTGTCAGAAATGACGTTCAATGTTTTGGCCATTGACATAATATAACATACGTCAATAGTCAATGGTTTTGGCTGTAAACAATTTGGCCATTTTTGAAATAGGTGCCCAAATCGAAACAAATATGGACAGAATTCCAATGATAAAAATACGAACGCATTCGGTATTGTGCTCATGAACGGGGCTTTCAACAGAGAAGACTGGTATGTCGACTCAGCAGCGAGTGCCTACATCACAGTGTTGGAAAATCTGGAGAACAAAGTTCAAAGTGAACTCAAAGAAATTATGGTAGCTAATAATACCGAAGTTCTAGTAAAATGTATGGGAAATGTGAGTCTACAGATGAAAATACGAAATCAATTGCATAACATTGTTGTGAAAAATGCTCTATGTGTACCTGAGCTCACGACAAGATTTACAACTCTAACAAAGTTTTGGTAGCATCAGCTGATCTTGTTGATAAAGTATATAAGTTGAATGTACACCAGTCTGGTTTTGCAGAAAAATGTTTTTGGCAACTACTGCTAATACCTGGCATAGGAGACTTGGACATATCAATTTTGCATATTTGAAGAAAATGAACGCTGGCATATCTGAAGGATTAGAAATCAAAGGCAAAATTGAGAGGGAAGATTGTGTCATTTGCTGTGGAGGGAAGCAATTTCGGCCACCATTCAAACATAAAGGTACCAGAAGCAAAGATGTGCTGGAGATAGTGTATGCTGATGTATGTGGGCCTATGGAGGCTGTTTCTTTAGGAGGCTCGAGATATTTTTTGGTTCTCGAGGACGATTTCAGCCGCATGTGTCTATTTTTCTAAAAACCAAGGATTAAGTTATTAAATGTTTTAAAGATTTCAAGAGCTTGGTTGAAAGTCAGAGAACAAAAAAATAAAAATCTTCAGAACAGATAATGGAGGCGAGTTTTGTACACCAAACTACTAATTCCTACACACCAGAACAAAATGGTTTGAGCGAAAGAATGAATAGGACCATTGTTGAAAAAGCTCGTTGTCTTTTATTTGATGGAACTCTGGATGAGAAGCTGTGGGCTGAGGCAGTTAATACTGCGGTTTATCTCAGAAATAGATTGGTTGCAGCTGGATTGGATAACAAGACACCTTATGAACTCTGGAATGGAATTAAACCAGATTTGAGTCATGTTAAAATTTTTGGTTCGAAGTCTGAAAAAATGATTCTAGTGGGATTTGGAGAAACAGTTGAAGGTTATCGACTATATAATCAAAAAACGAAATCCATAATCACTAGTAGAGATGTTGTTGTAATGGAGGACATTGAGAAAGATAACGAAATATTGGTAAGGCTTGATTATGACATAGATGAACAAGAAGAAAATAATCAAAAGTCACCTGTTTCAGTGGGGGAAAACTTGCAAGAAAATTTTGATGAAGATTTTCATGATTTTGGTGAGGCTGATGACCCAAACAACAGTGATTTGGTGCCGGAAAAACATGAAAATATTGAATCTGATCCCACTGATATCAGTAGATCAACAAAAATGAGAACGGCCAAGAAATATGATGACTATGTAACATACATGTGCTCTAGCATTAATGATCCCTAGATATTGCAGAAATTGACAGTCCGAATCCAAATCCTATGAACGTCCAGGAAGCACTCTCAGGACCAGAAGATGAACAATGGAGGAAAGCCATGGAGAACGAGTTGCAGCCGTTTTGCAGAAAATGATGCCTGGGATCTGGTGAATCCGCCGGAAGAGAGTGTAATTGTGGATAGCTAGTGGGTTTTGAAAAGAAAAGTCAGTTGTGATGGGGATGTGTGTTATAGGGCAAGATTAGTTGCAAGAGTTTTTTCACAGAGAGAAGGAATTGATGAAACCTTCTCTCCAGTAGTAAGGTTTAGTACTTTGAGACTTCTTATAACCTTATCTGTAAATCTTGATCTTGATATTTTTCATTTGGATGTATGTACAGCTTTTTTGAATGGTTTTCTTGAAAAACCTGTTTTTATGAAACTACCTGAAGGTTTCATTTCCTCAGGAAATGAATCAAAGGTGTGTAAGCTCAAGAAAGCAGTGTATGGTTTAAAACAATCATCGAGGGCCTGGAACCTCAGAATAAATGACTATATTGTTGACTTAGGTTACAAGCAATCTATTCATGAGCCATGTGTTTATATTAAAAAAACTGGAAGTTCTTTAGTAATCATAGCATTCTACGTTGATGATTTCTTTATTTTCTCAAACGATATGAATGTAACTGGAATGCAACTGAAAGTTTGAAAAATTCTTTAAGTTCTGAGTTCAAGATAAAGCATTTAGTAAAGCTAAATATTGTTTGGGAATGCAAATTTTTAGAGATAAATCAAACGGTATCATACAGCTGAGCCAGAAAAATTATGTAAATCAGATTTTGGATAAGTTTGGTATGAAGGATTGTAAAACTACGAAAACTCCTATGGAAGTCAAGGTAAATTTTGATGATAGTTCAGTTTGTAAAAGTAAATATCCTTATCAAGAACTAATAGGTAGTTTAATGTCCCTGTTAGTTCTAACTAGACCTGATTTATGTTATACAGTCAGTCTTTTGAGTCAATTTAACTCATGCTATAACTGTAGTCATTGGATTCATGCTAAAAGAGTCCTACAATATTTACAGGGAACTGAATATTTTTGTTTAACATTCTATAAAGATAACAAGGACCTTGAAGGTTATTATGATTGGGGTGGAAATAAGAATAAGAGGTCATATACAGGTTTTATATTCACTCTTTCAGGAGTTGGTATCTGTTGGGAGAGTAAGAAACAGAAGTCAATTGCCCTCTCTAGCACCGAAGCAGAATATATAGCTTTGTCTGAAGCTAGCAGAGAAGCAGTTTACTTACAAGAATTATATTTTGAATTAACTGATTATTTTTGTAAAATTCCAATTTATAATGATAGTCAAAGTGCTCGAAAGTTGATTGCAAATCCTATATGCCATAGGAGAACTAAGCACATAGATATAAGGTATCATTATATAAAATATGTTATAAAAAAGGATTTATTATCAGTTGAATATTTGGCTACACAGGATATGCCAGCAGATTTACTAACAAAAAGCTTGAGTTCTGTGAAGCATCAGAAATTTCTGAGTTGTTTACGATTGATGAAAAAATTTTAATTATTGATAAGTGTTGTTTTGATATCAATTTAAAATTTTTGACTGATATGTGTCGCCATCTAGCGCCAATGTACCTACTTATAATGCTTATGTTCTGTCATTCTTCAACTGAATAAAGTCGGTCTGTGCTGAACACTCAAACAGGTCACTGCGTTTCATTTCTCTGTTACAAACTTGACATTTTATGATTCGAGTTTAGTTGCCTTCCGGCAAATTAACTCAAAAAACTTTCATAAAAAATTACTCGTCCTACGGACTCTATTCCATTGTACTGAATTCAGTACTCAGTACAGCTGTACTGCATATATATCACATCTCACATCAGAAAATTTTTTTGTACTGAAACGTCTCCCAAAATTGTACTAAATTGAACAAATCGCCTAGGAACGACACGTAAACACTTGTTGCACCTGCGCTTTAACAAATATAATTTTTAATTTTGAACTTTTTCATCGGGGTAACTCGATCTTGTTTCGGATGTGCTCGGAATCTTTTAAAATTAGAATAAATAAATTTTGTCATTGGCATTAGCACCAATAAATTATGGCTCTGGTATTCATAATCGTGAAAGTTTCAAATTGAGTTGAGATAGAGAGAATTGAGAGAAATCTTTCATTGAAAGATAAGCACGTTAGCAAATCATAATATTTTTTTATACAATATAGTTGGTCTTTGGAAGGACTATAGCATGCTTTCTGTTGTTAGAATAAGAAAGAGAAATCGTCGTAGAAGGCAATTGGAAGAGTTGCAGCGCAGACGTCGTATTATCAGAAGACCTGAAAACCTCTTCATTACTCTCTCAGAGAGACAATTCATGGATCTGTCCCAAAGCATTGTGCTTAGTGCTCGTGAAGGCACCTGAGCACTTTTGTGCTCATAAGCACTGTGCTCCCGAGCACTTTCTTGAACCAGTGCTCAGTGCTTCGAACATTTAACGAAAAGGCTTAGTGCTTAGTAATACCGTAAATATTACTAAGCACTAAGCCTTTCCATACTTCCTACTTGACGAAACATGAAAAAGTGGTTGATATCATAACGCGCCCACTGAAGACGAACTCTTCGAATTTGATCGCTTCCATATTTTGCGTTTCGATTTGGTTTTATCAGCAATCGGCTGTTTTTTTTTTCGATTAGTATTAGACTATGAATCTCGGCGCAGTAAGCAGTATAGATAGGTAAGTTATATTAAAAAATACTTTAAGGCTGCATTGAAAAGCGATGGTGAATGTAGACGACTCTGAATATAATTTCCAAAAAAACACGATTTAACAAAAACAAAAAATCCAGATACTCAATTCTTTTCGAGAGAAAATTGTATTCATCGAGGGTTGACTTAAAAATTAAATAAACGAATCCTGGACTCGAAATATAATTCTGATTTCAGGACATAATAATATATCAGACTGGATTTGCTTCAGGTTGGTTTATTTAAAAAACATTCAAAAAAATTTACAGGGCAAGTTGGAAAGTTGATCACTCCTGTATTTTCTTTCACATCAGTGTGTTTCACTGCGTTCAACTCAATATGCTGTTTCGTTGATATTTAGGATTCAATTTCACGTGTTTAATCTACAAAAAATACAATAAATCCATGTCAAAGAGTGATTCAAGTGTATAACAGGCATCATATTTTTGAAAAGTGCTTAGTGCTCCGTATGTCGATTTACTTTTCGAATGTGCTAAGTGCTCGAGATTCGGGAGGACTTTTCAATGGTGCTCAGTGCTTGAGGCTCGAAGCACTGAGCATCAGCGCTTGGCACAGCTTCGATTAGGATTTGCCTTAAATTTTACATCTAATATTAATGTGTAAAGTGTATAACCATTAATAAGTTACAATATACTGGAGGCTGCCCTCGAGAAAATTTGTTAACTGTACAGGTTGTACACATCTATTTAATGTGATATCAGTGAGATCAGCAAACCTAACTCGACTATGACATTTTCAATTCCACCCCATATAAGTCAGTTAATTCACATTTGACAATACACACCTATTTCAAAGAACTTTTTCTGATATTGGTCCAGCATCCTACTTTCTTAAAAAAAAATTCAAAATATTAGGGTCCTTTTAAAAATAATTTTATTATGATTCTGAAATTCAAATTCAACCTCAGCTTCCATTAGTTCTATCACTGATGCCTCTCTCTCTCTCTGTTTGTGGTCCGTCAAAAACAGAGAGAGAGGCATCAGTGATAGAACTGATGGAAATTAATTTCAGAACTCGCCTTTTGTACTAAATGTCATCTGACAAATGTAATCGAATGTATATACATTCTAAATTTCTAAAAAGAAAGGTGGAGTGGACGATTTGATGGATTGTTCAGCAAATTTGACTCGAATCGGCCCGTTTTCATTGATCTAGAGGGTTAAATAATTTAAATGTTAGCTCCCAATCAGGAAAAGAAACAAGATTAGTCAAATTGTTCTAAAAATTGTTCTAGAATTGTTCGTTCCGTTAACCTGCTGACGAACGTCAACCCTCAAAAGTCGAAACTTGTGCGAGCAATGGATCAACGAGACCTTTCCTTTCAACGTGCGATTACCCAGTTCGAAGTTAATTTCTCATTCTCAATTGAGAAACGAAACGTTAAAGGCGGTGAATTCAAATCATTTATGTTTGGTTATGCTGCAAAACAAAGCTGCTCTCGATTGGCGTTTGCTTTCGGTAGCGGTTGACGCTAAAATGACAGCGGTTCAAATTCTTGTTAATTTAATGACGTCATGATCAACATTGAATCGAATGGATTGGTCGATTAGTTGCAGTTGAGAAATTACAAACAAAACCTATTCAATACTCTGTTTGATGCCATCTATATACAAAACTAACTATGATAAATTAGTTTATCTCCGATTCAATTGCACATACCTATTAACATACCAAATAAAATAAAAATTCGAAGTCGTTCCCACATATATAATTCCAAATTGGAGATTCAACCCCAAAAGTTTGGAAATATCATTAAATATGGTTTCTTTTTTTGGAGAAGTGTAGCTTCTAGAGTATGTTGATTATTTTTGCTCTTGAAACAATTCCATTGTAAGTACGAATAACTTCCTCCATTTTGTTTCCATTGTCAAACAATTATTTTCTTCTTTTTAGATTTTTGGGTCTATAGCTGAGGATGGGCGCTTAGACGCCCGAAACATTTAAAATAAATTTGATTCTCCGTTTTGGAATTAAATATGTGGAGACAACTTCGAATTTTTATTTTTTGTGATAATCATCTACTCCACTTTGAGGATATACTACATATTTTCTATTAACATACTTAGGTACGCAGTGTCCTACGTGAGCGGTAACATGCGGCCGGCGCGGTCATATCAAACCGATGAAGTTATCGGCGTGTCCTCCGTTGGAACTACCGCGCGATGCGCACTGCTCAGGCGTTTTTGAGGCGGCTGCGACTAAGCCGGTAAAAATATTTGATATTTTCGCCTTTGCTGCTTCAGTCTATGCCGGTCAGCTCTGGTATTTTTAGCATGCGCTCACACGTAGGACACTCTGGTCGTGTTTACCGCATACATCGCAATTGCAGCGTCGACCACGCCGGCCGCATTTTACCGCTCACGTAGGACATTGCGTTAAATAGTATCCCTGGTCCAGAGCAATATCGGTATCAGCCATGCCCACTTTTCTATACATTCACGACAAAAATTTGGCACTGTTGCCTATACTCATATGAAGTTCAGTTCAGTCACAGAACACCCTATCTACACAGAAGCGCAACTGAAGCGTTCCGACCTAATCGAAAGCTTGGCTTGTATATTGTCAACCTCACATTTGTGTTGTTAGGGTGTTTTAAAATTTTCGAACAATTATCAATGTCCTTGGGTTATTACTACTGATAAATGTCATTAATATCGGATGAAAGCATCTGCTCAGAGTAGTTTTAAACGTTCGTTCCTGCAAAATTCAGTTGATTACTTTAAAACTATTTGAACATCAAAAAGCTGCCTACACCAATTTTCTATCTACTTTTTTTTAAAGGTGCAAAAAACAGTAAGCCTATTATTCACTGAAATGATTTTGGTAATTATCCAAATTCTCTGTTTATATTTGTTGAGAATAAGGGAATGTAGATTGCTGATCAACGAAGCATTTAGACGAATTTGATACGGGAAATGTAAGTTCTGAATTATTAAGACCTTCCTAGGGTCGTATCTTCAAATGGAATTAAAACTGCCCCAATTTCAGTTCAGAAGCAGAAATGCTAAGTCTGGAAAGTTAACAAAGGTGTATCACTTGAACTGTATATCAACCGACAGTTTGAATTTACCGCCAAGAAATGACATTATACAAGCCAAGCCTTAAATCAAGTTTACGAAAAATTGACCCCAAAAGAACAAAGGGACCGCCTTCAAGTTGCGCTTCTCTGTAGATAGGTTGTTCTGTGGTTCAGTTTCCGACCGTCTAAACGAACTGTACTTTACGGTTCACCTCAAGGCAATCCCCTATTTCCATATAACACGATACGAAATACGACAGAGAGAGAAAGGGTATGGACATAGAAATGATGTTGTGAAGGACAAAATTATAATTCTAGACCTTAATTACTCTATCCTTCTCAATCTCTCTTTATCTGCTAGATTGAGGAAGGAATTTACTTAGAGGCTAGACCTGAAAGATTCTATCTTGCTCACTCTGTAGCCCCCTCTCTCATTAGTTATAGGCCCAAATTCACGAAATCGAAAACTTAGTTCAATGCTCTCAAGTGACAGAAAACGCATGCAAATTCTGTCAGATTCTTTCTCAAACTTAGCTTATCGATTTCGTGAATATTGGGAATAATGTCTATGGCCCGAATTCACGAAATCGAAAACTAAGTTTAAGAAAGAATCTGATAGAATTTGAGGCTGAAGGCAAAGTCTTATAGAAGCCATCCTTCGAAAAAAATTATAAACTTCCATATTGGTTCCATCATGCTCATTGTGCTTGCTATCTGGGATGTGTTGACGTTGTTTATCGATTGGAACTGGAGACCTCGTAGGCAACTGTCAGAGTTCAGAATGAACAATACTGCTCAAATTAGCACTGATTGGAAGTGATGTAATTGACCGTGAATACTGTTTTCAAATATCAAATTTATTCTTTATGGAAATCCCTTCTGAGGGTTTGAAATAAATAACTACAGTGACATCAAACTGAATGTTCCTCAAAACGTGCATTACGAGTACTCTCCCCACTCTTGAATGCAACTTCCCCTACATTCTCTCAAAAGTACCCCAAAACCTGCATGAAGGTACCTCAAAAGCTGTTTGTTCCTCAGAACCTGCATTGTATGCCAAAATGTTCCTCAAAACCTGCGTTAAGGATATATATATATATATATATATATATATATACACATATATATATATATACACATATATATATATATACACATATATATATATACACATATATATATATACATATGTCCCGATTGCACCTACACTCCCCTGCCTATATGATGCGGCGCGATGGGCCATATAGGCGGGTAGTATCATAAGACGCCTGGAGAAGCCGTCGAAGAGTGAAACACGAGTAGCGGTTTTGTGAAGTGTGTCTAGTGAATAAGGTGTTTTTCAATTATATAGGGGAGAAGTTGCTTTGAATACACTTTTCCTTTGCGTGAATGAATCAGACTTCTATGAATGATATGCATGTACCCATTCAACCAAAAAAAAAGTTGATTTTACACTTCTCATAGAAGTCCATTTTTTTATTCAGAAAAATCTGAATTAATGCACGAAAGCCTCTGCTTAAAAGCGAAGTTTTGGGAATCATAAAAGTGCACACTTTCTGGTCGAATGAGATTGGTGTAGGACAGATAACAGACATATATTATGTTGAGAATGTTTCGAGAAATATCGAAATACGTAAAGTCATAAAACTGCAAAACCGAATGTTTAGTACAATTGACCGTATATATTCTTGGTTGCACACGAATTTGAAATTTGAATATTGGCTCCACTGAAATTTTCATCACGTGACGTGAAGTCACATAGTTGATTAGTAGATGTCGCCACTTTTATTAAAGTTCAGTAATTTCCAGAATATTTGCGCATGTTCATTATAAACTATAAGTTTTATAATGCGTCGAAAACGTTTTTTATTCCCTATATCATGAAATATTGAATGCTACAATGAAACATAAGACATATAAACGCATCAATGTTAGTTTCAATTGCCTTTGGTATAGCACTGTAATATGATAAAAAACTGGAAATAGATAATCAGCTTTTAATGAATATCTCCGGAAACCAGATCTTAGTTAACAAAAGTTAATCTCATTGGACGACACATAAACTAAATGATGAAATTTGATTGCAGTAGAGATTACCGATAACTATCAGGAGTGCCCAAACTTATATTTCTTCGATAATAAACTTGAATTTGCTCACCGTTATGAATAAGTGATAATAAGTGGCATGCACCGCAGCACTCTCCTTACCAATAATGAAGTTTACATCTTTTTGGAAATCGTACTTTGATATGAACACGTTATCATATCATACAGAAACTGTACAAAAACTTGATTCTTGATTTAACTTCATCAGGTGGTCCTTTTCATTCTATTTATCAGTAGAGACCTTAACTGATCCAAATTCCTGGGACACACCCCAAAAGTTTTTGGTATATTTGACATCTTAAATAATTAGGATACTTGATTATAAAACTTTCAAGATTATCTGGGTATATATTATATTTTCAATAAATTAGATATATATGGAGAGAAATTTGAAAATTGGTAGAAATCTTGAAGTACAGCTTATCCAATTCATCTTGTCCCAGAACTAATAATGTAAATGCCCAGCAATCTCTTCGAAGTTTACTAAGATAAAAAAACTATTACATGTGTTCACTGTGTTGAAATTTATTTCTAGGTGTTTTTTCTTTCGTCATGGTCTACGCTACTTGTAAGCAACTTTAAAAGTATCAGAGCTTGTGTCAAAATGGATCGGACAAGCTGTAGCTCAATTGAAACATATTTCCAAATATGCCAAATGCCAAAATACAGATATTTAAGGTAGCGACATATCCTTCATCTCAATTACAATGACACGTGATAGAAATTTCAGTGGTGCCAACTATTAAATCCTCAATACACGTGCAACCAAAAATATATGCAGGTGGTAGTTGTAAAATTCTGTAAGAGCTCTATAGTATTCAACTGTTTCTTGAATTACTCGCATTGAGGAAAATAATCACTGTTCTTGGATAAAAAACGTCTCCAAAACGATAGATGTCGATAATCAGTATTTTTTTAAATTTTATTGGTGAACTCTGGAAGATCGGGATTTTCATTTGGGAAATGGCTATCTATTAAAAAGCTTCTGAATGTTACCTTTTTATTCAATCAATGAAATATTACAGTAATTTTGTTCACCGGAATATCCACTATAAGAGTTAGCAACAGTCATATAACTGAAACTTCATTGTTATATAAGAGTAGTGTATTCATTGTGACCCATTTAAAATAGTAGCAACCTCATAAAACATATTTTTCAGAAGACTGGATTGTTTTTCTTCAGGTATGCATCAAAATTGATTTTTTTCAATCTGTCAACACCACTGGATTTTCACATGGTTTTTGTCGAAAATTACATATGTATAAACGAAGACCCATTCATGAAATTTGATGTTGTAGTAGGCTTCTCCAATGTCTATTTTTTTGAAAAAAGCATTCTAATTCGTTTGCGAATATGTTTCATGAGGGTGCTCCTATTAATATTGGTTCAATGGCATATATTATATCATTTTACAAATTGATCTATTTTTATCGAGACTACTGGGTGAATTTGAAAATATTACGTCCACCTAAATGTTGAAATATTCAGCAACTCGTCAGTTGACATTCGAATAATTGTTCCACAGTCACTGTAACAACTTGAAGCAGCACTTTGCTCTTTTCTGAAAATAAATATTCTCTGAACAAAGATCATTCACAAAAATACAAGAAAGATCTTCCGAGACTATTTTTATCATAACTCATGTGTTGTCAAAATTTATTGGACAGTGTTCACTGCTTCTAACAATCAATTATAAATTATCTCACCTAGTCCTCATTTTAAAATTACAACATATGAAGAAGAGGTAATTAATTATCATGAGTTACAAAAATGTATACAACAAACATATATTCTGCCAACTATAAGAGTGTTTATACATAACTCTTCATAATCCACAATAGTATTATATTAGAAAAAGGGACAATAAATTATAATCAGTGAATAACAAATCAACTACCACATTTCAAATTTGAAATATACAATACAAAAATAGTTTCAACTGAATGTGTACAGCTCCACTAATTTCACTTTCTCTCTAAGATGCTCATACAGAACAGATATCGTTGAAATTTCTATTTAGATATCTTCAATATCAATTCCTGAGTAGCTGGACTGATTGCAAGTTTATTGGTGAATATGTGAGGAAGGAATATATATTTCGTCCATATAATGAAATGGACAAACTGCCTCAAGACATAAATTCTATATTGTACACAAAGTGAAATTGGTCAAACTGTACTTGTGAAAATGAGGTTGACCAAAGGTAGGTTGCTATATGTATCAGAGGAGCGATGAATCAAGAAAATATTATCTACCTGAAGATATTTTAGACATAAATTGTTATATCTTGACAAGTGAAAATATAAATCTATCAATTCACGTTCTAAAAAGTGACTAAAAGTTTGTCTCAGTACACTCAAGTCGTATAAACTAGAGATACATCTCACGTTGTCACAACTGAAATCGTATATCTACGTATAATCTGGAGTTTAAATTTCAGTTATAAGGATCACACATCTGCACATGTGATCAGTCAAACTTTAGACTTTTTGTTCAAGACTTCACTGCAACAAGAAAGATACTCTAAAAGCTGAATAATAATAATGAGTAACTCGATAGATAGGTATCGGTATAAAATGAGTGAATTCATTACATAACATGCGTAAAAAGAATCATGGTATAGGTACCTCCATTTCTAACTAATTTCAATGGCATTGTTCAAAATTCCGAAAACGTCAGGAATTACATTTCAATGAAATTGTTACAAGCAATTTCCAGGAAAAATAGGTGGACAATAAAAAAGATAAAACGGGGGTATACCACGAATCTGTGGGGCAATGTAGCCATATTGAGATTTGCAATCAACAGGAAACAAGAATCGAATTAATATATTGGCTCCCAACACGTACTGAAGCATAACATAACGATATTTCTCACACTGTTTGTAAATGTTTTTCATAATGTGCGATTCAAAAGATTTTGCTTTGCTTTCAGTGCCCAGTACTTCTTGTGCAGTGAAACGTCATATTCATACAAATCAATCTTTGTTACAAAAGTATTAACGGAATAAGAATACCAATACTGCTTCTTAGAGATTATATATTTTCGGAATGCATGTTTTAATATCACAAGTATCTCATTTATATATATATATATATATATATATATATATATATATATATATATATATATATATATATACTTACGGATAAATCAAATATTTTTCTAAAATAATACTCTCGATATCAATCCACTTATGAAAATAATGAAGTGAAATATTTCCATGGATTGAAATTGAAATACTCAGTGAAAAGTGTTAGACTAGCTATGTCAAGATTAGTGATGTTTCAAAAATTATTAGCGCAATTGTTCATTCATACTTTCATGAAAATGAAAGTTGATTTATTGTCCGTGATCAAGAATTAACTGAAAGAAAAACGTCACTTCAGCTGAAAAGTACATATTTCTTATATTTTCATCTATTTCAATAAAATCGAAATCTAAAATTAAATTTCATTCATTCAGTCAAATTCTGAGTTATAACAAAACATCATGTGAGGAACAGGCATTAGTGAGTATTTTAAAGAGATTCAATAGCCATAAATCACATATTCATGAAGATGAGTTGTGTCAAACAAACACAGTTCAACATCAAATAAAAAGAATACAGTTCAATTCCTAAGAACGGCTATATGAATTTGTAGTGGCCCTATTAAAATAAAAATAATTTTTAAATAATTCATATTGATTCGCATCTTCCCTCCCACTCGAGTTTAACTTTCAAAATTCTTAGTTCTACTTATCAAATCAATGTTCGGAACTTATAGAATTTTCAAGTATGTACTTACAAGAGTTGCAGGCCTACAAAATTCCAGACTAAATATCATTCAAAAATGTTTACCCTCAGATCAAATTGATCTGAGTGTTTACCCGTCGTATAAAGGCAAAAGATTCAAAGAAAATTGAAGGGGAGATGTGATGATGAGAAGATCGAAGCTTCAATGTTATAAAAACCTCGATATACACCAACTGTCCAAGGCTCTAAGAAAAAAAATAATAGATATTATTCAAGAAAGTTGTCCATCAGAATATTCTGAGCAGAGGTAATATATTATTCTAGGAAAATCTCCTTGACCAAGTGATGATAAATGCTAGGTTGATGGTTACCTCTAAAATTTATTTAATTTAGGAAACATGTTTCAATGTAAATATTTTGATTTAAATTGGTTGACAATGTTTCTTGAATCTATATAATTTACTATATTGGAGCCAAACAAAAAACTTCTTAGATGGAAAAATGTACGTTCATAGAAATTGACATAAAAAAAGAGAATCGGGATAGACGAAGAAAATTTCTAATATGAATATAATAAAAACAG
This sequence comes from Zygogramma bicolorata, assembly GCA_032362365.1. Classification (NCBI taxonomy): domain Eukaryota; kingdom Metazoa; phylum Arthropoda; class Insecta; order Coleoptera; family Chrysomelidae; genus Zygogramma; species Zygogramma bicolorata. Next base: position 216,517 of record JAVJAQ010004223.1, read on the forward strand.
ATGAGATATTCAAAAAATGAACAGAACATGTATTGTCTAATTCTAGTGACACATGAATAACCACCTTAATAATGGGGAAGATGACCCAAAGCTTTTCGTAGGTGACAGCACGACTGCATGTGCCTAACGAGTGATTTTGCAGGTTATGCTTTATTTTTATTTTAATGAATATTTTCAAAAGATACTTAAGAATCATGAGGATGTTTTCTCCAACCGATAGATATGGATGTTTGTCTGTACCAGAACTGAAAAGTTTGTTGAGGGAACGTGGTGGATCCCTCAAAGGAAAATAAAAGATCTGAGTGAAAGGTAAAAAATTCAAACTGATTACAGAGGTGTTTCATTAAAAATATTATATCATATTAACCATCTACTAGCCCTGCTACGTTCTTTTGTAAGTGACTGGAGCATAATCTAGAATGTTCAGAAGCCTGAAAGCTCCTTCTTTCCAGGGCTACTTCCCACTGCTTTTTCAGTTTTGTTTCTTTTGGAAATAAATGCGTACCCACATTTTTACATCCGAATGTACTACATAAGACCATTTTATGTCGATTTCAAATCTTCATATTCTCAATTATTGCAAAGAAGGGACGTTTAATGTTTTGAATTGTTGTCATTTGGCTTGAGAGGCTGTCAAAGGTACATGCAGTGGTGGCGCTCCTAGTGGTAGAGTTTTGCAGCCGTCATCCCCATTAGGTTTCAAGCGGCTTATATCCGGTACGAGACAGGAAACGGTATTCATTTTGAAAGATCATGTAAAAGAGATTTGATATAAGAATTCACAACTCTTCAAGAATTTTCTTGGATTCATTCCTTGGACTTTTTTTCTTTGGAGCATATTCTTAGTAGCAAATTTTGAATAGGTAATATAAATAGTATCACTTATAATGTTTTCATTACACAACAAAAATTGTAAATATATAAATCATAAAAAATAATCACAATATAAATGAAACAATTCTTACTCAAGATTTGGTGTGTTCTTGAAACTATTTACAATTCAAAAATTTCGACATTTCATATTACAGTATGAAAATAAATAATTCATCACATTATTTCACTCTGTTCATAGAAAAATTGTCTCACACCATGAAAGAATGATCACAGAGAAAATACTCATTGCAATACATTGATATCCCAGATTCAAATATCACTTTACAATACAAATCTGAAAGGCTTCAATGACAACATTATTTTCACATCAGTAATTGAAGCAATATCATTTCACAATAGGTTTTAGCATATATTATGCACTCTCTATAAAAAACACATGAACGTTGGTCAAGTTTACATCTATAGCTTATACAAAGGTTGATAAAATTTATTCACGAACCAGCCAATGACAAAAATACAAGTTTCTATACAAAGTCAATCTGATGCGAAGAGGGCTCCCACGCGATTCTACACGAAATGCTGTACTAGACCGCAGTGGGAGTTCTTGACTGTCAATGCCATTTTGCTTTTTGGGCAAAAATATCAGCCCTGAGATTTTGTGCGAAGCAGATACCCAAAATCTAAAACAAAATATTACAATTGGTTAATCACTTTTTCTAGGAGTACAGTATTACCTTTGAAATAACGAAATTTAGTGAGATAGTAATAATCAGTACAAAAATGGCGAGCATGCATGACGAAATCGGTAGATTTTTCCAAACATTCTGAATGCAATAATTTATAGTATTGCAATGCAATATTTTGGACATTCAGAAAAAATTCTGTGATCCTACAAACATCAGAAAAAACCCATTTAACACCTTTCCCAGAGACATTCATGTTTATGAATAGGGATTAAAACACACAAGTACATAGTCAATGAATGAAATTTTCAAAAGTATAAAAGGACAAAAATAATCATCATCCTTGTCGTCTTCTCACATAATCCATAGCTTCCTCCCCTTCTTCTTTCCCTCTGGGCACAAATGGAGTGGAACTGTCTAACATGATGGGATATATATATTAATAATATAAGAGTAATAATAATATTTTCTGAACGTGTTCGTTTAATACAAAATTGAGAAACCATTACAGATGAAGGATTCGTTGAATATCGATTTGCAAGCCAATCAGACAAGGTGATCACGATTAGTAAGTTCGTCATTTGCGGTATTTTGAACATGGAATCAGCTGCTTCGTGTAAGTATTTTGAACGGTTCAATATTGTCCTTTCCCTTTCAGTGATTTCAGGTCATCCCCAAAAATCACAAATATTCGTTTCCTGACAAGTGGCAAGTGATGTAATTATATTTTTCAATGAATTTTTAAGGACTTTTGATAATTTGAATTTATAAATTCATGTGATTATATGGAAATGTCTGATAATTATTCGAAAATGTAGTTTTGCACCTTTCATTTTTCAAAACCCTGAAAGTGGTTCTCAAATCACCAGAATCTATCAAATAAAGTAAAAGCTCAAAAACCACCCTGTTGAATAAATCTACCAATTAGGTCCAGAAATTGATAAGAAACACTTACGTGGCAAAACAACACAATAAAAATGCAAGAAGCTATAGAAATCATATTTTTTTCTGTCCATTCCTCTATTGCCTCAAGACAGCCTTGCTCGTTTATTATTCTCGTTACATCAAAACTCTGTAATAAAGCCATAAAAACGGAAAGCTATCAACAAGACCACATAACATATAGATAGGCTGATTGGATGTCCAAATTTGCAAACTTCCATCATATTCTTTACACAAAACCATTCAAATTTTATTTTTTATTTTCCACATTTGCAAATATGAATCATCCTATTTCAATAACTGAAGAACACTAAAAGATTAGTATTTGTGTGCAACACCAACATTCAATTTTTTTGGTGATGAGCATGTACCTGTAGCACCATAATTCCAACATTAACAGCTGCTACAGGAACCAAGTTACTCTCAATCCATTCTTCGCCTGCTCTTAGACATCCCCTTTCAAAAATATGCCTTTCTCCTGGCTGCGATTAACATTAGATAAGCGATATTCAATAATTTTTCATTATCCTAGTGATGAATATTCAATAATTTTTCATTATCCTAGTGATGAATCAGATTTGAAAAATAACTTTCCAAAACGGAAGGGCAAAAAACCTTGTTGGAGACATAATTTCAACTGTATTTATATAAAACCAGAGAGAAATGACTAGCAATGACACTTAGGAAATGGCACATATCTTCATTGAGAGAGGAGAAATACAATAATATACTGTAGTAATGAAATTGAATTATATTTGTTCTCTGAATATATGTAGCTACCTTCCAAAAGGACTCAAACTATGCCTTCGAATAATAAGAGTAATCATCTATTAGTGGTCTGTCAAAACAACATTTGTTATAACATTCTCAGTTGGGTAAGTCTATACGACAGATTACTGTTAGAATGCAGAATTTCAGCATGGATCTTGTTGGTAGATTAGATAGCATTTTTTTATGGATCATATCATCTGCTATAAAGAGATCAAGATTATGTTCAATATATAAAACAAAATGCCATTATTTTGGAAAACTCTGATAATATGCATATTCCATGCTATGATACCACATAGATTAGGATATCCCTCGTTTTGTCTTCCAAATTCGAGAGAAAGTTACGTTTTTTTAAGGCTGGTAGGTTTGATCATCAGATTTGTTATCATGGGAGTTTTTCAAAATATAAATTTGCTCTTAGAAATAGTAATATGATTTGGTGACTTTTCAAATTATGAGAGTATAACAAACAGGACAAGTTTGTAACTAAAGAATAAACTGAGTACTTACAAATCCTGGCTTCCTAACGTCATATCCACATTGTTTATTCTTTATTATCTCCTGAAATGATGAATAGTTATTATTCCCAGCACAACATCTGGTTTCTTCAAATAGTGTTAACTTTGAATTGTTTAGTTTGCAATGGTCTGCAGGTTTTCGAGCCTGTTTTGTTTGTCGATAACTACGGTAGATATTGTCAAAGGCAATGCGGTAATGGACAAGTCACAACACTTTGTCCAAAACCTGCAAACCACGGAACTTTGAGAGAAAAGACTTCCCGCTATAGTGTACAACAATCTTGTGGAGACATTTCAATAGAGTCCAAAGGTCTTCTAAGATATCGGGGATTTTAGAATTCTAGTATAGGTTAATGGACATTTCAATAAAATACCAGTTTGAAAAAATATATGAGTCTACAAAGTAGAACCTCGAAAAGAAAAAACAAGAAAAAAAAGAGACGGTAAGTCTGTATTTCCTTTTTTCTGTTGAATTCAATCATTTTTTTCTACCTTCAGCTTCTCAAGATATTGACGGTAACAATCAACCGCACGACCATTTTACCAACATTTCACTATACATACATACTGAAAGTTTGATCAAAATGCTATTGCTCTGACGGACATTGTTCACTTACAAATTACACACCTTTCTCAGTGGTTTGCCACTTGTCCGCAGCCTCCCTATTGGGATTTCAAGATAAGTGGATACGCCCTCTGGTTGGAATGTCAAGGTGGTGTCAGAATGTCTGTTATTTCAGATAGAACAATCAGTACTAATTCATAAAATTTGGCGGTACTTTTTGAACATTTCGAGGATTAAGAAATTAATAATCATCATTTATGTTTGGCCATGGATTTGAGTTAAAAATTCATTATGTTACGATAAAATTTATTCTAGTTTAATTTTCATCTGATTGATTGAAAATTGTCAATTTGTTGACCACTCTAAAGATATCGATAGATGTGATAGAAAGCTGTTATCTCTTTATTCAACTCAATAGCTGAAAGTATTTTCTCACAGCTTTCAAAAGAGTTGATTGACAGTTTCATGAAATACCATCTCACCTTTGGAGTTCTTTTACAGCAGGAAAATGGAACACCGCAAGCTTCTCTACTGCCTACATCCTTCGAAGAACAGTTGAAATAATTATTTCTGTCCCAGTCCTTTGGCCCTTCGATACCACAGCACTGCAACTGAAGGAAAAAATAGGAACCTCCATTAAATAATGAAAATCTCAGTACATACCCAATCTTCCTGTATCCAATCTATCATATTCTGCTGATCAGGATCCTCTCTATAATGGATGATAAACGTTTGGAAACCAATGGTGGCTTGAGATTTTATCTAAAAAAAAATTTATTTTTCAAAGCTTCAATATAAATTTTGTACAAAGATAACAAAGAGAGTATCTCCCACACAATGATTCTCACTAACAATGGGTTTACAAAACCGTGACACGTGTGTCGCTCGGAAGGAGGAAGCTATTGGATATCACAGTTTTCTGTACGATTCTCACTAACAATGGGTTTACAAAACCGTGACACGTGTGTCGCTCGGAAGGAGGAAGCTATTGGATATCACAGTTTTCTGTACGATTCTCACCTGACAATGGCTTCACAAAACCACGACATGTGTTTTGTTATACAATAGCTTCCTTTTGACAGTGAGAATCGTACAGGAATGATATTTTTTGTTGATATAGATTTTAATCGAGTATCAGCCAGTTGAATTCAATTTTCGAAAAAAAATACCAAAAATATATACAGGGTGTCCCAGTAATGAGAATTTGATTGATATATCGATAATTCAAAAAAAATATAGAAAAAAGTTTCAAATGGAGGTTATACAGTGTGACACACTTAAGATGAAGACATCCCTGTATTTTAGTCACTTTCGAAGCAGAGATTTGATTTTTGGTACACTTTTGGGTCGAACTTTCGCAATACTTGGCCCGAGTGACAGCCTCAAACCCAGCCTACTGCGATCCCGTGGAAAGGGAAATTTCTCGATATTTTGCTTCGTTCGAGAAACCAAAATGAGTTATTCGTTGAAGTTGCTCTGAAATAGATTTTGACCCTAAATGAGTATAAATTTCCTACTGAAGAAACCTTGTTAGCGAAACGCGTGTCGAGAGTGCAAAAAATATCATAATATCAGTTTGGTGTTAGAGTAATTGATCTCTGAAAGTTTCAACTTTCACACCAAAGGTTTCAATCTCATTATTCGTTCAGTAAATCGTGGCACCTCATATCTGCTTCAATACAACATACATACAAATGGCCCAGTTTTTGGACTTTACTAAAGTTTGTCGAGTCATTGCTGTCTATTATTGCTTTTTGATGTTTAGAATTGTTTTTATTTGAGCAAACCCTCTTTGAATCCCCCACCGGTTTCGATTTGGTATCCTTATCAGGCATCTGTTTTTGTTCTGGTATGTGGTCTATCTTTCTCAATATATCACTACATTTTTTGTGCAATATGAAGGAAAAAATATCCGGTGACCAGTTGAAACATACGAAATTCTTCCTCTAACTTCATCATACTTCGAAAACTGTGAAAGAAACTGTCTGGCATGTAACAGTATCAAAATTAATTATTGAAGAATAAGAGTGGATCAAGAACTGCGCCACGTTTCAAGTCAATATTAAAAGATAATGAAGTTAACCCGGGAGAACTCGGGTACTATTCAACGACGTGAGAACTCGCTCCTATAGATTCTTTCTCAAGCTAGCTCGCGCTTATAGATTTTTTCTAACGCGAGCTCGCGCGTATAGATATCTTCTAACACTGACTTTTCATGATAAAAACGATTTAATATTGATTCTAGTTGATTTATTCTAAATTCTAAAAACAACAAAGAAAAATGTATAATTATTCAAATTTAATCGTCACTTTCGTTGCAATTGTTATCTTCACATTTATAACAAGTGAAAGTTGTTCTAAACTGCTGTTCAGTTTTAGAATCCATTTTTTTTCTGTAGAAAAGCTCAAACAAATGAAAGAAAAAGCAGAAAAAAATTAAAAAAGGTTCCTGCTAATTTGATGAAATAAAAAATCACCAACAATTTGGAGAGAAGCACATATTATGTAATCACTCGCGTCGTTAGATTCTTCCTAGCACAAGCCACCGACTTGATCGCTCGCGCGTTAGATTTTTACTAACTTTAATTAACCCCCCCACTCACGCCCCAACAAGCATGAACTGATAAAGGAATTCTACAGGAGGCATTCCTAAAATATGGAATCAATTTGACAAGAGATGAAAAAAATCTGTAGTGCAACTGAAAATGTTATATTTTATCTAATAGTGCGAGTCCTGCCGGGTTAAAAAAGATCATAAAATTATATAAATAAACGTGGATTTATGTAACAGTAATTTCACTCAAACTTTCACTTCAACTTTGTAATTGATTTCCTTCATTGGTAGGTCTTAGAGTTAGAATTCTATTGTCATCCAATCCGTAATTTACGCTTGAGCAAAAGCAAACTACAAAGAAAAAATACAAAAAAAGTAACATGGTCATGATCACTACCAATGATAGAATTCCAATTCTTGGAAATGATGGAATGTACTATTATTCAGAATTCCGCAGAAACAATACTCACCCAATCTTTGAAAATGAACCCTAATATACCAGCAGTCATTTCGCATAATAGAAGCACAGACAAAAATATGGCATACTAAAAAAATAAATACAAATAATTGGTGTTATCAATTTTTCTTTCATTCATCTCACTGTTGCTAGCAGACAGGTATTTTCTCGCAAAGCACCAACACACCCAGTAAATCCAATGACAAAAGTTACAGTACCTGAAAAATTTATCATATACATATTTTCAGTAGAAAGAATCAACACATATGACGGATGAACAAATGTAAAAAATAACCTAATAACATTGTTTATAAAGGGGATACATGGTCAATCATAAAAAATATCATTAGAAGGGTGGATATTAGGGAGATATGAGATTAGTGTGCTTGTTTACAAATCTTTCTTTTCCTACATTTCTCTTGCGGACATTGTAGCTTGAATCGTACATAATCTTGAATGCTTATACAAAATCTCATAAGATGGTAGTCAATTCAGGAATACAAGTGGAATTTTTTGTTAATGTCCTAAATCATTCATATTTGGAAGAATGGAATTTTCATTTCCTGTATAAACTTATATCGGTAACTCTATTTTGAAGCTTCATTATCTTTCTTCCAACATTGACACATTGCACCTCTTACACCTTTCAGAAATGCTTCAGAGAAAGAAACTTTGCAATGCATTGTCAAGTGAATGGAAATATCAACATCATAGCATAGCTTAACTAACAATCCTTTTTCTCTATAAACAATGCTAATAGTTTCAACTTCATGACATTTGTTTCATTTTCAAACAGTAAATCAAGTAGAAATCTTCAGTGGAAGATTCGAGAGGGCGTCGAGTGCAAGTGTTTTTAGCTTGGTGTACAATTTTCATCCAAAAAGCTATTATTCACAAAGTATAGAAGATATAAGAGATCAAAGCAACGGAAATTTCCTTATGTCACAATTTTTTTATTGAAAAAATATCACAGATTCCAATATGATTCTCACTGACAATGGGTTTACAAAACCCTGACACGTGATGCACTGTACAATAGCTTCCTCGAGCAAGATTAAACACGTGTCGCGGTTTTGTCAACCCACTGTGAGGAAGAATCGTTAAGGAATTTGTGATATTTTTTGTTGATATGGACTTTCATCATTCATCAACCAGTTCAATTCGATAATTTTATTATATACCAGGCTGTTCTAATTCAAATATCCACCTGGAATCTAATGAGAATTTGACGTATATAGAGAGATGATCAAAACAAAACGAAAAATGTTTCGAAGATAATCCAATATTGCCAAAATATTCAAGAATGCAGAAATTATGCTTCTCAATGTGAGAGAAATGTTGCTAATGAAAGATTTCTAGGAGAAATACAAGTACACATCAGTATCTGAAAATTGACAGTTGAAGGTTGCACATATCAATGACACTATATAAAAATGTATGAATATATTCTGATAGCACATAAGAATTGGCTAAGGCACAGTATAATCAGGTTTACAATACCTCTGTGAATAAAGAGCATACAGCTAGATATGCAATTTCAAATTTTTCAACTTTTCCAATGATTCTCTGGAACTGAAAGAGCTGAATTATTTTTTTTACTTCATTCAGCAGGGCTGTAACTATTTCAACTAGATATTGGGAAAGTGGCCCAGAGACAAGCAATTTTGTCCCAATAACACTAAGTATATCTCTCAATGTTCACAAAATCCTCTATTCTCTAACAAAATGATTAATATATCATGCCAGTTCAAGAAAAAATGGAATCACAGTGGCTAGTTGCTGTCTTCTCTCTGGATGAGTTTTTTCTATATGAAAATGTATTTCTCCTCTTCAATTTATTACTGTCTTTTTTGTAAAGCTACCTTTTTTAAAGACATGCTGAATGGAATGAATGCAGCTCTTATCATTTGACACTATTCCTACACATTATCTACCTATTCTCGAAATGAAATTCATTCATATTTTAAACAATTTCCATTGGAAAAACTGATGCATTCGGGGATACACTAAATATTCACTAGTTTACCAGTGGAAAATGCTAGGAGTTTCATGAAGAAAATCTTTTTTGGACTCACCTATACAAATGAGCACAAATGCGGGATCTAGAGCAATGTTAGCTACTTTTCCTAGATTATTGAAAATATCTTTCTCGCTCCATGCCCATACTCCTATTGTGAGAATACCAAGACCAAGAAGCTGTAAAAAAGAGAAATGCTGTCAATAAGCAATCAGGCATCATTTCACTTCTACTTACCCAAAACAGTACATTGAAGCCAAAAATCATGTACTTCAAACAACCACTGATTTCTGTTGTTTCTTTTCTGTATTTCCTAACAACAGGCATATTTGGCAAGCTGACAGTCATGCCGAATGAGTATACAGAACTATATCTATTGCCAGGAATTAATTCAAAGCAAAAATGAGCATTGCCTTTTCCATGATAATTGAATGGCCCCTTTCCAAGCAGGAAATACAAAAATTGTTTTGTAATCACGGAAAGCACTTCAAAGCACAATTATCGAGGTAGTATGGGAGATGTTGGAGAAACTTGAAATGCTGACAACGAACATCATCGAAATTAAATGTTTTTATAATGAATGAAATTGGTTTGAAAAAAACCCAAATCGATTGCCTTCGTGTAGTCGATGAATCGACCACTGACACCACTGTCATTGTCATTAATTTCATTAGTGTCACTGTCACACTGTCATGACCGAGAGTCAGTGGCTTTTTCTGGCGCTCTTGAATTCCAACGTATTCGTCGTTTCATCCCTCTCACACTAAGTGTCTGGCCCTAAGTGACGGAGAAAAAGACAGACGAATAGATTTTGAATACACGTGCGCCAAAAAACGCCTCAGAATGTTGGGTCTGTCACTGTCGGTAACGCCTGTCACTGATGTCAAATGTTTAAAATGCTGATGTTGATGTATGTTGCCATCTGTTTTTAGATAGCGAAAGCAGTATCCGAGAATATTCAACTAAATCCTTAGACAATTCAATCATAGAATACCACCATTGTTTATAGATATCATTGTTTATAGGGATACAGTTAGTCAACCCTATGGAGATATCATTTGAAGGGATGGATACTACGGGTAGATGGCACTAGTTATTTCGTTCCCAAGTCATGTCTTTTCTCTCGCTATACTTACGGATGTCGTAGCATGAATCACATATTTTCTTGATTACTGATATATAATACTAAAAGATGGTAACCAATTCAGGAACAAAAGTGGAATTTCTGGTCGATGCCGTAGATTATTTATAATTTAAAGACTATTTCAATGCCAAAACGTTCTTTTTCTTCATAAATTTCTACCAACCAATAACTCTAATTTGAGGCTTCATTACCTTTCTTTCAACATTTACGTCAAACTGACAGACAGAGCTCTGCACTTATTTTTCTCAGAGGAAACTTTGTCGTACACTGTTAAGTTAACGGAAATATCGACATTATACTGTAGATGGCGCAACAAAAACGCTTCAAATCCATTTTCCACAGGTATTGACAAACAATGGTCAAGGTCAAACTGGAACATAAAGTCATGTCTTTATTCTTTCGCTTTACTCACGGATGTCGTATGTCGTAGTATGAATCACACATCTTCTTGATTACTCATTCATAATAAATACTAAATGATGGCAATCAATTCAGAAATAGAAATGGAATTTCTGGTCCATGTCCTAGATTATTTATGTTTTGAAGACTATTTTAATACCAAAACCTTCATTTTCTTCATAAACTTCCAGCGTCAACTGTAATTTGAAGCTGCATAATCTTTCTTTCAAAATTTACGTCAAACTGGCAGACAGAACTCTGCACCTATTTTTCCTTCTTCAGAGAAGGAAACTTTCTCATTCACTTCAGAGTAAACGGAATTTTCGGTTATAATGGCACGAGTGCATAAAAATTACCGATAATTTTGCAAGAAAGCGTGATATCCAAAAATTGCAAGTTTATTTCCATAAACGAAAGTGCCCGAGTCCGAAGGACGATGGCTCTTTACAAAATATGAAAATAACCGAATGCAATTTGTATAAGATATCACGCTTGAATGCAAAATTATCTGGTCATTTTTATGCACGAATGTAATTCATTGGAATATTTTACGAATAAAGAAATTCTCAAGGAAATGTTATTTCTTGTTCATTTATACTTTCCTCTATAGATTGTATGGAGTACTCACCTAAACGCGAAATGTTTTTCTATTTTTGAAGTCTTTCTGACATTTATTTGTGTTGTTTACTGACGTCTAGCGATACGGTTTCAAATGTGTTGTTATGGTGACTTGATACAATGCAATTACCGCTGTAAGTTTTCGATTATTGCATTGCTCTTATGGGACATTTTATATATGAGGGAAATATTCGGTTAAAATTGCACGAGTGCATAAAAATTACCGATAATTTTGCAAGAAAGCGTGATATCAAAAAATTGCAAGATATTATTTTCATATTTTGGCGAAAGCGCCCGAGTTTAAAGGACGAGGGCTCTTTTACAAAAATATGAAAATAGCCGAATGCAGTTTGAATAAGATATCACGCTTGAATGCAAAATTATCTGGTCATTTTCATGCACCAATGTAATTCATTGGAATATTTCACAAATAAAGAAATTCTCAAGGAAATGTTATTTTTTGTTCATTTATACTTTCCTCTATAGATTGTATGGAGTACTCACTTGAACGCGAAATGTTTTTATATTTTTGAAGTCTATCTGACATTTGTGTTGTTTACTGACGTCTAGTGATACGGTTTCGAATGTGTTGTTATGGTGACTTGATACAATGCAATTACCGCTGTAAGTTTTCGATAATTGCATTGCTCTTATGGGACATTTCATATACGAATATTCATTCAACATTATACTACTGTAGATGACGAAACAAAAAAAACTTCAAATCCATTTTCCACAGGCATTGACCAACTATATCTCTATAAACAATGTAGATATAATTGTTTATAGAGATCTAGTTAGTTAACCAAATGGAAATAACATTTGAAGGGATGGATACTGTGAGTAGATAGATAACACTATAGTCGTTTTACTTACGGACGTCGTAGCCTGTATCACATCATTTTCGTATACACAATACCGAGATATGGCAATCAATTCAAAAATAGAAGTGGAATTTTATGTTGATACCGCAGATCATTTATGTTTCGAAGATTATTCTAACGCCTAAACCATTGTTTATAGAGATATAGTTAGTCAATGCCTGTGGAAAACGGATTTGAAGCGTTTTTGTTACGCCAACTACAGTATAATGTCAATATTTATGTTTGTGATATTTTTGCAGGAGTTTGTTTTATTTTTTTTTTTATTTCAACTGACAGCTTCCAAACAGAATGGGGTTCTGGTATAAGGAAGTTAAAATACTAACAATGATAATCATAAACCTAATAATACATTAACAATTGTTGCTTGTACTCTGATGAATATCATTATTCTAGTACTTTGTTTTTCAATTTTTTCGAAAAAATTTGTATGGATCTGGAAGATTTCATTTCTTCTGGTAATTGAATACTTCTGTTGAGCTTGAGATTGGATTGTTTCCACCCTTATTGGTGTTAATAATATTTAGATGATAATTATTGAAAGTTCTAGTATTATAATTGTGTACAGTAGAATTTTTAAAGAACAAAATATTACTTTTCTGAAGTTTTTTCGTTGATTTGTATATATATTTGGCTTTTTCGAGTTTTATCAAACAGTTCAACGTCATGTTATTAGTCATTTTGTACAATTCCGACGACGGAGTGTCCCATGGTTTTTTATAAATTACTTTGATTGCTTTGTTCATTAAACGATAAACTAAATTTTTTTGTTTTAGATTGCAAGAAGACCAAATTATAATTAGGTACCTTATACATGAAAGAATATATGAATTATATAATAGAATTTGTACATATTTATTCAAGTAAGGTATTCTTTTGATTGCTCCTAGAAACGGAACAACCGTTTTTTTAATTTTATTTATATGTTTTTCAAAATTCAATTTACTATCGATGATCAGACCTAAATATTTATGCTTTTGAACTTCTTTAATTAGCTTATTTATTTTTATATCAAGTTTCACATCATTCATATTTTTCTGTTTGAAAATTATATAAACCGTTTTTTCTGAATTAATTGTAAGATTGATGTTTTTTATCCATTTTTCTATCAATTCCATGTCATGTGTTACTTCCTGTTTTAAGTTGGTGATATTTTTTCCAGAGTGGAATATAGTGATATCATCTGCAAAAGAAAAGTGCTTTCCATATAAATTGAGTTTCTTTTTACTGTCTACATATAATAAAAAGAGAATTGGAGCCAAAACAGAGCCCTGTGGAAATCCAATTGTAGATAATTTTTCATCACTTGTGCAATTATTGATTTTAACATACTGTACACGATTTTCAAAATAATTTCGAAATAAATTATGTGCATTACCTCTTATACCAGATTTGTACAGGATATCTAATAAAATATCATGGTTAACTGTGTCGAACGCTTTTTTAAAATCCAGAAATATTGTTATCACATAGTTACTTCCATCTAGACTTTCATAGATGTGATTCATGAGGTCGGTCACTGCAGATTGTGTGTTTCAATTTTCTTGAAAAGCACATTGAAAGTTATCAAAATTATTATTATCACTAATGAAATTTATAATTTGAATTTCCAGAACTTTTTCGAAGATTTTGGCAAATATATTCGGACCGAAGATAAATACACTTCACCCCCGTACCCCATCCTTAAAAGGGGGGCTAGTCGAGAGATCCTCCCCTCGCGATATATAGGTTACTTTCAATTTTTCTTTCGGTACGTTTTCGATTCGCTGACCTGATTTATATTCTATTCAGACCGCATCATTGGAGATAGATGCTGATTTATGCACATCAGAAACTAACATTATTTGTGCATGTAAGCCGGATAATTGAAACCACCTGGTGAGCCGACTCAAACGACGTTTGTTCAGACTAAGCGCCAGATAACATCCAGATATCATATTTTATTCAGACTGAGAAATATTGCTGAATTAGGTCTAGCCATATTTGAGACAAAACTCCAACTGAAATTCTCATACGGGGAATAAAAGTCCCCTTCGAGGTGTGAAACTCTCAGAATTCCCTTTTCAGTAACCAGTATTACAATTTATTGTTTGAGAAATAGTATGCTCGGCGATTCTAAAATTCAAAAAAGAGCAGGTGCATGCATGAAATAAGCAATATAAGTTTCATGGAAGAAAAATTCAAATCAGATGTTCTGTAGTATATCCCTTCTCGATTTTTGAGTTCCAGTATATCGAAACGGTGCTTTTTAAAAGGTTTTTCTCACGAAATATTGATGATCTCACGCATGGAATCTCCTGGACACAATTTGGAAATCGTGCTCGTGATCAACCTGATGCACATATAGTTATAATCGAGACTATTATCATTTTTTTTCTTCAGTCAGATCAACCTTGACCTAAGACAATATTTCAGTTACTTATTCAATTTTATTACACAGAGATTACATATTTCACATAAATAGTTTTCCCTACGATAACTATAATAATATCATACATACAACTAACAGTCCTATTTTTATAAAAATTAGTGATAGAATAAAATGTTCTTGAAACATCGTCTAGGAATAAAACGTTAATACTGATTGTTGATTGCCCCTTACCAAAAGGTAGGGCGGCATATCTTTGGTGAGGATTTCTAACCATGCCATGTAGAGGGGTGCTGACACAGTTCCTTTTCTTGGCATTGGAAGAGACCTGCAATCAAATGTTATCGTTTTTGCGAATTGACAAAAAAATTCGAATACTGATGATATATACATGATAATTAATAATAATGATCAAGGACTGTTGTAATTCGACATAATTAGAATATGGCAATGAATATAATCATGAATCATTGCCATTTTTCACTTCAAGGGTGTCAAAAAATCAAACACTACCCCTATTATATCAAGAGTTTCATCAAACAATTTTGTTATTGAATCGAATCAAAATAATTTTAAATCGTGAGATTATATAAAACTCAATTCAATAATACATAGAAAATATAGCTCACCTATTTCAACCTTTTTTAATGCATGTTTTATTTTTTTATTTATTTCTTTAACGTCGGCCTATTTCCGCTACCAAGGCCAATCACCAACGCCGGTGAGCACACTTTCCCCAACCGGAAATTTTGCCGAACCCTCTGGTATTTCAACCAGAGGTAGGGATCTTTAACGAGCCCAACATCAATGGAATCTGGACCGCCGGCTTTACGTCCCCTCCGAAGGACGACATATCCTCAATATATCTTGTGCTCATTGATATATTATGATCTGCGAGCTATGATATGCTATTTTGCTGCAGCTGTACGGGCTTTCGACACGGTATTTCCTTGCATGGTCACCCATCCAAGTACTAACCGCGCTCAGCGTTGCTTAACTTCAGATATCGGAATGACTGTCAGTCAACCTGAAGAGCTGGGCCATGTCCTAATGCATGTATTCAATGATTTTATTGTCACCCAGAGTGTTTATTTTGAAAATACATGTTCACTCATTTTGAGATCAGTTACTGTTCAAGCAGTAAGTCAACATAATATCCTGTGATATCACTTCTGTTATATCGCTACGGTCTATATTTTCAGATGTAATAATTGCGATGTCCGTGGTATATATAATGTTTGAGAAGTTCACTGGACACCGCTATCGTTAATATTGTTAGTGATATACACTCAGCCCACCCAACAAAAAACAAAAAAACAAAAAAAAAAAAAAAAAAACCCACCGGAAAAAAGTATCATATACAAATGTAACTAGTAAGCATTAACTTGGTTGTCGAAAAAATGTATAGTGCTGCCTCTACAGTGGTATTATAAAAAAACTTTATAAAAAATAATGAGTTATCTTTGCTACACGTAAGAGATAGAAGAATAGAAAAGTCATTAACGAATATTTAAAGTCAAGATCTTTCAGAATTGGGTTTTGCGTTATTTGAATCACGCACCGAAAGGGCTGACCATGATAGAAAGATCCACCTGGAAACGCCTACTACTTTTACCGCAACGCCATTGAACATCATGTACTCAAGAATAAGATCAGGTTAAGACTGTTCATCTCAGTGTTGAGTAAAACCGTTTTCAATTGATAGAGTTAATGGAGACGAGCCATTTTATTAATGAGTAGTGAGTAAAAAAGCAGTGGAACAATTTCGTACCTGGGAAAACTAAATTACAATGAATACTTTTTGAGAAAAAACTGCTTTTGCATAGAAAGAAATACTCACATTACTATCAGATTTGCATCACTGGAATTCTCCAAAAGCAGTTCTCGTAGTCTGAGCTGTCTATACGTTTTATCTTGGGAAGCTGAGAGTTCGGCTTCGTTCACCAAGCAATCTAAAAGAAAAGTGGACAATAATAAGATTCAGATAGTAATTTCGCTAAAGTCAAAACTCACCATTCTCTCCCACCTCATCCTTTGTCCGGAAACGGGTGAGTAGTTTATCGAAAAACTCCACCGTTGAATTCTGGGGTTTGTCACTTATCGAAACCATCTTCAGACTGAAGTAGTCCAACCTGAACTTTGACAACAAATATGCCATGCTGAAAAAAAAAGATAACATATTAAATAACTGAGGGGGAAAGGGAGCGAGACAATTGAAATTCCATGATAACGTTATTCGAGTGTCTTTCACTAGACAGTTTACAAAATCGCTACACATTAAAATTCCAAGTAACATTTCGTTTTTTTGGTAGAAGAAACTTCTGGGACAGTTATTATGAATAATATAGCCGGTTCAAGAACGAATAAATGACCAGTTATTGATGGTATAACAACAGAGATGTTGTAAATGTCAGAATTATAGTAGCGCAAATCCACATATGCACTCATTCAATACAATTATAAATAGTGATCAATACCTCAATGCATTGGAAACGAGATTGATGAAACCGCTATACAAAGCAGGACATATTAATGAATTACAAAATCATCGTCAAACATAATGGATTTCAACATATCCAAATGTTTTCGAAAAAAATAACGTTAATCAGAATTGATAAGTATCTTGAGGAAAATATTTTATTTTATAATTTAAATACAAAACAAAAATGGTTGTAAAAATCGTGTAAAGTGAAAATATTCGATATTCCTACTTTGAATTATTATATGAGAAATGGATATTATACAATAACTTTATCCTAATGAAATAAGTCACAAAAGTTTTATAATGAACATTTATATAGTACACAGAATAAAAGCAGAATTTATTCTGAGAATAAAATTTCCAAAGTCGCAAAAAACTTTTTTTATTTAGCATATTTACGATAGATTACCGAATTCTATTGAAACAGATATAAATCTAAATATTTTTATGGAAAAAATGGTGAAAAAATGGACTCTTCAAACTCCCAGATTTTTTTTAGAAACATATATAGAATGAAACTTTTCTATGTTTTCGTGCTGTTATTTTCATTGTTTGGATGTTTTTTATATTATCAGGTCATTTATTTTTAACCTCATTACAATTATTCGATAATATATTTAATCCTTACAAGTGCAATAACTTCGTAAGGTTTAAATATTCATTCACTTATTTATTTTGGGATAGTAATGTTGGTATAAACTATGAAAAAATTGTTTTATTATTGCCAACTAAACTTCACAACCTTCAAAATATAGTAAGTAGGTACTTCTCTTTTTCTCATTTCATATAGAAGTTATGCTACTCTAGATCGAAAGGATTATAAAAAAAAATTACACTTTAATATTACTTATGATATATCATTGGAATCAGAAAATGACGGGGGTTACAGAACTTCATTTCGGTGCCGAGATGAAACGGATATGCTTTACAAGATGTTCTATTGGGAAATCATAAGTTGATGTAATTCTTGGAGCGGAAAAAATGGCATGCTCAACCCTAACCTTTCCAAGTCCAAGTTTGAAAAACATCTTATTGAAAAATGAAGGAGTGCACCTGTATACCCAGCTTTATATCAGCGAATACTCACTTTCTTTCCTCCATTTCGAGTTCATTCTTGTTGGTCGCCAATGCAAACACACGAAGTTTGCAACAGGACCAATCATTCCTTGTTGAGATAATGTACGGCAATAACATTGTCAAACCACCATCGTCATATAACCACCATACATCTATAAAACCTTTGACTTGTTTCCTTTTGAAAAAGTTCATTCGATCGATGGAAAGTTGCTGATCGGGAGACATACCAAAGACGTCCTTCAATCCTGGGTATTTTTTGGTATTCCGTACTTTCTTCGAGTCCTTCGTTGCTGTACCTAAAAATATTTCAATATTATCAAAACTCAAAAAAAACAGCGTTGTTCATGTAGAACATCTAATAACGTAAATAACATAAACACGTCAATTGATTTCAAAGTGTACGCATTTTTTGGCAATAAAATGAAATATTTTTTTTCAACCCCTTAGCTGCAACCCTCCCCAACTTTTTTTTTCAAATGCAAACCTATGTCGTGTATGGGCTCATTGAAGAGCTCGTGAAAAATGGAATCTGACCGTACCCTTTCTTTTTTACTCATGTATCTACGGGCGAATTAACGCTTCAAAAAACAAATACATATTTTTTATCAGGGCATTAAATTTGGTACAAAAAATGCAACTTTTTTTCTTTTTGAAGTACACTGGGATGGAACTAATTTTATGTGTGAGTTTTTTGTGAAAAAATTAATTCCAAAGAATGTTGATGCTAGATAACGTTATCAGTTTCACACATAAATCAATAAAATTTGTTGTGGTGTCTGCCCAGGTTGGTCTGTTCTTGAAATTTGTAAACTTCTAGAAACTAGGTACTGGTGATCCTTAGCAATTGTCGAGCAGTGTACATCAACATATGCTGAATGCCACTTATTTGTTTTTTGCAACGTTGATTCACCTGTAGATAACACTAAGTAGGTGAGTGTTTTTTATTAATTTTATTCCGGACTTTTGCGCACCCCTGTATAGACTGAATGTGACTTTTGAGCTCGTATAAATTATATTCATCGAGATCAGTTTGTCTGAATATTCGATCATTGTACTATTATTGGAATCAAACAGGGAAACATATCCCTGGATTCCCTGGAAACATTTCGAATCGCTCCTTGAGAGTATTCTTTCAAAAATTGGGTACGCTATTTCAACTGTCTGTAGGGGTTTAATTCAAGATTAAGTGTCACTAACGAATATTATTTTTGAAATGCTCCTTTTTCTCTCTGGAGACTCAAAACACATTAATAAAGTCGATTCGTCTGAATATTGGAACACTCAATTTTAAATTCTGTTGGGTATGTAACACGGAAAAAGACGAAATGGTTTTCAATTGCCGTAAGGTCTAGTACAAAGTTGATTTTTTCAGGGGAAATCTTACTTATAGAATTCCTCTCTGGATGTCCAATATTCTGGAGACTCAAATTAGAATCTGCATGCATCATATTACTGGAAGCCGATGTTCTAAATTCGTTAAGAGTGCTTAGTGTTAAGGTGGCATCGGGATTCGGGGCTCCTTGATCATCATCTTCAGTCAGTCTGCTATAATCCAAACCGTCACTAATTCTCAAGATAGCAACCGACACTCTGTGGTCGAACGCCGCACTGAAAAAATCCAAAATACAGTGGAGAACTCTTTTGAACGAGTAAATAATTTACTGTAACACGTTGAAATAGGAGAGCAACTCCTCTTTGTTGCAAGTCTGCCAATTATTTTTATATCCCATCATAAGGACGTTCGGGCTCAGTTTACCTATTCCAGTCGTTTGAATTAAAGCTTTGGCTCCAACTTCGAATGACATGTTGTCGATGATGGTATAAAATGCCTTGATTTTGTTGGTTCTGAAATAGTTGTAGGCTTTGTTCGTCTTGTTGAGTCGCACTCTATGAGAAAGGCGTTCCTGAAATAGAATATCTAAAGAGTATTTGCTAGGTGTTTTGTTGATAAAATCTTCAATCTTACATTTATTACGTCACCGATTACGAGAAGAGAATTGTTCTTCGTTATCATATTGGCGAAGTCGATCAGCTGAGGTCTAGTTTGTGGACTACCACCGAGGACGAGTATTTGGGGTTTATAAGTTTTAACGTGTTCTCCTATATTATTAAGTCTTTGGGCCGTCGTTAGAGCGGTTTTGTACGTCTGAGCCTGGGTCGATGATCCCCAGTTCACATCTGCAAAAATCAATTTTCATCACAAATTGATTCTCGTGTTGCTTAGAACTATAGGGCTTGGACAACACAAAAAATAGAAGTTTCTTCAAGAAGAAGGGGAACAGTCAACCTTTAAATTTAATCACAGGTTGTAATTTACTTCAATTATATTTGATGTATTCCATTCGAAGTACATATCATAAGATCTAAAATTCTCACCTGGCTTCCTGTACACTACCAGTAGATAAAGTCCCCAAATGATACCAAAAGTTATCAATGATGACCACCAATTGATCAGGAACATTATGACCACGCACATGATAAATCCACATAGACTTAGCCACGTGTTGTAATACTGAAAAAAATAGGTTTATTTATTGTTCACATTCCCACTGGATCAATCTAAGATTATAATGGTTTCGGTATCCCGGAAAGTTTGGCAGAACTAATTCTTGGACAGTGTTCGCGTCAGAAGGACGTGTCGATGCCTAAGATCCGATGTTTCAATTACCACATCGAGTTAGAAGCCCCTCTACTTTGAGAACAAAATTTTAGAAATTGCACATCGACAGGTGAAACCTCGCAGAAGTTTCGATTTCTGACTTTGACTGGAAAAACGATTTAAGATGTTGGTCGTTCGATCTTTAATGGTACAAGATCTGTTCCTAGCATAGATACGGAATATCAGGATCTGAATATTTCTCGAATAATACAAGTCACTTCAGAGAAATAGTCGTTTACAGCAGTTATCATAGTTAGTTTCAATTTCAATTATGGTTCCAGAACTTTCAATTTGTCGAGTGGAATTTCATATTATGTATATAATATCAAGATGTGAAATTTCAAATCAGGTCACACTCCACATTTTTTTTTGAATTTATTTTTCTTCCCAGTAGCATCCCAGTAAACACATAACACACATAACATTTCGAATCAATCACAAGAGGAAATGCTTGAAACATGAAAGATAGAGGTTCAGAAATATACCAGAAACGTGTCGAAATCAAAGCATCAAAGCAATATATCTGACATATTTCAAAAATAGGCGATATGTGTTATCAAATGACACATGCCAGAAATATTTCAATAACGTGTATATAGTTGTCAGCACGAACAAAAGGGCATGCGCACAAATACTCGAAGAATACAGTTTGCCTTTGAGCTAGAGCGTCCATCCATCTTGTCTCGTCATGTTTTCTTGTTTTTTTTATGCGGTAAAAGTCTATTTTGTGCTATTCACATATGAGCATTGTGCAAGAAGATTGTTTAGTTAGTTTAGAAATGAGTGGGAAATGGAATATTTTATAATCTCTTAACGATCTCCAAGTAATTTCTATTTCAAGAGGTGAGTCAATTTCTTGATATCTTTCAATCGGAAACTTCATAAAGCATTGTTACAGTAACGGATAGAGACTTCAAAAAGTTCACAGGAGAATGAATAAATGAGCAAATGTGGTTGTTCTAGGAACACTTCTGAGAAGGTATAGGTTTGCATTTTTTGAATTAGCAATGATGAAATGTATAAAATTCTGTAGATAATGCCTAGAAACGATTTTCTCCGATGACAGAGACTTTGAAAGGTTCACGTCGACATCCTTCCAAAGAGGGAAACAAAATGATGAGCTGTCACTTCGTCCTTACATTTCGATATTATGATTAATGAAAAATGATAAAAACTTACCTGTTTTTTGTATACCATAATACCTTCTCATCGTACAAGGAATATCTTCATCTGAATTTGACATGTTTCAAAAAAGTGTCAGACTATACACATCAAATGATAATTTTGATTCAAGAAATGTTTCGGATATGTGATTTCATGTATGAATATGCAGTTTTGTTATGTATCAGGAACGTTTCACATGAAACATTGCCTTGAAACGTTTCATACCTTGGTGATTTCTGGTTTCTGCCATGTTTCAAGAACGTATCTGAATCAAAAGGTGAAACGTTTCAGATGGAAAATGATCGGTCTCAGAAATATTTCAGACACATATTTTGGTTAACTGGGTTCTTCCAGTTCACTCAGGGGAAATCTTAAAATGAAGGGATTCGTACCTATAGGAGCCGTGCGAAGTATATGGTAGGGGTAATGTAATATACTGCACTGCGCAATGTGAACAAAACGAGCATTTTGAAGGGGCTGTCATTTTCCGCAATGCTTTAGGAAGAAAACGAATAGTGCCGAAAAATTGGACACTCTCAAAACTATAAGTGACTGATTCTCCTATTATTCCTCCTAATGTATAACATATATAATAAATATCTGGATTAGCACGAATTTGAGTCAGAAATTAAAACTTGGGCAACACTACAAAAGCCCTTCCTTGCGTCGGCATCTATCAAACAGACTGTCGATACCACAAATTTTTTCTTGTTTAGCCAATCTAGACCAAACTTGAAGCGACATCTATTGTCAGTAATTCTCTATTCTACAGGTATGGCTGACAGTTCCAGGCAAATCTCACGGACGTAAAAACAAGCCACATGCATCAAGTTTCGAGTGATGATTGGTAGCAAATTCGCTCTTCCAGCTGTAGGGAAACCTATCAAAATGCATAGTTCTACGCAACTTAGGATTTTCAGAAGTATTGTGATGTAGGATTTTTTGAGATTTCACCGAGCAAATTTCGACTGAGTACGAATTATTGATTTAGAACCAAGATACATTATGTTTATAACCGTAACATGAAAAAATAACATACTGTACCCTGAATGTTGGTCTCCATCCCAATGGTTTGATCAAAGCGGCATGGAAAGTACAGAAATTGATGAGAGCGTATGATGCCAAGTAAAAGTTCGAAATCAATGGAGCAATCGCGTTGAGTTGAGCTGAAAAATAGAAGTTGTAGAAATTCTAATACAGGAGAGTAGTATACCAATCCTACCTATCAATACAAAAGCCGTGGACACAAAAAAAGTCAAAACGTATCCTCGATATGGTTCACCGTGTTTACCATATCCTTTGGAGAAAAAGATGAGTCCCGGATAAATTTTGTCGACACCCAAGGCTTGAATCAGTCTTGGAACAGAAAGGAGATTCGTCAGAGCAGTGCTGAGGGTAGCTGCAAAGCATCCAGCGTAGATGAGGGGCCACCAGCTAGACATTATTTGCATCATCTGCAAAATATTACTACTGTTGATCAAAGAACGTAAACTTTCACGGCCGGTGGTAACTGATTCTGGGGTGTTATCCGGGTTTGTTTGCCGTGGTCCTGTCATGGCCCGGGTAATAGTTGGTTGGCGATAAGGCGAGCGGTCATTGGATTTTAAAATAACCAGGCTAGATCACGATAGATTTATGGGTAGTGACATCTTGGTGGAAATGATGACATAGGCGAAAACTACATTACATTTATTACAGCAGAGATAAAAGCAACTATAAAGGCACTTGAAGTGAAAAACAATAAATATATGAGGCTACCAATAATACATACGCATTTTATCAAAACCAAGTCTTACTCAGGAATCGAAGTCTTGTGGTGTATTCATCTCAACTAGCTGGATATCACCCTAAACACAACACCATTGTCAGACTCATTAGAAGAGTCATAACATTTCATTAAAGTAATAACTTACGCATGATCAATTTCGAAATCTTGCAGCACTGTTAACTTTATCACTTCTGAATGTTTATTTATTTGTTACTTGACCACGGTACGCTCTCCGGATCTTTCTGTTTCAATTGAATGAATAAAGTATTTCTAAAGGCGGATTTCCACCAAACGGACAAAACAGAAACGAAACAGCAACTGTGTCGATTTCGACACAACAAAAACTTTTGTTGTCAAAATAAGAAATATTTTCAAGACTTTGTGTCGCGAGTTACTGTTTTTGTCTACAACTAAAAGTCCCGTCGCCAGGGGGAAAGATCAAAAGGTTTCGGTGTTTTGTCTCTGTTTTTGTAAACAGAGTCTGCTATGTGGAAAGGGCTGGCAACAATAGTTCACTATTTTGTTCGTATGTGACTGTGTGAAATGATGATCTCAGTTCTTTATTTATTCCTATGTCATCATGTTCCAGATCTGCCATAATTTTGCCCGTTCCATAATCTATTCGTCTTCTCAAGAATGATCTTATCCAGTATCTTCGTTGTTTTCGCTTTCGCTTCTTTTGCTCAGAAGATTCAATTACAAAACACCGGAGGCCATTATA
Source organism: Zygogramma bicolorata (assembly GCA_032362365.1). Lineage (NCBI taxonomy): Eukaryota > Metazoa > Arthropoda > Insecta > Coleoptera > Chrysomelidae > Zygogramma > Zygogramma bicolorata. The sequence goes on from JAVJAQ010004223.1 coordinate 241,139, forward strand.
AAAACATCGTCTTCAGAAGGCATGATGAAGAGATCGTGAGATTACACATTTAAACAGAACACGCGACAGACTAATTTTTTGTTTGTTTGGTGGAATTCGAGTTTCGAGTTTGTTTTCGAAACTACAAGTTTTTTGTTTCTGTTTTCGAAATTGAAACTAGTCGCAAGCGAGTCCGTTTGGTGGAAATCCGCCTTTAGATCTCAACACTAAACTATGAGTGAAGTGAACAATTACATTTCATGATTACCGTCGTTCTATTGAAATTATTGGTTATAGAGCGGCTTTTTTTATCGGCTACCGGCAAGAGCTGACTTTAATGATTTGCCTTGAGAGTTTTTATGATTCCTGGAATCTCTATCAGTTTTCAGCTTTTGATAAAAGGGTTCTTTTGGCGTATTCCAGTTGTTTCGATCTTCAGTTTATTTTGCACCTAAGCAGTCTAAGGGTAAGTTAAAGTTTCCTTTGTTTGTTCTCATCACTCGCGGATCTCCTGTGACAGTTTACTATATTTATTTATTGAAAATTAGTGGAAGTTTTTTTTTTCGGAGAGAATTCTGTAATTGATGAAGTACTTGTATTTTTTCATAATGCTTGTCTCGGATATTCTTTCGAAACATTGCTTATATTTTTGCAGGGATGTCACTGTCCACAAGTTTTTATTCCTGTTTTTTGCCTGCAGCTGTGGTAGGCATTATCAACCACAGCTGTAGGCGGAACATCAGGAGTAAAAACCTGTGGACCACGGCAAAAAAAAACAGAATCAAATGATTCTGTTATTTCAGATCCTCACGAACTCATACAATACATGCAACTGTTCATAAAATTACAACTTGAAGAAAATATGTATCAATGAAATGTATTTCCATTTTTGATACAGTCCCTGTCACACTTTCAATAAACATCATCTGGATAACTTGAAGCACAAGATTCATTGAACAACTAAGAGAGCTAATATAAAAGAACAGAGTAACTACTTCATCTGAGGATATAACTGAAATATACTAAATAATGATCAAAAGAATTGTAAATATTGTCATACCATCTCTGTTGGTTCGAGTAAATCATTCATAGACATTCACAAAAAGGAAGTAATCATTATTCAGTCCCTCTATACACACAATCAATCATAAAAGTGCAGTTTCAATTCAGTTCTATTTAATTTCAGTGCAACTTTTTAATTTCAGGATAGGATATTTTCAAACATTGAGAGATTCAAAATCCAAAATGTCGCCTTACCTGATAGCTATTGAAGAGACCATATTTACATGTGTTGTTGGCAACACATGCAGTTAATGTCCCGTTCGTCAAGTCACTTACAGAACCACTTGCATCTCTTAAGGCAGCACCTCCAGCAAAAATGACGAAAAGTGCATAAGACGCCATAGATATCATAAGGGATAAAAACGTGCCCTTAGGGATCGCTGATGCTGGGTCCTAGGAAAAACACATTCAGTAGGCAAACTCAGAAGAAGTTATTCCCCATTTGTACGGATATTTCATTATAAAAAGGAATATCTGTGAATGAACTGATTCATCTCATAAAATTCTATTACCTTCAAGTCGCCAGATATATTGGCACCAGCCTGAATTCCAGTCACAGATGGAAAAAATATAGCGAAAACTTGAAAAAAGTCGTAGTCTACACCGTCCTGAGGTCTATACATAGGTCCCCAATTCTCAGCAAACACAGTGGCTGAAATAAAAGAATGACTAATGAACTGATGAATACATTTCCTCTATTTATCTCAAATTATGTTCTTCTGATAATGTTTTTGATCTCCTACCACCTAGTAACGCACGTCCATCAATTCAAATATTTATAAATTTGCAATGACAGTGATCAACTAAATGTTGTATATACATCTTGTCACGCTAATATATATATATATATATATATATATATATATATATATATATAGAATTTATAGAAGTTTCGAGTGGATAGATGATACGAGGTTTTTTTTGGCTTTCACTCAATAAAATACAACCTGACCTTTTCTTGTCTTTCCCTTCTTCTCACGTGTGCCGTGCGGATGGCGACACTTGAGAAAATCACAAGGGTCATCAACAGAAGCCACCCCCTTTTGTTTCTGTCACTTTTTCACATCCTCCGTCCCCCGGGCGGCTCTTCCCCTCCTTCATCCTGCCCGTTTATTAGTTTTGGGTGATGATCGTTTTTTTTTCTTTTCCCAACCCTCCTTTTCTTTGTCTTTCCCTCCTTCTGCCGGTGCCGTGGGGGGGTGAAAACGCTCCCCCAGCCCCCCCCCCTTTTTTTGTTTTTTCTCTCTTTTTTTTCCCCCCCCCCCCGCCCCCCCCGGGGGCCCCTCTTCCCCCCTTTTCTTCTTTTTTTTTTTTTTCTCTCTTTTTTTTTTTTTTTTTTTCCCTTTCCCCCTCGGGGGGGGGGGGGGGCCCCCGACGCAGTATCTTTGGCGAACAAAAAAATAGGCTCAGCACTACTCACAATTGAATCCTGTGAATCCTTGAGCTCGCTGCGTTTGATCGAGAGGACCTATAATCGCCCCCACGATGAAGTCTGCCATTGCCCCAACAATGGCGGCTATCAAGAAATTTTGAGCTTTTGATTCCCATTCCATCCCGATGGCGCATATGAGAATCATAACTAGAATTGCAATGGTACCTGAAAATCGAATTTCGGTTAGACCAATTTCAGATGTAACTTAGGTTTTGAAATATGAAAGTTTACTTTCATCATTGTTTGGTCTGTAAAGGGCCAATAAATAGTTCAAAATGAAAATAGCGAAACTCTACGTAATATTTCGTTGGTGGTAGTGAAAACTGCCAAGAATCAACTTAATTATTATAATAACTTGAATAATCCCAAGAAACATGCATGTTCCTACAGAGAGTTGAAAGAACGACAAAAAAACATATCCAGTGGGTATGAGAATTAGTAAGCGACTGAAAAAAATACTAAAATACTATGGCACTTTAAAATACATATGTAAATGTATAGAATAATGGATATAAATGAATCTTTAATGAAAATATGTTGTCATCAACTGAAAAATCAACTGAAATTAATGAAATCACGATTCCTTTAGATTGTAACGGATCTCTGAAAACCATGGAGTGGATTTAGTTTACAGTTCAAGCAGAAGTGAATGAAACTTACCCACTATTCTTGTATCGTGGACATCACCGTCGATTATTTTGAGATCATACAGTTTGAGTAAATCACTCAGAGAATTACAGAATCCTATCGTATTCATTGAAGCAGATACTGCATTGGCAAATGCGAATACTATTCCAACAGAAGCACCAAACTCTGGCCCAAGGGATCTTGATATAATGTAGTATATACCACCTGCAAAAAATCTCTTGATGACTCGCCAGTTATCAAAAGTATATGTTTTTCAAATTTTCACAAAGAAATGCTCATAAGTCCAAAACTTGGCTTGTTAGATATACGCATGATATAAAAAAGCAAATTTTAAAGGTCCCTGAATTTTAAATAATATACAGGGTGTTCCATTTGAAATAATAATTTTTCAGTCGCTTTTTGAGGCAAACGAAAACACTGTATTTTTTACCACCCTGTGTTGAAGTAAAGGAGATTAGGCTGAAGTGGGGTAAGCCTACAAATATCACCTAACTCCAAACCAAATTTCGTTACCATAGTATTTCTTAACTCAAAGATATAAGCATTTTTTGAGGTCATGATATCCGAAAAAAAAATTGAAATTAATTTATATTCCCAAAATGGTAACAGATAGGTGTAGGGAAATATCAAGAAAAGTTGTCGGGTCATTGTTTCCAAAAATGATATTATATACAGGGTGATCCATTTGAAAAATCAAAGCTACTACTACTACCTAATAGGAGTGGCAACACCGTATTGCCTAGAATATTCCAGTTAGGTAGAGAAATATGCCCTCCGTCAAGTTTCCGTGTTTAAGTGTTCCTTTGTCTGGTTTACCCATTTATAACATGTGACATGAAAATGAGTTGATATTCCACAAAAAAGTGCTATTGAAAAATTCTATTAGGCCGCATGTGTGATCTATTTAAATGATGATAAGGAGTAGAGTGGTGTAGGCTCCAGCTTCACAACGTCAACATGACTGCACTGAAAATATCAAGCACCAACCCTATTCAGCTACCTCTGCAATTGGTAAATAGATATCCATTCTCAATGTGCCCCCTTTCCCCCCCCCCTCACCCACCCTCCCCCTCTCCTTTCCCCCCCCCCCCCCCCGGGGGGGGGTGTACTCATTTGTTCTTTTTGTGTCCCGATTAAAGTACTTCGCATGATTTCTGAAATATTTTCTGTCATCCACTCGCAGATTGCGTAAAATGTTAGGTCGAAAATATGTTTTTATCTAATCGACAGTTTGTTATAGTTGCTGTAATATTATCTAATGTACAATTCAAACACGGAATTCCGATATACCTACGATATCCATTGTCAGACGGCTGCTTGGACCGTTTCATACAAGAATCGTCTTCAACCTGCTTGCAGAGAATGGTGCAACCGCGATGAAAATTGAAATTCTGTTATACAAATTGATTGCACAGCTGTTTCGACTAGCCATTAGTCTCTTAAGTGGCACTTGTCAGGACAGTCTGACGACATTATGATTTGTCGGGGTTGCACCTTCCCTGCCAGTAGACCAGAGATGATACTCGTTTGTGGTAGGACAAATATTACGGCTTAGCTGAACGATGTGTTCGTTGTTAGAGATCTTTAAGACTTGGCGTGTTTGGAGTCAGAGTGTTGTCATTCAACAGGTGCGGTTTTACCTTAAAGGTAGGTAACACAATCTGCATTAACATTATTTAAACTGTCAAGTGGATATAATTGACAGTTTCGATTCCAAAAACATCTTTGAAACTACATTGAGAGACACATTTTTCTGCTGAAATGCTCAACAGATAATTCACAATCAGGGGTCTGATACTTGGGTCATGCGGATTTATTTTCATTCGAATAAAATGATCAAGAGTCATATGGAGTAGATGTGCTGGAGTCTTATACGGATTTATCTCAAGAATACAGCTCCAGAACCAGATATCTTCCACGAAGGTGAGGATTGAGTAAGTAATCACTATGGGGAATATATCTTACTGTACTCTGGAATTAGGTGTCGCAGGAAGCTAAATTAGATGACTCTCATACATTATTATCATTAAATGAAAAAAATAATTTTAAATACATATAGAAAAACTCTCCCAAGGTCTAGATCATAACACCGTAAAAATTGGTAATTATATGTACATTCATTCAATATTTCAGATACACTTATCTGTTATTCGCTTATCTGTTATTCACGATTTATGAAGTATTATTCGTTATTCGTTATTTAGGGAAATGTTAAAAACTTATTTCTAATTGTAATAAGTATATCTTTTTTCACTCACCTCCTTTAACTTCGCCATTTGTACATATTGCTGACAAAGAGAGCGTCGTTATTATGCAGACAACTGCAGATATTCCTATGATCACCAGTGATAATCCTGTGAAAAAAAGTTGAATGTTAGTGCCTCAATCAACTATATGAATTATAGCATAGTATTATTACAACTCATTCATCTGGTAGGTTTTCGGACCTTGAGTTCTTACAATTTTTAATTTCATATGAAGCAATGTAGCGCGATATTGGCTCTTATTGGATTTTTGACATGATTTTTATATAAGTATTCCGTATTTCATGCCAAGAGTAAACGTAAGGTGAAGAAAACTAATAGTGAATATACACTCCCTAATTTTTCACCTCCCCCCCCCCCCGATGAGTTGCTGGGTTGATTAAAAAACAGTTCTGAATGGAACAAGTTCTATTGCACACAATAATACTAATGAATTTTTCTTTAATAGTATTACTTAGAGAAATGAAACGATGAGAAATGAAGAGAAGATCAAAAATTAAAAAAAAAATATTATGCGAGGCCGGAATCGAACCTACGTCTCTTCCAACTAATTCAACTAGCTATTATATTTTCAGCGCCTTAGACCGCTCGCCTACGGAGAGCTCAGAGGATTCATTCGAGAAAAATAAAGAAATAAATCATGCATTCGTCAAATGGAAAATTCAACCATTCTAACTGTATTCCTGCCGATGAAGGTGTCGAAAATGATTCTCTCATATCGCTGGTATCAGACATTTTGTTATGATTATCGAAATTTGGCTATATTCTTCAAAAATTCAATACCTATACCGATTTTGACTTGATGAATGTCAAATGTAGAGCATGCACATCATGCTTGATTGAAAAATAATGGGTTTCTATTGGTTGAAAATGTGTATCGTAATGAGAAATCTGTATCGTAATGGATTTCATGATAAAACGAGTTGTGGGCATATAAGTGTATTATTAGAGTACGGGTGTAGATAGTAGTATATTATGCAACGATCGTGTAATGATGGTTATTAATACGTGAGCATAAACCGGGATACGAAACGAGCCGAAGGTGAGTTTCGTATGGTTTATGCGAGTGTATTAATAACCATTACATGAGAGTTGCATACGCAATTTCATCTACACCCAATAAATAACTGAAAATATCATATTATCAGGTATTTATATTGAACACAATAACAGTAGGTAATCAATCGTATTTCTTTGAAAAATTCTACAAAATTATTTTTTCCGCCCACAAAAATCTGCAGAAGTCAAGCACAACAAGCTATGTCCAACTGAGTTTTCCAGATCCCTGATGGTTCATTCCGCTGTATTCCAAGGAAAGACATATGACGCATCTTCGTTGCTATTCAGTGTTCATGATACCACAAAATTACCAATATCTCCATCTGACTCGGTGTCGAACATTTTGAATTCTACTTTTTCATTGCACCGATCTAGTAACTGTGATGACCACCATAGTAAAGAACAAAGTAAAGCCAAACATACCAGTTACATCTCTCTTATTCCATCAGTCAGGTAACATCATGTAATGCCAATAGTCTAGGTCTCAATGATTTAAAGAATATTGGTAACACGTGTTTTATGAACAGTGTCATCCAGTGTTTATCAAACACGAGATTTTTAATCGAATATCTCAGGAAGAACGTCTTCATGAAGGATATTGTTACCAACAACATTTCCAATGCGGACGGAACCCTTATAGAAACGTTCGCCAAACTAATAAAGGAATTATGGTCAGATAATTTGGCCAATAAAGTGGTGGATACAGGATTGCTGAAAACCCAAATCCAATTACTCGTTCCCCGTTTCATTGGCTCCGACCAACAATATGCTCAGGAGTTCCTACGATATTTATTGAAAGGCTTGCATGAAAACGTAAATCAACGAAAAGAAAAACCTGGACAGATTTTGATCAAAATTGATGAAAATTCAATTGACGTTGGAAACACTCGAGTTTCGTGGTTGAGTGACAGCGAAAAAGCAAAAGAATCATGGTCGAGTTACCTGCGCATGGACAATTCGAATATAGTAGATAACTTCGTCGGCCAATTGAAATCTACGTTAAAATGTACTTATTGCGGGTACTGTTCCGTAACCTTCGACCCGTTTTGGGAACTGTCACTATCTATCCCACACAGAACCGATCAACTCAGATTATCTCACTGCTTGGATTATTTTACCAGAGAAGAGACGTTGGGTGGAGATGAGCAGCCGACGTGTTCCAAGTGTAAGGAAAGGCGGAAGTGCACGAAGTCATTGTCGATATACAAGTTCCCCCGGGTTTTGGTGATCCATCTCAAACGTTTCTCTCCAACGGAATGGTTCAATGAAAAATTGAATATCATCATCGATTTCCCGTTGAAAAGTCTGGACATGAGCAACTACGCGGCAGCCAATGTCGTCCCTTGCCACTACAACCTCTACGCGATCTCCAACCATAGCGGCACTACGTACAGCGGCCACTACACGGCTTACTGCCGATATCCTTACTTGGGAACGTGGCACGAATACAATGATTCCCATGTGTCACCGATTACCTCAAAATCTCTCGTAAGTGGCGAGGCGTACGTTCCATACATTTTATGAACAGGAAGGCACTAATGAACTGGATGAAACAAAATTTTCCATTTGAGATTGTTTTATTTTTTTATTTTATTTCATTTTTTCATTCATACCTTTTTAATTTGTTATATATTTAATTTTTTATGTTCTACACAGTTATTTATATTGTACTTCTACAAATATAATATAATGAATTCAAATATTATTGGCAAATTATAATTAAAGGTATAACCACGGAAAATACAACAATGAGAAATGAAGAGAAAAAAAATGAAAAAAAATCTCTGCCGAGGTCAGGAATTGAACCCGGATATTTCTAATCATTGCCGGCGCCTCTGACCACTCGGCCATGAGAGCTCATTTGACTTGGTCGAAAATAAAAACATATGTGTTGCATTTGTCAAATAAAAAATATAATCTTTTAGATATCAACGTTTTCTTGCAAAACATCTGTGGAGGATCGCGGTAATTCTTATTCTAATACCAACTGATTTTGCACTTGACAACCGCCAAAATGTAAAGCTTGCCCCTCATGCTTGATTGAAAAATAATGGGTTTCTGCGTTGATTAAAAAACTGTATCGTAATGGATTTCATTATAAAACGGGTTTTGAGCATATAAGACTGTAACTTAGAGTCCGGGTATATCTCAAGGGTTCTACAATTTCCTCAGTATATTTATATGTAGATACATATATATAGTATTTTGTAGATATGTTTAGGTAGTAACAACTATACTTATATGCCTATGTACATATAAATTGTACTTTTAGCGCAATGTTTCTCCATCATAATGATATATTTGTTGGCCGATATCAATCCTTAATAGTGTAGCTTTCCGTTATTGAAATAATTTTCATGATCGGATCAGTATTTTCAAAGATAACCCCCTACAAACAAAGTTAACAATTTCACTCACTCCCTCTATAATACTAGTACCTACCTATAGATTCATTCAAGATGTTCTGAATAGATGTTTGGATCGCATCGGTCATCACAGAAAAACTTTAGTATTTGTTTGAATGAAAAATGAACATAAATAATATGAATTGTTGATGACACTGAGAGATCTTTCAAGTCCGGCTCTGCACTTCCATTCTCACCTTTCATAAAATACACGGTCAATTTAGTTCATGGAATTCCGTCAAGTTCTTCTCATATGTGAACCACGGTAATATCCAGTTAGCACCAGATCAAACCGAAACTTACCAATACCAGCTTCGGCGACGACCCATGATAGTCGAAGAAATAACATTACGCCCCAAATGTTGAGAAGACATGGTATCAAAACTCCTTGTATCCATCCTAATTTTATGCTCACGTGTGGGGTGGTATCGTCTAAATCGTTTGCTGAACCAGTTCCTAGTTCCTGCAAAGAAAATAGGATGTAATACAATATGTGAATGGTATAATAAACTCAAGCTATAAGTATGTTCGTGTTGTGGTAATTACCGCAGTCAAATGAAGTGATAAGTTAAATAGTTTATTATTCTCTATGGTTATTATTTCTCAAATGAAGGTGGTATGCATGAGTGAGAAAATGTATTTTCAAGTGCTTTTTTTCCATAACAAACATTTTCACTTTCCTGCAAAGAAAATAGGATATAATACAATATGTGAATAGAATAATAAACTCAAGCTATAAGTAGGTTCGTGGTTCGTCCTAAGTGGTACGATTACCGCAGCAAATTACTAGCAAGTTAAATAGTTTATTAAACTCTATGGTTATCAGATTTCTGAAATAAAGTCAATTTACCATGAGTGGCATCATAATATTTAACTCAAGTGCTTTTTTCCAGAAACAAATATATGCACTTTTCGCTAGACAGGTACAATGAAATTGTCCTAAGTGGACAATTGCAAATACAAAACTTCCTAATTTTTAAACAAAATCTAAGATTCTGTACCTACAACACTATTTTGCAAGTTAACAGTTATATGAACTTTTTTTAACCTCATGGTATTCAAATCAGTTTTGAAAGCCATTTCATTAAAACAGCGGCTCAACGAATATAGCATTATCATTAAATGAATGGTTAATATTCCTTTAGACACAGACTTAAAAAATGCCATCGACTATGTACTCGCGATAATAAAATGAAAAGATCGATTTTGTTATTACTCAACAATTTACTAGATTTACTTGAATATGGTTGACAATGTTCCGTGGTAAGTGGTATTGGTTCGAACTACCATTCTCTATATAATCAACTCTATTGAAGCTTGTTGCTGAGAAAAAATTATGAAATACAAATCAAATAAGGTTATCAAATCCAAACAAAAAGGTTGAATAGGATTTATTGGTCAAGACAATAAAAGTTTTTGATTGATCGAAGAAAATAATGTGAGACAAAAAATATTGAGAGAGCTAAGAGAGTCAAAAAAAATGAATAAAAGAAATGGTAAATATATAGTTATCTGACTCCACCTTGAAAATGAAAAATTTTTGGTGGAACCTACGTATTTTGGCATCCAGAACAAAAAATCCAAAGCATTTTTTGGCGCTCTCAACTAGTTTCGGAGATATGGCTCTCAATGACAGGACAGGTTCGCAATTCCCTCTTTTTCCTATCAGCACAATATACAAAACTGATCCCACCTTCTTCATCACTTTTCAACGAAATTAACCTCGAATTCTTATGACAATTCATATTTTAGAGTCTTGTAGTGAAAAATGCAAAAATTCTTATAATTTGGTTGGATTGTGCTGATAGAAAGGGGGAATTTCGAGCGGAATGAGCTGAAAAAGAAACATGCGCCAACCCCGGTTTTCCTGTCTTTGGGGGGCCATATCTCCGAAACTAGTTGAGAGCGCCAAAAATTTCATTTGAATTTTTCGTTCAGGACGCCAAAATTGGTAAGTTCAACCTGATTTTTTTAATTTTCAAGGTGGGGCCCGATAACTATATTTTTACCAAAGAAATATATGAATTTATTTGAACAAATGTTGAAACCAAGTTTCAAGTTAAGTGTACTCAAGTTAAGTGTACTCACGACGTTTTGATCGCTGGTTTCCGCAATCGTCTTCAGGTATTGACTATATTTCATGATAGTTATCGCAATATTTTTTTATCTACACCCGTACTCTAATAATACACTTATATACCCACAACCCGTTTCATAATGAAATCCATTACGATACAGATTTTTACATTACGATACAGATTTTCAACCAATAGAAACCCATTCTTTTTCAATCAAGCATGATGTCATCTCTCATGACGTTCAAATCAAAATCGGTATGGGTATTGAACTTTTTAAGAATATAGCCAAACTTTGATAATCATAACAAAATGTCTGATACCAGCGATATGGGAGAATCACCTTCGACACCTTCACCGACAGAAATACAGTTAAGTAGAATGATAAAATTTTCCATTTGTCAAATGCATGATTCATTACTTATTTTTTCATCAATCTTTGTGAGCTCTCCGTAGCCGAGTCGTCTGTGGCGCTGAGATTGAATATTCTAGCTGGAAGAGACATTGGTTCGATTCCGGCCTCGAGCAATCTTTCTTTCTTTGATTTTTGATCTTCTTTTCATATCTCATCGTTTTATTTCTCGAAGTAATACTATCAATTACAATTCTGTAGAATTTTTCAAAGAAATTCGTTCAATTAGTATTAATGTGTGCAATACAAATATAAATATAATATTTTGTAGTTCTTCACTATTTATCGGGTGTAAATAAAATAGCGTATGCAACTCTCATGTAATGGTTATCAATACACTCGCATAAACCATACGAAACTCAGCTTCGGCTCGTTTCGTATCCCGGTTTATGCTCATGTATTAATAATCATCATTACACATCTCATATCATAAAATCATTTTCTTTGACCAATCAGAATTTTTAATTTCGTTTTCTTGACCACGAGATCCGTTTTCAACCTTTTTGTTCGGATTGGGTTACGTCATTCGATTTGTAGTTTATTTCTTCCCTTTTTTTTAGCAACAGGTTTCAATAGAGTTATGATATAATATATGTAGACAATGGAAGCCCGAACCATTATACCACTCAAGTTATTATATAATTCTGATTTATTTCATTTTCCACCGAGCAGTGTTTTGTGCTGAGTTTCAGAGTGTCTGTTTCATTCACCTATTCAAATTATTATGTCTTCAAAGGTAATGAGGTGAATTCATCTTTTTTTATATACATTGGAATATTTTCCAAATATTTTGATTTTTCTTATTCCTGATGTGAGGGTGAACGATGAAAGCGGATATCTTCAATGAAGAAATCTTCACTAGCATTTTTTGATAATCATACTTGATAAAAAAGTTGATGAGCACTCCTTAACTGAATCCCATATCCGTCACCGTTTCAAAATTTTATTCATCTAATTATGATCATTCGGCCCACCTGTGGTTGAGACATTTTTTTTGGCTTAGTGCGATAAGCAAATGTTAGATGCCTGGAAACTATTTCTGATAGGTAGGATATCTGGATCGAATACAACAACCGACCCGATAGCACTGTGGATTTTTTTGAGCTTGCCTACAGTTGATTTAGCAAATGCGCTACCGTTAATATCAGTAAAACACTCCAGAGCGGTTCGGAACCTGAGGCAATTAGCCGTCCATTACCCTCACAAGGCTCTGACTTCTAGGCGCACTCAGAAGTGTGTTCAAAAAAGAAAATGTATGGAATTAAAAAGTAAAATAAAATTATTTCTCTTTTTCCGAATCATTCACTCCGATCACCATTTCATTCAATCTCAAGAGCTCAAACTCAAGAAAGTTTGAATCTGCTAATGATACTGAGCTTGGTGAAGCTGGTGGTACAATGTAGCTGTAGTCTGTAGCGACTTATTATCATCATTCTTGATGTCAACCCTATTTGCTCACTTGAATTAGCATAATGATTTTCTCCAGGAATATGAAGCCTTGCAAGAATTGATGTGTATGAGTTTTTCAACCCTTGCAATAGAAAAATGCGAAAGTTATGCGAGTAGGAAATTCCTAAATTGGACAACAGAGTTGGTAATAAACTTGGCACGAGTATATCTTGGGAAAACATATTTTGGACGACGTTTGTATCACTGAAAGACTAAGTAGGAATACTACATTTGGGAGTCTATAAAAAATTATGGTCACATATATCGACCACAATATATATTCAAATCGTAAAAAACGTTAACATCTGATTGAGCCTATATGACTAAGACTCAAGAGTTTAAGTTTCCTATATACCTGAAAAGAGTTATTTGCACAAATAGATAAAGAATGCAAATAGCAAATTCTCGTGCATGTGCGCCCGCTTGTCACTTATTACTTCTACATCAAACGACAAAAATGATGCGACAGACGGATGGGCTACAACATACAAGTTGACAATAATCGAAGTTTGGGGTTCGTGTAAATCGAGGATTATGAAAAAAAAATTGCTACACATATGGCGCAAAAATCTGATAATTTTGAAACACCAATAGACTTTTCGATATCGTCTTTTGATGAAATTTTGGAACACCCGGTGTAACAACAAACACGAGTTATCACAGATGATTTGGAGACAATTCCTTATCATGGGATTTGCAACCCATATGTACTATATGGTGTTTGTTCTTTTGAATGTTTTATTCTTGAAATCATGAAGTATAATATTTGGTATCGTATAAGTTTATATTTTTGTATATGATTGCTATTTTCCCCTGCAGTGATTGCTTGAGACTGAAAACATTTTGTGAACAGTAGAATAAAAAGATGAAAGCAAGCTATTCAAAATGAAAAGAGCCAGATATTGAGTGAAACAACAATTTCCGAAATATTTATTTCAAGTGAAACAGCTGACATATCGAAAGAGCGGAAAGAAAAATAATAGTTTTGCTCAACAACATTATCCCATCTTCTACCGAAAAAATAGACCGAATGGAATGATGACACCGATGTGTAAAGTTGGAAAAAATTGGGTTTTTCGTCAACCAGTTTCCTTTCGAACGTCAACCACCAGAAAGACGACTTGTACAAGCTAATGATTAACGAGGTCCTACTTTTGAACGTGTGATTTCTAGCAGGTGCAAAAATATGGACTGAAAGTATGTTTTACCAACCGGCGAACTATCCAGCTATTCCTAACGGAAGGAACGCGGTTTGGTTTCGAATGGGGGACCAACGGATATTCCATTACAAAAATAATAATAAGTCAACAGGAATCTTAATCAGAAGCTTGGACTTTATTGAATCCTCACAACGCACAAGTTGCGTTTTTTTGGGTTGGAAAAGATTTTAGCAAATTGAGAAAACGCATTTCGAAACCATCAACTTGAAAATATTCAAAAAGATGCATAATTTGTTTGACAGCCTGTCGAATAATCTTGGTGTTGGTATTCCGTTTAAAAATAACTGTTTCAAACAATTCCACTACTTGTCTTGAAAAATGAACTATTTTTATGACTTTTCATCAGGTGAAGATAAGATAAACATGCTTTCATCTTTTGAATTGAGCCGCAAAATTGAATAATACAATGTAAACTCATCAATTTTTTCAATTGGTAGGTAAGGTATATGCATAAAGAATGAAATTCTGGACTAATTCGAAAAAAAGGCAGTTTGATCACAATTTATCTTTGACATTCATAGACCCCAAAATGTCTAGGAAGGTTTTCATGTAGAAATATCTCAATAAAACTGATAATAATTATTCTGATGATATAAACAACTGTATATATGAACCATTAATCCGATTCAGATGAAATATTGGTGACTTGTTATCAAGATGTTTTTTAAGGTATTTGTGAGAAAAAAATCAATAACGGGATAGACACCGTTTTTTTCCCGAGCAACAGGAAGCAAAACAGAAAATTTCTCGAGTACAGAAAACTTGAGCCCGTTCTGCTGGAATAATTTAGTTACGGAAAGAAAGAAGTTATGGTCTATTGAAGCATGTTCGTCTAAAACAGACTAATTCAATTAGAAGTGAGATGGGAATTGAGAATTGTTCGGCTATGGCCCCGTCGTCTGAAATAAATGAGCAATAGAAAGTCGTAGTAAACTCACATAGAGGAGTCCAACTAAGACCACGTCGCTGAAGATGGCTGCCGCAGATGTAGCCGAACGCTCCGGAAGTAAAAATTCCACTACACGGCCCTCAAGCCCGAAAAAACAGAGATGTATTAACACTGGCCGTGAAAGCCTACATTCTTACAGAAAGCAAGATTCGTTCGGCTTGTACCATTGGACCCGTTTGTATGAACCATTACCACCATCTTTGTTATACAAAATTCGACGTTCACTTTAAATAACGGATGAGGCTTAGAGATAGTAGAGTGACTATATTTTATGACAATTATGATTGATTTCCAATTCATCATAGACACTTCATCATCATAGAAACTTCAGTTGATAGTACCAAATCATAAATGAAAGGTTGAAGTCAAACTTTTACCGAGTCAAACGGTATTAATCAATTTGAAATTTTTAAATTTTAGTAAATTGCTTCATTTTTGGGAAAGAATTATATTTGTTAAAATCGTCGCAGAGCGATTTCGACTATAAAAGTCATCATCAGTGAAATGAAAATTCATATGTTTCAGAAGGACAAAAGATTGTTCAGAAATTCAAGGAGATATCACAACATCGAAAGGATCAATCCCGAATAGGATTATCCTCTATTTAATAGATTATGTATTTAGTTACATCTAGGATACTGTTCAGGATTAAACCTTTAAATGTTGTATGTTCTCAAATTTCTGAACAATTTTTTGTCTTTCAGAAACATATGTATTTTTATGATTATGACTCTTATACACCTGACGAGTAAGCACCAATGATGACTTTTATATAGTCGAAAGCGATCTGTTACGATTTCAATAAATACATTTTGTTAGGTTCTCTGTACTGAGTTTGTAACCTCTCGATGAAAGCATTTATTATTATTATTATTATTTCTGTACGAAATACAGAAGTCCTTTTTCCGAGTATATTGGTACGTGCACGCAGCTTGCTATTTTTCACTTTATTGCATTATTGTCAGCCTTTATTGGTACGCCTAAGTAATGAGGAAACAAAGACTACCAGTGGAAAGAGGAAACAGCATCAAATTTCATTTATGACTTGTCACTCCTTAGGCATTTGATATTTTTTCAATATTTTTCATATAAATCTATTCAGCCAAATTTCTCAACATGACGAGCAATACTCTCTCAATATCCACATACACAATATTACTGTGAACCATTTCACATTGTCATGAAGGAATATCCGCAGTCACTTGTGAATGAATAAGTAACATTATCGCATTATCATTGGATATCGATTCCTTCGTTAAATGGTAATACAAATAACGGAATTTGTTCAGTACACAAAAGATTTAAAGTATAAGAGGGCTATTAAAGATTACCTGCTAATTGAAGTCAAATTTGATATTTTTCCTATCTCTATTGTAATATAATACCATCATGATTGTGTTTATTTGATTTATTATCTCTGTGCACTGCATTCGAATTCGTCACTTAATGAAAGCACAGAATCATGGACGGCAAAATCCAATTCACAATGGAACAAGAAACCCAAGGGAAAATTTCTTTCTTAGATGTGCTAGTGAACAGAAGTGAAAATGGGGTAATCAAAACATTGGTGGAGAGAGCCCGCCGCATCTGTGAACCACAAAACCTCCCCGAGGAACTTGACCACCTGAAACGAGTGTTGAAAGAGAACGGGTTTAGCGAAGCCGAATTCGAACGGGCAATACGGCCCAAGAGAGAAAACGCCAAAGGAGCCGTAGATACGCCTGCCATTGCAAAAGCCTTCATAACATATAAGAGGTGTGACAGATCGGATAGGACAAACGCTGAAGAAACACCATTGTTAAACGTCAGCAGTGGAAACCTCTGGAGTACGGTAAACAAACCCGAAAAACACCCCAGAATCAGTATTTCTGTGATGTCTAGGGGAGAAGGTAATGGGCTGAATCATGAAGGAATTTGTCTCTAAAACGGTTCAAATGAAATCCTAACGAAAGTTTACGAAAGACTAAAATAGTTATTTGTGTTACAAGTCATACATACTCCTTCTCACCAGCTAGACTGCTGGAAAAAAATTAAAAATTACGTTTAAAGGAAATTTTCGAAAAAAAAATAAACTGGTCAAATTTTTCAATTTCAGAAGTCTTCCTGTCTCCCTCGAAAACTGAACATAATAATCTGTAAGATTGGAAATTTTGTTCGATGGTGAAGTGAGAACTTCAGATAGAGATCAATTAAACTAACAGGAACTAATATCCTTATCACTCGAAGCGCAATCAGCTAAAAAAGTAAAATTGATAAATGAGTTATTCAACCCTCGCGAATTGCTACAGCAACTAACGCAACTGAAATCGTAAGGATTAAGGCCCAGTTCCACCAATCACTTTAATCTGGATTATCTTGCTAACCGTAATTTCTGAACGCATAAATGCTTACAAATATTCCAGTTAGCAAGATAAACCAGATTGAAGTCGTTGGTGAAACCGGGCCTAGGAGTTAATAAAAGCTTGCTTCTAATTTCGTTCCATAAATATTATAATCACTAGAACCGACATGGATGAATCCAAATAAATTGGCGTTCCAGCTACTTATCAGCCCTTTAACAAACACGAACATTCCTTTATTCTGCTCCATTTATAAATCAATTGATATTGATTGATATGACAACAGTTCAAATCAAGTGGTACGTTAGTTAAGGATTCATGTGAC
Source organism: Zygogramma bicolorata (assembly GCA_032362365.1). NCBI lineage: Eukaryota > Metazoa > Arthropoda > Insecta > Coleoptera > Chrysomelidae > Zygogramma > Zygogramma bicolorata. The sequence goes on from JAVJAQ010004223.1 coordinate 258,757, forward strand.
AATGTGATACTTAGTGTTTACTCCAGACATGTTTGAAAATATTAGGAACTTGATGGAAAGAAAGATGAGGAACAATTAGGATCGACCCAAAAGTTATGCGTGAAATTTGAGCTTTCGAATACACAATCGAATTCAAGAAAAAATTGTCGCAATTCATACCTATTTTCGGATTATAGGTATAATTTATCAACTTAACTGTGGTCGAGAATCAGATTGGTGGAGATTATAGCATTACTGTTGGCAAATTATCTTAAACAGGAGGCTACAACTATTGAATCTCACAATCCCAAAGATATACTGTTTACCAGAAATTCATCAAGCTGGGAAATCGATGCGACTAATAGTAACAGCGAGAAATTCGCCTTCATATAATATTCATAAATGGTTGACGAGAGAATTTGATCTCACTATCGGACCAACTGATCTTAGTATTGAAAATTTACAAGAGTTCATGAAAAAAAGACAATATCGAATAAGAAGGCAAATCATCAGTATCATTCAATGTAAGAAATTTATTTCCAAGGGTCCCGTCATCACGAGCTCTAGAGTGTTTGGAGAATCTTCTAAAATCGAATAACTCGGCAAATGACACTATTGAAGGAAATATTCAACTCACCAAGCTCTGTATAGATCAAATCTGATCAAAATATGAAGACTCCTCTTATACAGAGCACGAGGAAACAGCCATGAGGAACCTATCGTCACCATTCATGGGAAACTTATGAGAATATTTGAGACAAAAACAACAGTTGTCATTTTTCAGATAAATTGGTAATGAGGAACAAACGAATGGTACAGAATTTGATGATTTCATTTATAGAAAAGACACAAGCACACAGGTACATTTCTAACGACTCGAATTATTGTCTGCAACATAAAATGGTAGCACTGCAATTTCTCATTTATAGCCCTATAACATTTCCTTTGAAGAAAGATAAGTACGATAATGCAAAGAAAGTGATTGGGCACGTAGCTGAAGTGAACGATTTCAACCCAGAGATGGTAGATAAGATAATTAGAAAGAGAAAATTTAGGGCAACGCTTCGTAAGTCTTGGACTTTTCGAAAAGATGAGAGAAGTAAAACGTTTATAATAATCCCATATGAGCCTCGGTGAACTAGAGGACTTGAAAACAGATATTCGATAAAGTAAATGTGAAAGTTATATATGAATCTTCTTAGAAACTACAAAAGCTCCCTGGGAATCCAAAAGAAGAAAAATGGAATATAAAAAAGTAGGAAATATAAGAAACAATTGTCAATATTGCCAAAATAAATACTTTCTGGCCAGAGTCGATGACCTATAAAAACCCGCTTGATAGAACACTATGCACACATGATATGCGTCAGGGTAGAAAAGTCTACCCGATGCATTCCAAAGGCCTCCCCTCCCTTTCATTCAGTTCAATGTTGGGAAATCAATCAAAATAATTGGTAGTTAATTGACGAAGTCCATATCGGCGGCTCGGGAAAAAACTTTGCAGGTACTTCTTGCACTCCCTTAAATTGTGAAAAATATAAATAACCTAAGTCTTTGGATCACGTGTCAGCTTTCTTCTCCTGAAGATGCTGATATTTTTCGCAAAACACGCGCTGCGTGCAAATTATATCAGTCTGGTTTTAGGGTTATCTCTGAAAAACTCAACTTTCACACTGACGATTCCAATCTCATTTTTCATCTGACAGAAATAATAAAAATGAAGTTATTCCTTATCCAATTAACCAGTTCCTTGGCAACACGTAAAGAAATTGATATATTGTTGCTCCCATCGGGTATGTACTATTGAGGCAGTTATTGTGTAACAGAAGAGCATGCGAAAGCCAAGCTGGAAAATTATTCGAAACGTTCGCTTAAAAAAACAGTAACGGAAAGAAGAACTGGGTGATACTCGAATCCATATCAGAAACGAGAAGCCAAACTAAAATCTGCAAAGGCATATCATTTGAAATTATGAAATAAGATTGAAATTATAACCAAAATATTCATCAAGCACAAGTCATCACTGAAATGATCGAAAGTCGAAAAACACTAAAAGCAATAATAATTCCTCACTGAATACTTTCCTACCTATAGTATATACAAGTAAAGTTGATCTAAACACAATAATTGGGGAACCTAACAAGCAACTTAATGGAGCCCAAAATAAAGGTTAACGTTGACAAAATGAGCCAAGTTCGTGGCAACAATTATTTTGAACATTTATGTGGAAATAAAGGTGTCAATAGCTCATAAGTACAGTTGAAAATGTGAGTTTAATTGCAATGTCGCTGGTTCTTTCAATGAAAATGTTTGGCTACAAACCAACTACTAAACCTTAATAGAATTCTGAAATCGATGTTTCATACATATACAGTATGTCCCTGGACTTGCTCTTCTCCTCTCGGTAATGTATAAGTGGGGTCAAAATATCACCAGTTCTTCATATTACTTTTGTTCCTGAAATCGCTCGTAAGCAAGTCCAGAGACACCATGTATTACTGAAAGTTTGTGGAAATGTTTTCCATAATTTTGTGAATATGAAAGTGATTTTTTTTTCTTGTTAAGAGACTGTTCCTGTTGAGTTACAATTCATGATATTTCCATACTCTCTAAAAACCCAAGTAGTTGAGATCAGTTTTGGTAATAATTGGTTGCTATTAGTTCGCAGAAACGAATGATTCCAAGCGAATCATCAAAGAATTAATAGGTCCTTCAATATTTATCAAACGGATGATCATATCAATTTCATACTGCACGTCAGATTGTAGTGGAATCATTCATATTTATTTCGATAGATTTCGAAAAAAATAATAGCGTACTATTTCATAGAAAGTGTGAGTAATACTTCTTATAGAGATCATATACCTTTATTTATATCTGTGAAGGGTATGAAGATTAGAATAACATCCTGTTTTTGTTCTCCATACCAATATACCAGGAAATAAATTCTGTAAAGAGAGTAACATCAAATTATCAGCAAGCACTTGATATAATATGTCGATATTATTCACAAACGGTTAAAACATATAAAAAAAAAACATTTTGAGTTTTTCATATTGATTTATGAAAAGAATAATGAAAAATTGTTTTTCAGAACTTCATCTTCAGGAGAAGATAATTGATGGTATCAATTTTCTTCTCCTGAAGATGCTAACCTTGTTAGCAAAACGCGCGTCGAGTGCAAGAACATCAGTTTGGTATTAGGGTAATTGATCTCTAGGAAGAGTCTCAACTTTCACACCAAAGGTTCCGATTTCATCGTTTTACTTCATTCTATCTACAGATATAATTATTTTTTTTTAATATAAATACCCATCAAAATAGCTCGATTTGATTTCTGACAGTCATGAATATGTCATCAAAATACCATTTGCTTGGGATCAAATGTTTGAGCAAATACAAGTTTTTTGCGGAATGAACCGAATGAGTTATCCTAGGTGAGTGAAATTTCAATACAAACGGATATCTTCCTTTGTTATGTAGAAATGTAAATTTATCTGATTCAAGTGACGTGTTATTGGTATCGGGTTCAGTATACCAATCGAACAGAAAAAAGTTGTTCTATGTGATTCAAAGCCCAGAACAAAGGTTCGATGGGTCTCCAGGCTTATACAAGGGTGGAAGAAATGGTTTCGTTGAATAAACTGTGAGGGAACACGCAAAGGCAGGATGATTGGTGTAATTCCGATTCCTGCTTGTAAGAAATTGAATAAGTTGGTGGTATTTCCATGTTGAGTAAATTACTTTTCCGATTTGAGCAGCATTACTCAATCAAACTCTTTCCTTACTGTTGTGTGGCTTCCTGATTGTTACAAAAATGATTTTTAAACAGGTCATTCGAATTGAAAATGAAGGATGCTATTGGAACCTTTGGTGTAAAAGTTGAACTTGTCTTTTGCTAATTATCATTGAAGAAACTTTATATTTGGTTCATTTTATCCTGATAATTTATATAATACTTTTAATGAATAAGTGTAAAACATTTAAGGAGGTGATTCCTCATCGAAAAAAAGATAGGATCTTTCATATAAAGAAACTTCATTGGAGCATCCCTTGTTGAGATACAGCCCCTTAAAGGGGGTACATAGAATTTGTATAAAAATTTTTTTCACAAGCACTGAAAAAGTTTCAATTTTGATATTAACCTGACGTTTTTTACTACCAAAAAGACACTTAGCCAGTAACTTATTTGGTTTATCCCATGGCTGTAAGGGGTTGAAAACGCAACCCCTAAAATTTATTTCCAATGTAACTTCTTGTCTTATTATTTGTTTACCATTTAAAAATTTATTTCCGATAGCCTGTTCCATTCTAAACAAAAACTATCTCTTGGGTTTCTTTCCCAAAATAAACCACTTCACAGCAAAAAATTATTTTAGAACAACTACAGAGATACATCGTCATAAATGCGAACTGGATTTATTGTTATTTTGTAGTTAGTACCTGCATTAAACGATTAAAGGGTAATGAATAAAACTAATTTATTAATAACAAAACACACAACATGTACATGAAAAAAATTGTTATACAAATTTTATGTACCCCCTTTAGGAATGCTCCAATGAAGTTTCTCTATATGAAAGATCCTATCTTTTTTTCGATGAGGAATCACCTCCGTAAATGTTTTACACTTATCAGTTACACCCTGTATAAATTAAATCATTTCGAATGAATAATTTTGTCGATAACTTAATCGTTTCTTAATTTTATTTGAATTGACTGTCGAAGTGAATTTGTTTACTCCAACATTTTTTCTTTACAATGCGTGAATTCTCAACTTAGCTCTCTACTTTGAGTTGATTGATTATTTCCTCATAAAATATTTTGTGATATTGATTGATATTTGCAACCGTCAATAGGAAAAATTTCATTGGAAAAAGTAAACAAAACTCGAACCAACCTTGACAAACTCTGCACCCTCGTATAACTCCCCCAAGCTCGGTCTTTTAGCAGCCTTCCTGGAGTTCCTATAGTTTTCTAGTCTCGGCAAAGCCTCCCTCGTCAACTGCACAAAAGATTTCTTCCTCCTCGGCCCTTGCTGAGTCAAACTCGTACTTATCACCGAAGCACCGTTCCCAACACATTGTCCATTGAAGTCTTCCTGCAACTGAAACCCGACGTTTTCCACTCCACCGCCGTTTTCACTTTTTGCGGATCGGCCTTCCATCGCTGAAAGTTTTTAGCGAACCAGCATTTTTGGCCAGAAACTATAAAAACAGATATTCCGTGTGAATCCACTCGCTGGGTTTCGAATGCCGGAGCAGAGATGATGTCGGCGGCTTGTTTATTATTTAACTGAAATGTTTCGAGTGTGCTTGATATCTTTTATGGTGGGCAGGAGCGCGCATTTCACTTGAATAATTAATCCCGACTTAACGAGATGTCATCGAATCTAATCTGTCCCGGAATTTAGCGGAAAAATATCGAATCAACATCTCATCAAGGTACTGAAACCCTGCTGGCTATGAGGGGAAGTGGTAAGATCGCTGAAGCGCGGATGTGCTGATTGCTGATTCACCCGTCTGTATCAGACCGCTTGAACTGGTTTTCGATTCCAGGAGTCCTAATTTTTTCGGCCAGATTTCGATCAAGAATTCAGAGAAACACATTACCGTGAATCAGAATATATTTGAGTATTCCAATGATTATTAAAGTTTATTGAAGGTGGATTCAAGCAGCTTCAATTATCGAGTAACAATGAACAAGTAGCGATCAACAATTATCAAGTAGAAATTATTGAAATGGAAGGCATTCATCCACCTAAATTCAACATTGATTAAAGCCTGTGGAAGGAGATCAACTTTAACCCTACACAAACTTTTGAGTAGATTTTTTCATTCATTTTTATATACCTTAGCTTTATTCTGGGGATTTTAAGATTGAATAATCATTTTTTTTCTAAGAAAGTCCACTAGAATCGCATCTACAGTTTCAATTATGACTCGCTCACATCCCACAAACAGAAAAACAATCGCGAAAAATGAATTATTTGAAGAAAAATGTTGTTATGATCATATAATCCGTCATAACCTGCACATCAGAGACACATATTTTACAATTAAGATGCCTAGGAAACCCTGGTGTATCTAGTGATTCGATATTGTTTAGAATTTTTTGGCGAAAAACAATCGACGATTACAAAGGCTTTCTAATTTTTGTATAGGGGGCGTTACATGAGCATTTTCGAAAATCTGTCAAATGTCGGTTTTATCAGATTGACGTAACTTTGATGTTTATTGTTGTCAATGAAAACTGAAATTATTTCTTCGCACTCAACAGTGTTTAAAAGTTTATATAAGTAGAATACGTTTTAAAGTTATTACAAGTACTTTTTCACGATGTGTAGAAGATTTCGTATTTTGTGTGGTCAGTCAAAATCTGGGGATCCAGATATTCATCTTTATTCAGTACCTAAGGTGGTAAGTACTAAACAAATCGCCCCAAAATAATAACCTGAATGTAGCGTTGTAGCTAACTTTATTCGTTTCAGCTTGAGCGAAAGTCTTATATCGAGGAGGAAACATCAGTAGCTCTTATCAATGAGATATTGAAAACAAAGTTTTGTTTAAATGAAGGAAATATCGATGTGATACGCATTTTGAACCGTTGCATAACTGATGTGTGTATCCCCTATTCCAAGACAGTCTATCACTTTCAATACATTAGCATGAATTTTGTCGTACATTCTCAGGTGAATGGGTGAAGTAAATTTTCTCGGAATCAGAGTCTTGTCTCACAAACTGATATAAAAACAAAAACACTAAAAACTTGTAGAGGTAGCAGGTGACAGTACTGACAGGTTGTTAACGGTAGGTTTCCACGTTACATGACGTTTTCTGAAACGCATTTGATTGGCTGTCAGTGCTGTCAGAATCTCAGTGGGCAAATAATAAGCAGTAGTAGAATATTCGGTTGCACATTCCTCTCTACTGAAAATTAAGCTTCATATGGTATATGACTGATCGCCATCTACAATAGCGATCTGAAGCCTTTGCGATCTCAGAAATCAAGCAATCTGTTTTCGCCAAGTTTATCCCAAAATTATTCAGGTATAAGTAGATACACCAGGGTTTCCTAGGCATCTTATATACAATTAATGTTAAAAGTTGGCAAACTCCTTCTTGTTGCTCTTTAATTGATAGTAGATAATTTGGTTGCATGAATCATCTACAGTGAATTAGGCAGTTCAACTCATCATTCATAATTTTTATTTGCTATTTGTTAATTGTCCCTTGATAATTAAAGCTGCATGAATCCACCTCAACATTTACAATTAAATGGATTTTTTTCGTCGACATTGATTCTTCGTATGGAATTCAAGAACTGTAGATCTGATCACAATTGATTTAAAACTTTGATCTGAAAGACATTGAGGGTAGAACAATTATCACACTATAGATGAAATTTATAATAATCCAACTTGACTTGATTGCAACTTGTACAACTTTTTGAATCGTTATATCTCAAAAACGGTGGCTCGTAGGAAAAAAAGTATTGATAAATTTTTTGTAGATTATTTTATGATCTACAATTTTTGTCTTGAAATATTTGATAAAACTTACCGTTTTGCTGAAAATCGTGAAAAACTCACTTTTTTGACCTTTGACCTTGAATAAAATTTTTCCCATACAGGGGAAAGATGGGGAGCTTTCAAATTTCAATTTTTATTCATATTTTCATCAACTACACTGATTTTCAGCTTGATGGGAATTTATGTAGCATAGAATGTTTAAATTGACCGGAGTATAATGGAAAGTTAGTTAAAGTGATACATCATGTAAAAAGACACAAAATTATCTTTATAATGATGACCTATTTCTTGAAATCTCCTCGAAGAATCAATGCGAAAACGCCGTTAATAATATTAAGCCAATAATTTTAGTATTGATGAAAAGTCTAAACAAGTTTCGCGTATTAGAAATCAAAACATACACAATTACTGAAAGGGTTCAATGCTTGTTATTTGCAATGGTGCTTTGTGAACAAGTTGTTGAATTATTTATTGAAACCTTTTTTCAACAGAATATGGAAATGTGACCCATCTCCATTTTCTTCGTATTTATTATCAAGTTCTTTCTTTTGGAGTTAGTACCCTATCTTCTTCAAAGTTAAGATCATCCCTAACCTCAGTAGATATAACAGATAGTATCATCAGCATACATGAACAATCCGCCTTAATCATTATTGAGTGATTACGGCGGAACGATATGTTTTGGACAAAGTTACCTTGAATAACTTTTAATATCTACTACAAAAACTTCAGGTATATAATGAGAGACAGGGCCGACTCTAGGATACAAGTATCTTCAAGTGGTCGCTTGTTGTGTTTTCAGAGCTTCAGAAATCGCTCAATGATTTTTTGTATCATCCATACAAAACAAATCACTGGTGGAAGTGGAAAACCCACGGATGCACCTTTCACTTATTTGTAAAAGGTACCTTAGAAGAAGAATTTACTGGGCATATGGTGACCGATAAGGTTGAGGGTGCCTTTGGAAATTTTGTGATATTTAATATTCGTGGATAAAGACACTACGTCGAAACACACAAGTATGTCAGTCACCATATAACGGCTTAACCCTCATCGTTCACAGAAATTTTGTTTCTTGCGTTACTTCAAAGTCTTGATAAATGACCTATTCTCTTTGCTGATAGACTTACGAAAAACCTGCTCCTGAAACGTTGTTAGTAACAAAGCTCAGATGCCAGTAACACATATCATCAGGATTTCTGAAGGTTATTCGGGAAGGGTGGGGTGGTAGATGATTTGATGAATGTAATAAATAGTTTAGAATCATCTCTAATCATCCAAAATTGTTGGCAAGTGATTCAGATTAGTTTTTAGGAAAATTTATCATGTGATTTTCTGTGCAAAGATGTATACTGCACGCCGAAAAAATCATTAAAATAAAATGAACGAAAGCTCTTTCAAAGTCGTACAGTTTTGAACAAATAAAATTGTCGAAAGTATTAGGGACAATGAAAATGCTAAGAGATGGGTGAGATAGGCATCCACTTGTTTGTGGTTTTATGCGATGCCACAAAACCCAATAATAATCTAGTATTTATGAAAAGTATCAAACCATGTGTCCTCTATTAGCTTAAGTGTGACATTGTCTCGGGTCAAGTCCAATCCATTGCAATGTTGATAGCCGTGAGATACTTTTAATCACAGAATCATATAGCTTCAGTGCATTGTTAATAGCTCAAAAAACAGATATGCAAAAAGATTATACTCATTGCTCCTCAATATTATAGTATTTTCCATTAGATTTTTTTTCATACAGAAAGACGCACTGTCAGGACAAAAAAAAATAAGTGAGCTCCTAGTACCTACCGATTATATAATACATTATCATTATCCTTTCTTCAGTTTCCATGAGATCATTACCATCGAATATGCAAATGGTCAGAAACATTCTTGTTAGAAGAGAATATTCTGTTGAGATTTGAATAATTACCATGAATGGCTGACTGAATATGTTTTTCTAATTCACTCGATTATAGTAGTTTACCTAACAATGGATTTTTGAGATGAAGATTTGCCAGAGTCAGTTCTGAAAGCGGCTAGAAGTGCCAACATGGATCTGCTACCATCAAAATCCCGTTACAGGTATGAAAAAGAATATATTTTGTTTGAGAAATAAGGGAATTAGAACTTTCAAAGATGTTTTTTGGATTATTTCGCTGAAATTTCCAAAACATGCAAACCTAATACTCTATGGTCTAGGTACTCAATGTTAAAATGTGTTATTAAACTCAGATAAGACGTCGATTTAAGCAAGTTCTTTGAGGTCACGGCATATATAAAAAAACAAAACATTGGATTCAGACCAAAAAAGCCAAAGAATTCCTCAAAAAAAGAAACTTTCGGGAGTAATTACACAAGTGCTTCAAAATTACCGATAATTTTCCATGAAAGCATGTTGTCTAAAAACTGCATAAGTTTATTTTCATATTTTGTCGAAAGAGCCCGCTCCGAACGAGGAGGGCTCTTTCAGCAAAATATGAAAATAACCGAATGCAGTTTTTTTTTACTGACACCATGCTTGGATGGAAAATTATCGGAAATAATCACACAAGTGCTTCAAAATTACCGATAATTTTCCATGAAAGCATGTTGTCTAAAAACTGCATGAGTTTATTTTCATATTTTGTCGAAAGAGCCCGCTCCGAAGGAGGAGGGCTCTTTTAGCAAAATATGAAAATAACCGAATGCAGTTTTTTTTACTGACAACATGCTTGAATGGAAAATTATCAGGTTTATTTTGATGCACGAGTGTAATTCGGTAGAATATTTCCGGAGTTAAAACAACGACGTTTAAAATTCAGTATTTATGCCTGTCAAGATGACAAATGTACATTTTAACAACCATTACTATAGATACACGGACCGAGCGGGAATTTTTCGATACCTACCGGGTATTTACCAGCCCGAAAATTTCCCGCCGGGAATTTATCGCTGTAATTGATCGAAAATGTCCCGCTTCATATGGGATTTTTAACATACGATGGAAATATTCAAGTTTATAAACGAAGCGCCTGACGAAAATCATCTTCATATTAAAGTCGCAAAGGTTTTCGGTTTGGCAGGTGCATGCAGGCGGGAAGAATTGACAGAGTTTTCTTTCGATTATATTGATGACAAAGGAAATATTTTATTGATAAATATTCCAGACACAAAAAACCACTCGCCCAGAAGCTCTGCGATTTCTGAGGAAGCGGAAAATTGCTCAATTTGTTCAGAAAGTATGTGAGTTTAAGAAAGCCCGAAACACCATACAAGCGATTTTTCGTGAAATATAAGAAAGGAACTTGCACTGTACAATGTATCGGAATAAACACCTTCAGAAAAATGCCTTCAGAAATTGCAAGTTATCTGATGCTTCCAAATCCTGAATTATATACAGGCCAAAGTTTCCGACGTTCCGCTGCCACAATACTTGCGGATTCCGGAGAAGGAATAACAAATATTAAACGCCTCGGAGGTTGGAAATCTTACACTGTCGCAGAAAGTTATGTAGAAAGCTCACCAAGTTTTCAGAAGGGTCTTTCGAACAAAATATCAAACTTCAGTGACGCTGTCGCCGGCCCTTCCACTAGTCAGCAGCTATCACCAGTAAAGCCTTCCAGAATGACTTCCTCCAGCAAAATTGCTGACAAAACAGTGGAAAACATTTTAGCCTCTGCAATTAATTTGCACAACGCAACAAATTGTACTTTTAATATTAATATTAATAATAATCTAAAGTTTTATATGTATTTAATAATAAATGTTTCTCTGTGTTAACTTTTGGGTTTTTCCCGCACGCTAGTAGAAAAAACATTTATTTTAATCAGCTCTGGGGAAACTTGAATGCACATGGTGACTCACAGAAAATTGCCTTCTATGTGAAGTAAATAACCTTCCTTCTTGTACAATGGTGGTTTTATTTCGATGGGATTACCCGCACCATTACGCTGAAGAACTTCAGGTAGAAATTGGAATTGATTTCAATGATTTTGTATTAATGTTTTGCTGACACAAACTCGAAAGACTTTGCACATTCGAAATATTGTGAAACTGTTTCGAGAATAGCAATTTCCTATCGACAAATGTTTCTAACTTTGAATATGTAGAAGACCCATTTTTTTAAGGTACGATATGGAAAATCGGTTGGAAAAGGTTGAAAGTAACCCCTATCGAAACAAGTTGTCAGAGAAACTCTTGATATCGGTACCATGAAAACGCTAAGGTTTATCATTTGCTTCCTGCCTTCATCTGCGATGGTTCTGAAAAAAGCGTCTGCAGCTCTTATATTTGTCAACCCATTATGGATTTCAAATCATACGATGTTCCAATAGAAAAAAATCTACGTGAATTGAAGAAAATAACCGAGATTCAAAGTTTTCCAGTTCCGCAAAGACAGGAAAAAATTAGTTTCACGGTGATGGTATAATTTTTCTGTTCCATACGAAATGATAATGATATAGTGATACGTGAAGGAAATAGTTGTGGTTAAGATAATGCATCATAACATACGCAACCCGAATACAGATAAACATTACTTTAGTCAAAAAGTATTTCTCCTTCGTCATTAGAATAACATGAATAAAATGAATGTGCGTTTTTGGAATCTCCAGTTGTGTTAATCATTTCAGAAATCCACCTTTTCAAATGATATTCAGGTTGACTCATGCAGTTGTTTGACAAGCTCGAAATTCCACGGGATGTTTTGTTGTTTTTCAAAATTTGGTATTTTGAATTCTCGTGGAATGTTGAGGAGAAACCTTCATCGGAATAATTTTCAATATTCAAAGTCATTACAAAAAACCTTGAAGAAACGCTTAATGAGCATACATTTCTGTATTATTTTAGTCAAGGTTTGACACTTATTGAAATGTTTATCAGAAATATTTGTAACGGATCTCCTCGAAAATTTCTCATTTTTTTTCTATTATGTTTTCTTTACCGTAAACTCTCCCATGTGAGTCCAGGTGGCAGAGCCTAGTGCGAGCAATTTGCAGATGATATTATTGAGTACGGTAACATTTCAAAAAATAGTATAAATACCTATATCAATACATTGTGCATATTATGTGCATTTCCTCATATCACTCAGTTAGAAATTCGCACAGATGCCTACTGATGTGATTGTACTGAAATAGAAACTCAAAGTTTCTCATGAAACGAAATGGCCTAACGATTGCTCCAAAAATGAAACACGATGTGAGGTAATCCACAGTATTTCAACCCTATCGCAAAACTCGGTTGCCTTGTAGAAAGGACCTGCAAACAATTGGTTCAATGTCCAAAAAAAATCTACTCAAAGTATCTCTTTGCAAATGAATCCGATTCCTTGTTTTCATCAAGTTACAGAAAACAACTACTCTCCTAATTATGAGCAGCTACCTGCAACATTCTGCAGAAATTGTTTCTAACTTGTTTTCCAATTCATCCGTATCACCCGTATGAGTATTTCAATTGACTTTTCAAAAAAGTAGCTGGTTGAATGGGTTCGGCCCTTTATCACTACTCGTACTACGCTTAGGTAATTCCAATGTTGCGAATGCATTCATAAATCTATTGTAATATAAATTTTTGACCAGACCCATACAAGAAATGAACTAATAACAGAAGTGTAGGCAGAAATTCAGAAAAGTTACGTAAAATAATTGAGAGGTAATAAGTACTAAACAAAAGATGAGTTCGTTGTAGAAAGAATTTTGGCGTGTAGTTTCTCAATTTTTTTCTCAGGAGGTTCACTCTCAATTTCCCAATCTGTAATGATAATCAGTTTTGTGAGTTCCTCAGTGATTTCCGTCTCAGTTACTATTGTGACTTTGCCCAAACTTTGAAATATTTTAAACCTTGTCTCAGTAGTTATAACTATTGTTTTCCGTCTCAGTAACTATTGTGACTTTCCAAGGTTGGAAATATGTTTAAACCTTGTCTTAGTAGTTATAACTACTATTTTCCTGTCGTGACTGAGGACTGTGGATGACATCATATTATACAAAAAAATAGACTATATCAAAATTTTGCAAGGGCCATCTGCTATCCGAAGAGGGATATACATATTTGTTTTCGATTTCAGTGACTTAAATATGTCCTAGAACTTTATTTCTTATATAGGGATTGTAAAAAAAGTTACGAATGTTGGTGCCAGTTATATTGAATTTACATTCATTTTTTCACATACATTTGGCTTTCATTTCCAATGGTTATTATCAGTTCATACTCACCTATCCATTTAATTGAGAAAAATTGATCATTTCTCACGTTGCTATGGGAGAATTGTTTTTTTAACGTTTTCACGGAAAAATTGGTGTTTTTTAGTTTTCGTGAAACGTACGTATATATTTCAACAGTAGCTGGGCAAAGTCACCATTCACATAGTTTAGCATAGGGAAGCAAAGTAACACTTTTGTCGAGTTACTTTTCCCACATTTTCAAAGAATAAAAAAATCTTGTCAGTCCTGTCAGTCTATCATTCAGCAATCGACAGCCGACAGCAAATGGTTGAATGTATTTCAATTAATTTTAATTACATTGTTTAATTCGATGAGTTTTTGTTAGACAGTTCGTAAAATAACTTGGAAAAATTGGCAAAATCGTTGCTAAGTAACCCCATTTTACGGTAACGAATCTCTGGTAGAAGTATTTCTTCTTCAAAAAAGGGTTTATTTAATCTTATGTGTCATTTTCAATGAAGTTTCACTTATTCGGATTCCACAAATTATCTCGAACAACTGAAAAGAAAGTAGTGCCATTATTGCAAAAAGAAACATCACATTTTTTAACTGATCAAATAAAAGTTCGGGTGGATAATTCATTCCTCTGATCTGGTGTTGTTTTTTTTTGAAATTAATGTTGAAGATCAATTCGTGTAGTAAAAAACTGGAACACTTGTGAAAAAAGGTTGGGTAAAAGTGATAGTATTCATTACTTTCCTGCTAATTTCAATTTTTATAGTCAAAGCCCACGTAGACCTGACAAAAAACAAGAATGGTGAATGAATAATCAGTATTATACTGGAAACAACGGCACTAAAACTAAAAATAGTATATTGTTCACCAGGTAGAAAAAGCCTTACATTTCTGGACGACTGTGAAGATTGTTCAGCCTAGACATCAAAAATTTGGCTTCTCCTACGAGGTTAACATACTATTTTTCCGCAGATCGTTTGAAATTCGACTGGTATTAATTAATTTTGAAAAGTTCGCGAATAATTTCATTCACAAACAAATGGTGCTCTGAAATTCGTTATAAAACTACTTGGGTTGTTACTATGGAAACTGTTTTCACTCATTCGTGTAGAACAAACACCAAGCACTGAAATGAAATCTTGACGTATTCTTTCAGAAATTTTGTCTGGAATGTCAAAATTTCCTAGTGATTCGCGAAAACTGCATTCCTTCAAAAAATGAAATATATAGATAGATGTTACCTACGCCACAAGGTGTATCAAAACAACAGAAGATTAGGTAAAATGAAGGCTGAGTCTAGTTATTCCTGAATGAAAAAAGCAATGATCAATTAATCGCGCAACACACTAGAACACTTGCACTCGCGTATTGCCAACCAATTTGACATCACTAACTATTTGCCATCGAGCCCCGTATAATTAATAGTAGCAACTACTGATACCTCGCATTCGTATCACGCAGATTTTGTTTGCAAGAGGGCAAACGAATGATGGCGAAAGAACACTTCTATAGCAGTCGCAACGAACTACCTTCAATGGTGTGCGTAATGAACATCAGTTATTCTTCACAGAAAACATCAGGTGTCTATTGTCAGAAGTGTCTTTCAAATATATGACACATTGTAGTCTCTCAATAAATAATAATTTACGAGGTATGAATTCTACCTGTCTTACAAAAGATTCATGCTTTCTCACAACAGAATCGGACTCTGTCTTGCAGCATAAGAAAAAAGTACAGTGAATTTCACCACGATTCGGAATAGTCGCCCGTTTTTTAATTCCCATCATTGGCCACTGAATGTCAAATTTATCAGGACGAATGTTACATATCCCATCATTTTCAAAAATGTTGTTTATACACGTATATTCCAAATGAGCCATTACCCAGAAACAGCTGTAAAATATGTTATGAACAGTTGAAAATAGTGGGGGTAGAAAAATGCATTAACGTCACAGCACAAAACACCATTTTTCTCCTATTGCTTTTATGACAAATACCGTCAAACCGAAAGTTATGCAAATGGAGCCAAAAACATAATGGGTTAACGATGACTTTCGTTATTTATTCATACATTGAAAGATGTATCGCGAAATCCACTGCTACATTTCACCTTTTATCGATAGTTTCACCAAAAGGAACTGCATCTTGGTATAAAATTGTTGATTCATTCACTCACTACTCACTTGAAAAAACCTCTGTAGTTCTTTGACGCATTCATAATAAATTTGAAATCATGCACAACAAAGTTGTACCAATTTTCAATGGAAACACAATGTTTCTTATCGTTGGTTTGAATTTCCATTTTCGTTAAACTGAAGGTTGTATGGCTTGTTATTCATATTTATCAAATGAATTTGTTTATCATCAATTACATGTTTGGGTGTAGCTTCCTTTTTCGAGCAATTTTAAAACAAAAAAACAACAATAGGTTTCGGCTGGCTTCTTTCAGAAGACAACTACTTCCCTTGCTAGTACAACGAAGGGCATTGAATTATATCCGACTGGTGCCAGTGCAGGTTTCTTCACAGAAGAAAATCCTGCATTTGCTTTTGGCGATACAAATGGAGGAATTGATTTTCAATTATAGGGACGAACACACTTGCAAACCGGTTTCGGGCTATTTGGCCACTCGTCATTACAAGGCAGTGACATCATCAACATGAAGTCGATGACTTTCCATAATTAAAAATCAAAAACTTTCATAGTATCAAACCCCGACCAGAGTTGATGCGAACAACACGAAGTCATTGCGCCACCTACCCATGGACGAGGAATTCCAAAAACAAACCGAATTTGCCCATTTTTTTCAGCGAGGAAAATGTAAAAACATTCGACATAGTCGATGAGCCAACTTTGAGACTGGCCTTAAATTGAATCACCTCAATTCAAATCATCTTTCCTACAATTCGTTCAGGCCAGTCTTGAATCTACCTACATATTAGGTTTTTGCTGGCCTCTGCCAGAAAACAACTACTCCCCTGGCTAATACCACGAATGGCATTGAATCATATCCGACCGGTGCCAGTGCAGGTTTCTTCACAGAGGAAAATCCTGCATTTGCTTTTGGCGATACAAATGAAGGAATTGCACTTGCAGACCGGTTTGGGGATATTTGGACACTTGTCAGTACAAGACAGTACCATCATCAACAAGTCGATGACTTCCCATAATTGAAAATCAAAAACTGGCAATGACTTCGTGCTGTTCGCAATGTGACGGAGCGGGGGTGATATTTGTGGGTCGGCTGTTACAGTGAATTAATCTTAGAATTCGCGGCTCAGGTGAAAAATTCTGGAAACGTATTACAATTTTAAAAAAATGGTTTCAAGACGGTTGAAGTTGAACAAGTCAAAATTAACATTCACTTGGAATTAGGTCGAACAAAAAATCGAAATCCACTTTCGCTACACTCGCCCACTCTATAGGTTATTTTGGTCCATTGATTATATCCGATTTCTCCCCTAGTCTCCGGAAACCACTTTTAGCGTCTTGGGATTATTGCGCTTCACTTCCCTAAGTTTCAAAACACTTTTTCAACAATCCTATCACCTGTACGAGTTTGTTTAGATCACTAGTTGGTTTTCCAGAATTTTTTGATTTTATATGTATTGCTTGCTGTGATATGAAGCCTCCCTTTCGCACAGTATGTGACGAGCTTGCAGCCGTATTTATATCAGTTTAGGTGTACTTTGAATGGAAAATGTCAAACCAGCGAATAATGAAATACATTATGTTAGAGTCGAATTATGAACGTGATATTATAGATTCTCGAAGTGATGGTTACTTTGTTTCGATTCAAAAGATTTGCACTCATACGATTTCATTTCCCTTCGATATCGATAAGGTGACTTATCACAAAAAATGGGGACTACATGTATTGTTATCTTTCCATCAAAGGATTTGATCAGTATATCGGATGATATCTGATCGGCTGATCTAAATAATTGTCGGTATAATGTTATCTTTATTGGATGACGAATGTTTCAGAGTTTCTAATGTAGTACCTCAATTTCTGTTAGATATGAATGCATACATTGATGAGAAGGCTACCCATCTGGAATTTCACTTGTATTGACACTTTATCGAATTCACATCTAAAATGATCATCTAGGTCAGCAAAAGCTGGAAAAGGATTACATTTTTCATCCCATTGCAATTGAGACCTTCGGAGGCTTGCTTCAACATTGATCGACCAATGAACTTAGAAGGAAATCCTTTTTTATTCAAACAATTAGAATTGCTATCTAGAGAAGAGATACCGCTACTAACTAGTCTACGTACTAGTCCTAGCACCTAACATCATTTTGATATTTCAAAAAGGCCTCACAAACGACACTATTCAACACTGAGTTATCGGCTCCTCAGGAAACACATTTTTTTTCATCTTTATCTTAATTAATATCAAGAATTTAAATTGAGTACTGATAACGACCTATTTTTAAAAGACAGTACATTAGAATAATATTTTATCCTCATTGCGGCCTTGGTAAAAATTTACGTGCACGTGTTTTCGTTTATATCTACTGAACCTCGGATTGGAATGAACCACATATACCTGAAAATGTATAATCCCATGATTGTATAAAACTTTGTCGGTCAGCTTTTAATCGACATTGAAATGTAGACATTGTGGAACTCGTTCATTGATCTTTGATCCTTTTTGAGACCTTTTTCTCTCTATTCCACTAAATAAATGGAAAAATTCAATCGTCCCATTGATTGGATTACTTCACAACAAATATGTACAGAGAGAAATCAACTACCACCGTAGTTTTTTCTGTAGGAGTTGTGGACATTGGTGATTACGGGGCAGTCAAAGCAACTCCTTGTCAATATAACCTTTTCGCACTCTCCAATAACAGTGGAACACGGAGTAGTGGTCAGTACACGGCTTACTGCCGACACCTTGGTAAAGGAACGAGGCAAGGTTACGAAGATTCTCCCATACAACCAATTTCTACAAAATATCTCGTAAGTGGCGAGGCGTATATTCTCTTCTATGAACAGAATATCATCAATTCATTTTGATGATTTTCGGTTATACATTCATATTCATTTTATTCACAAAAAATATATTACAGTTTCCTGTATGATTTTCACTCACAATGGGTTTACAAAACCGCGACACGTGTTTCGCTATTACAATAGCTTCTTCAAGCAAGATAAACCCATTGTGAGTGAAAATCATACAGGAAACTGTAATATATTTTTTGTTAATATGGATTTTCATCAAGTATCGGCCAGTTCAATTCAATTTTCATTTTATTCGTTGTGCATTCTCTTTTTGAACATTAGAAAAAACACACACATTGTTTCAGTCCTGGACCATATTTGTAGACGCTGTTTGGACGCTGAACATAAGCGATTTACCATGTAGAGATTTTTTCAGTTCAAAGTTCGGCAGCTGAGTTTTGTTCAAGTGGACATGCAATTTGGTACTTCCCCCGTCACAACTTAGATATTCACATTTTCTTGTTTTGACGAGTGGGTTTGTGTTCTTGTTTTTCGGTCGAATGTTAGCCCACCAAAACGATATAAGATTTCAGAAATTCGAAGAGATTTTTTAATATTCTCCTTATTCCTGTACACTCTTTAATTTATTTATACTTCCTCTTTATCAAACTGATTTTCACGGTTGCGAATTTGACATTTCGACTCAGAAAACTCACGTTGCTTCACTGTTTCCTCAAATAAATAATTACGAACTGAAAGATAACTGAACAGGATGAAATCCCGTTTCCGAAAATAGGGGTTATTCCGGTTTATTGGGGAACCTTGATCTGAATTCAATCTGCTAAAAAAATTTAACAAACCTGCTGGAAAGTGATCCAAATAAGTGACATCCTAATCCTCTTCGACAGTTTCTGAATGCGAAGATGACTTGAAATCACAATCATCCAGTTGTCACTTTTGTTTGACAATTTGAACGCAATATAATTAGGTCTTCTCATATTCAATTTGATCTGAGGTTTGGTACTCCATGAAGGTATCGTAGCGTTCTCAAACATTTCTTGGATGTTGATTTTGTTGATACACCGAATATTTGCATTTCAGGTAGAGTGTTCACTTCGAATGTGAGGTAGAAACCATATCGTAATGGGAGAAACACCTGGAAATGTGAATATGATTGGTAATTTCTTCAAAAGAGACTGGGATTTTTTCCTAATTGTGATGAACCATATGTCTTAAGATTGAAACATGAAGATTGTACAAGGGTATCCTATGATCTTTATTCTCAGACCACTGAGTATCCCATCATCATCCTAGATGTTTGAAACAGATAAATAGATTTCTCATTTTATATTTCGTATCTATACTATATATATACTTTATTATATATTCTATATCTATATATATGTATAGCTACTATCAATTATTTATTTCAATTTTAAAAGTTCTGAAGTCTGTTTGTTAGATCGTCAGCCAATTCAATCCTTTCTCAAAGAAATTGCAACATTAGAGAAATCTTAGTTGCTGGATTTTAGCATATGATACAATATTGAATAACATTGGGTCGAATGCTAACACAAATCAAGTCACAAAAATTGTTGGGGCCTGGATATAGCCAAGAAAATATATTCTGAATTCATCTGCTCAGAAATAAGATGATAAAATGATTGAACACTCTGCATATCTTTAATTGTTTGTTTTCGTAATCTGCGCTTGCCACAACGGTTTCAACTTTCGGTAATCAAATATCATAATTACACTTCTATTCTAACTATAACCTGTCACGGTCATGCATTATATAATTTCCCTCAATTCCAGTACCTGTTTTGTGTCAGTATGTATAATATTTCATGACTTACACATTCATTACTTTGTAATGTATCACCTCAAACAATGAATAAGGAATGATTTTGTCGATTTGGATAATAGTTGGCATTGAAAGATTCACCAGTGAACTCTCCAAGGTGACAAGATGATCAATAATAATCAGTGTTATGAGCTAATTAAATATTGTAAAGACACGAAAGTGCCGCAAAGGATGAGGTCTACCACTAATGCCAGAAAATTACTGAGCTCAATTTTCAAAAAGGCAGGGATTGACCTCTGATATTGACTCCCAAAAGTGTTGTAATTCTTCACTTCACCGACAAAGCTTTCTATTCGTCGATTTTCTCACCTATTCTTTTTACAAATACATCCTTGGTTGTAATAGATGTTCCTGTCATCTCACCAACATATTCTCTCAAAGCACATCGGAACACACATCGGAAATCCGTTTTGTATCCATTAAAGGTTCAAACGTCCGTGGATTGAGAATGTACATCGATTGGATGAACATTTTTGAATATCAAAAAGTGTGCACCTAATGGATGTCTTTTCGGGCATTTATTTGAAAAATAAAAGTGTTCGACCACTGGACGTTCAATCGTGGACGTTGATATAACTATTTTAAAATGTTCATTCAATGAACATCCAGAGGTAAAATGGTTGAAAATTAATTTAAAATATTCTCGTGGGCATTTATTTTGATACTTTGAAGATGAACAGGACAGCGTCTATATCTGGCTCTGGTACACAGGAAAACACTGATTCCTTTTTCCAAAAATCTAGCTTTCCAATTGACAATGAAGAATAATTAGTAAATAAAGACTGAGAAATACAAAGATAATGTACATTTTCAAAAAGCAGTTTGTCGTAGAATTTGCATATTATTATATTGTTAAATTAGAGTGGATAAAGTCAGTTGAAATGTCTGCTGTTTATATGTAATGAAATATGTAAAAATGAGAAATATGAAAGTTGTAGTTTTTTTGAATAAGAATTCTCTGTATGAACACTTGACATAGTCAGTGGGCATACTTGAAGACTGGCGTTAAATCAAATCATCTTTCGAACAATCTGTTCAGGCCAGTCTCAAATTACCTACACAGTAGGTTTCGGCTGGCACCTATCAGAAAACAACTACTCCCCTGGCTAATACCACGAAGGGCATTGAATTATATTCGACCAGGTGCCAGTGCAGGTTTCTTCACAGAAGTAAATCCTGCTTTCTGTGAAGAAACCTGTGTAGCTAATTTGAGACTGGCCTGAACAGATTGTTCGAAAGATGATTTGATTTAACGTCAGTCTTCAAATATGCCCACTGCCTATGTCAAGTGTTTTTACATTTTCCTCGCAGGAGGAATGGGCGAATTCGGTTTGCTTTTGGAATACCTCGTCCATTGGTAGATGGCGTAATAACTTCGTTGTTCGCATCAGCTTTGGCCGGGGCTTGATACTCGTGTAGGAGTTTGATTTTTAATTATGGGAAATCATCGACTTTATGTTGATGATGGAACTTCCTTGCACTGACGAGTGGCCAAATAGCCCGAAACCGGTCTGCAAGTGTCTCCGTCCCTATAATTGAGAATCAATTCCTTCATTTGTATCGACGAAAGCAAATGCAGGATTTACTTCTGTGAAGAAAACTGCACTGGCACCTGGTCGGATATAATTCAATGCCCTTCGTGGTATTAGTCAGGGGAGTAGTTGTTTTCTGATAGGTGCCAGTCGAAACCTACTGTGTAGGTAATTTGAGACTGGCCTGAACAGATTGTTCGAAAGATGATTTGATTTAACGCCAGTCTTCAAGTATGCCCACTGACTATGTCAAGTGTTTTTACATTTTCCTCGCAGCAGGAATGGGCGAATTCGGTTTGCTTTTGGAATACCTCGTCCATTGGTAGATGGCGCAATAACTTCGTTGTTCGCATCAGCTTTGGCCGGGGCTTGATACTCGTGTAGGAGTTTGATTTTTAATTATGGGAAATTATCGACTTTATGTTGATGATGGCACTGCCTTGCACTGACGAGTGGCCGAATAGCCCGAAACCGGTCTGCAAGTGTGTCCGTCCCTATAATTGAGAATCAATTCCTTCATTTGTATCGACGAAAGCAAATGCAGGATTTACTTCTGTGAAGAAACCTGCACTGGCACCTGGTCGGATATAATTCAATGCCCTTCGTGGTATTAGCCAGGGGAGTAGTTCTTTTCTGATAGGTGCCAGCCGAAACCTACTGTGTAGGTAATTTGAGACTGGCCTGAACAGATTGTTCGAAAGATGATTTAATTCTCTGTATGTATATATTATATCTGAAAATTTTTCTTTAAAATCAAAATGAGTACAATCTGAGAGTCTGTATCGAAACTCTCAAAAAATATGTACCCCGTATCAAGTTTGTTTATGAAACAATAGGAAATGGATCTTATAGATAAATTGATGTTTATCAAGCCTTATCGATCATTAAGTTGAAATATAATAGGTCGAATAGAAGAACAAACAACAGTAAAACAATTGAAGAACATGTTGGTCGAAAACGGTGACGAGATACCAAAATATCAATCACTCCAGTGCCTGAATAAATTCGTTTAGCTAGTGAAACGGATTGAACTGTATATAGGGAAAACTTGGGTAAAACAGCAAGTCATCTGCCAACCCTAGTTTCACTCTAGGCGGCGTGACAGGTGGATATATCGAATTGTCAGGTTGAACTAAGATATTTTGCGTGCTTTTGAACAGTGGTTTTTGAGGTTTACAGGCAAAATCAATTGAAGGTGAGTAGATTTAGAGAATACTGCGTTTGTTTACTATAGACCGCGGGCATGTGACGTCACACGCATCAGCCTGCTGGACAAACAAATCGTATTTCCATAAATAACAATGGTAATTTAATGAGATTATAATTTCAATTCTGAGATGCAAAATTCATGAATATGCCGTTGCCTATTTCGACTCATCAGTACTTAAATCTGCTCTTCTAGTTGCTTGAATCCACAATTCACGTCTCTTATCAACAGCAAGAGGATTAATATTCTTTCTATTGTCGAAAATAAAAAGAAATCGATGGATTGAAACTTCACAATCACTCAAAATTAAGTTATTACCGAGAGAAAATATTTTGAAATATGAGACAAATGCACAAAAAGCCTCTTTAGATCGGTTTGTTTGTCCAGCAGGCTGGATTTACAACTGTCAGATTTACTGTCGTCTGGCAGATATGCCCGCGGTCTACAATTATGCACAATAGGTTATGGTAATTTGTTTTGTTTTTTATAGAAATTTGTTCACATGTTTCAGCAATGCACAGTTGGGTAAAACTGGGCACTGTGTGGCCGGGTAAAACGGGATGTTTCCTGAACCCGAAGGTTGGGCCCATTAAGCTTTAGCGGAAGCGGGGGAAGACGAAGACGAAGTTTTCACCTGTGACTTCAGTCAGTTACATGTTTTGATAATTTCCTTTCTCACTGATGGCTGTCATGTCGACAAAAGAGAAATGATTTATTGGCATCACTGAGTCATAAAATATTTGAAGAGTACTTGTTTTTTTATATTATTATAATAATTCTCCTTCATTTACCATATTGTGTCTTATTTTCTAGGGGCTAAACGTTGTGGAACCTATACAAACTGGAGTATCTCGTTTTTCCTACTAGGTCGCTAAAGGGAGAGTTGCTACTTTTTCATTAAACATATTTTTTCTCATGTGACTTCTGTATTGTGTATAAAAAATGGTTTCAATCAAAAGCCCATTTATCAGTGGAACGGTAGCCAAAAGAACCTAGAACAGTTATTAGGTATCCCGTTTAATCCAACTTCCCCCTACCTTTTTATTTCTATTTTGAATTTGGTTTTGGTTGAAATAACTTGTATTGCATTTTATTGTCTTGATCCAAATGAATGTCATTCCTGTGCCTTGTTGGCTATTCATGAACATATTTATTTCTTTTATATTTGTGCTAGTTATGAAATGTATATATCATCAACTTGTATAGATAGATATCAACACATTAACACACGTTATTATGTGGTGCAGAACAATTTTTTTTACGAGACTCGTTAAAATCAAGGTCAAAAATAAAACGAATGAATCTTTTTTGCATTATCAATACTCGAGATAAAGCAGTGGCTCGGTCTCACGTTATATTGTTACTTAGAGATGAATACACCATGGCATTTTTAATGTTCAAAAGGTGTTCTCTATGAAAGTTCCCTTTGAGAGTTCTGAAGGCATAATATTGCAGATTTCGTCAAGCTGAGTGTTGAACTCAAATTCGAAATCCAGTTTAGTGCCCAAAAATTTGTTGACTTCAAGGTTGTCAGCTTGTTGTCATTGATTTTGAATGATAACACATCAGGTGCTTAAATATTTTATGACAGACAGGACCTTTATTCTTATGTTCATTCAGAGTTACTGCAGATACGATGTTAGTTGTGTCGTCTGCTTATATGAATGCTGTGCCATCATTATTTGTTTTGGCTAGATAAGAGAGATCCAAAAATTCTTCCAAACATTAGTCATCGACCTCCACTCTAAGTGTTCTTCCACTAATATAGGAAATTAGCCATGATTTTATAGGACAGCGTGCGTCCAACTTAATTTCCAAGAGAACTGGGTCGATAGTATCGAAAGCTTTAGACAAGTAAAAATAAAATAATCCCACAACGAACTCATTTTGATCCAGGTTTTGTTGCACTAGATCTATCGACTGTCTCAATTGAGATTTTGTCAAAAACCATGTTGACGACGTGTAATAATATTGTTACCATTAAGATAATTTATAAGTTGAGTATATACAGCAATTACTTTCGAAAACCAACTGAGGAGACAGATTGATCTGTAGTTCTCAACAGAGTGTTTGTCTCTCTTTTGATATATCGGCACCGCTTTTGATATTTTCAAGTCTTTGACCTGATATCACAGATATATTCTACATTATCTACATAATCGAATCTCTCTTAATATTGCAGAAAAAAATATTGAGAACAATGACGTTCAAAGACAGAAGGTACTCGTGCAAAAATATATTTAAAGAACTGGGCATTCTAACTCTCATATCACTTTATATTTTCAAAAGTGTCATATTCATTAAAGAGAATATCTCTGAATACATCTGGTGAAATTGTCAACTACAATATGAGAGCTAGGTCAGCGATTCGACTACCCCCAGATAGACTTACACTAACGGCAGAAAGTTGTTTTGTAATGCCTTTGAAACTATACAATCATTTACCTGATGTTCTGAAGAATATAGATGTCAAAACTTTCAAACGTGAAACAAAACATCTCCTAATACAATACTCGTTATACTCGTTGGAAGAATATTTCGATACCAATTTTTTTAGAATAGTATGTATCTACAAACCATTGTTAACTCATATGTTAAACTGAGTGTGTGTCGCTGTTCATTCATATATATATATATATATATATATATATATATATATATATAAATAATAAGTGTTGAAATGTAATTGTTTTATCCTTTTGTTAGGCTACTGATTGTTGGTCTCAGTGACCTGTCCACATGTCATGTAATTTGACCATATTGGAATAAATAAATAAATATTAATTGGATCACTGAGATGGGAACTGCGCTCACCATAACACTCTTTTAGGAGTAATGCAGGAATGCTATCAATTCCAGTTGATTTTTTTTTAACTGAGGATGATTGAAAAAACTTCCTTCGGTGTGACAGGACAGAAGAACATTGAGAGTGGATGATCAGTTTCAACTTCTGTACATGAAATTTGTGGTAAATATAGTGATTGTATTTTATTAGGAACTGAGTTTGCAAAAAAATCTCCACAAAAAAATATGAGAATTCCTTCGGGTTTGAGTTTAAGTTATTTTCCACTAGAGTGATGCTGAAATTTTTTTTCGTTTTGTTGCATTTCGTTAACCATCGTCCAAAGAGCTTTGAGTTAGAAGGGTTCTTGATTTTGTTGGAGAATTTTTTTCTCGCTACATATTTTCCTATCAACGCTTTTTTCCATGTCTCATAGATTTTGTTGATTGTATCACTTTTTTTTCTGACCATTGAGGTCTTTGAGCTAGAAGTGGAGAACCGAAAACAATTCAGATTTATTTTCGAAAAATCGAAATATAGAACCGAAACAGATTTTGTAGAGAAAATCGAAGGATTTCGAGAAAGTATCACAGGAATATGTTCAAAGCAACGGTTATGGAATTAGAAGCGAAAAACAGGAAAACAATTTCGATTTATTTTCGAAAAATCGAAATATTGCCAAACCAAAAAAAGTACATTTTGGTCCAGATGTTGAAGTAAAATGGCAAAGTAACTTTTTAACATATTAATGAAGTGAAATTATTTTCATCACACTTCAGAATTGCCATAATAATAGTTATTGGTTAAGTAAATCAAAAATACCGTTAATTTTTTACATATTATGATTATTTCATTATTTATTATAATTACAAATAATAATAAATAAAAATGAATATTATTGCATGGAGAAACTATTCCGTAATATTTAATACATTTTTGTATCAAATGTATCATTCCAATAAGGAAAAGCTCTTAGATAAAAATCCTTAATGGAAATATCGAAAAATATGTTATTGGATAATTACACAAAGATATAGACTATCAGTACAAATTATAATCATTTACCTGATGGATGAGACTCATATTCTTCGACGGAATTTGAATGAACATTCGTCAGCATCTTCACAAAAACACCGGATTCAAAAGAGCTTATGCTCATCGATATCAAACACTCAAATGGGGGGAAAATAATCAGACCATCGCAAATGAATTGTTAGGTCCCTGTCTCACGGCCATAATGCCAGACAACGAAGTATAGACGTCATCAATGGCATGTCAAATACTAGATGAATATTTATTGGCACAATTCGATAAATAATGAGGTTGGAAGGTGCTCGGTAGTAAATTGATTTCGTTACATAACATCTTCAACTCGCATGGAATATTTGTTTACGTTGAGGTTACGAGCAATTCGCATTTGAAAACTTCGAATCCGACGTTTTGGTGACCATACTCTTGCAATTAGTATATCACACTCACCTTAATCGAACTTTTATTCGATAGTGTTTGGAGGTTTTCTGCCATCTGATATTTAATATGAAACGAATATGTGGGAATGAAGGAAAATCCAATAAGAACAAATATATGGATTATCAAAAAACATTATTCTGGATTCAATGAATTCATTTCCTGATTAACATAATTTTCTTGAGAACTACTTCTGACAGATCGAATTTTTAATTAAATATTTCGTATCATGGAATAGTTATTTGTTTTACTGGGCAACAAAGCAGAAAAGGCAGTCAATCTACAAAATGGTTAAGGCTTTCGCGGCCGAGGTTATTAGTATAACTACTTTTCTTCGGGCTTGAAGGCCGTCGTTCTTTGTAATTTCTTCCTAGCGTTTCGCTAGCGCGAGTGGCCAGCTTCTTCAGAGGCTAACTCATTTCCGATGACTAAACGTTTCGATTTCTCAAGGCGTACTTATATTAATGCAGGTAGTCTGGAGTGTTAATTACTTTTGTCGGGTTCGGGGAATAATCATCATTATTAGTTGCCGCACTACCTGCCGTGATTTCATTAGTTATTCTAGATTTCCTCCGCATGTTTGTGGATCTCTATCGCCTCCCGTACCAGTCGGCTGTGGTGAACCTGGTTGAGGGCAATCAGTTTAACATCCTGTGGTCACCCTCACTCAGTGCCTGTTCCGCCACCACCGATTTTTCGGTTTGCCCCAGCCTGCAGTTCCTTTCGTGCTCTTTGAGCCTTGTTCCCATGGATCTTTTCGTGGTACCGATGTATACCTTCCCACAGGTGCCCGGTATGCGATAAACCCCTGCTGCTGACAGTGGGTCTCTTTTGTCTTCAGCCGACCTGAGGCTTTGTTGGATCTTCTTGGTCGGCTTGAAAACCGTTTTATGTTATATTTCTCCAAGAGTTTCCCAATTCTGTCAGTGACCCTCGGGATATATAGCAGATAAGCATTTGCAACTACCTGAGAGTCCTCCCTGTTATGAACCGTGGAACTTTTCAGTTTCATGGCCCTGTTGATCTCAGATACACTGTATCCATTTGACCCCAAGTTCACTTGAAGATGTTTCAGTTCTTGCTCTAGATGCTCTGGTTCACATATTCTTCGAGTACGTTCAATTAGGGTAGATATGACTCCTCTCTTTTGACTGGGATGGTGGTTCGATAGTGCGTGCAGGTACCTATCGGTGTGCGTGGGTTTTCGGTGTGCTTTGTGGGTTAGTCTAACACCACATCGTTCAATCAGAACATCTAAGAATGCTATCTGCTGGTTCTGTTCGGTTTCCATGGTGAATTCGATGCTGGGGTGTTGAGCGTTCAGGTGGTCCAGAAAAAGGTTCAGAGCGTCCCTTCCATGTTTCCAGACGACGGAAGTGTCATCCACGTAACGTAGCCACAAGGTCGGCTTCAAATCAAAGGCGACGATCTGATTGCTCTCAACCAGGGTTACCACAGCCGACTGGTACGGGAGGCGATAGAGATCCAAAAACATGAGGACAATTTCAACAGAAAAGAAGAAGCGTTGAGTCTAAACAGAATTTGGAATCCTATTCTGAGGAAATCTAGAATAACTAATGAAATCACGGCAGGTAGTGCGGCAACTAATAATGATGATTATTCCCCGAACCCGACAAAAGTAATTAACACTCCAGACTACCTGCTTCAATATAAATGCGCCTTAAGAAATCGAAACGTTTAGTCATCGGAAATGAGTAAGCCTCTGAAGAAGCTGGCCACTCGCGCTAGCGAAACGTTAGGAAGAAGTTCCAAAGAACGACGGTCTTCAAGCCCGAAGAAAAGTAGTTGTGCAGTCAATCTACTTTGCTGTCGAGTTGTAGATATAATTTTTTGTCCGATTGTTTACAATGATATATGTAGGGTATTGAATTTGTAAATTATCACAATTCTCACAATCTTTTTGTTTTTCCTGTAGTGATAAATTTTAAAAATCTGATAGAAATCGTAAGCGTTGAAATAGTTGGATGCTATGGAAATGTATATTTTCATAGTACTTATATAGTATGACAACTTATTAAATTTCGGACATTTTTGTGGATAAATATTGGTATATTTATATAATGACATCCATAGCGATTTAAGAGTACTTACTCCTCCAGACACATATCAATCAGCGAAGTAATATGTGTCTGCAATAGTGTTTTGTTTTACAAGGCAGCAAAGTAGTAGATTGACTGCCGCAGCTGATAGTTCGTAGCCCAGCGTAGCGAGGCTAGGAATAACTTATAATTTGGGATATTGTATTGACAACCTATTACAATTCTCACAATCTTTTTATTTTTCCTGTAGTTATAAATCAAAACAGAATTTGAAAGAAATAGCAATAAGTGTTAAAATGATTTGTTGCTATAAAAATTCATGTTCGTAGGCATGATAGAGTGACGACATTGTGGACAGTGAATACTTTTGCTGACTAGACAAAAATAAATGAATAAACGTATCATTCTATATTAAGTGAAAACTTGGGTAATTTTGTAGAGAAAATGAAGTTTCTGCATTTTCCTTCTCCTATGTTTGCTATCTATCTGATCCAATTTTCAAATGGTATACACATTGAGCAAAAAAAAAAAGATTTCTATATAACCCAGTGCCCGTCGTCGCCATATGGGCAGGACGAAGCTGTTTTTCTTTAGGAGAATTAATCAAACTTCTTCGAATGATATACACGTACCTATCTATCAACAGAGAGTGTTTGTAATTTTTTTTCAGATCCTACTTCTTTCATAGAAGTAATGAGAATTATACTCATATAAGAGAATATAGTTTGGGTCGTCAATGCCGTATGACTCATCCCGATGAGTCCTAAGTAGAAATTTCAGCAAAAATATTAGCAAATAGTGGTGGCGAAATTTTTATCGATAGTTTCAGCAAATTACCAAAATGAACAAGAATCGTTTGGACATTCAACATGTGTTGAACGAATTTTGCAATTAGGTGCCTCTTTAGCAGCTTCAATTGTTTCGCTACACTCATATCTGGCCTTAAAGTACTCAGATCATTTTTTTGAACCTGGTTTTTGGCACCAGCGATTGATTGCTGCTGTCAAAAAAGTTAGGGTGGCTGAGGGTGAGTGAAAGGGAGATAGAAGATGACAGTTGAAAAATGAAATCAACCTGCCCGAGCTTTTCCGTCAAAAGTATTTCGTTTCGGAATTATTGCGTTATCATTTCAGCAATACGGGTATATTTGAATAGATGGAAACAGTAATATTGAAGACAAATTCAACAAGTTTATACGCAATGTTTGGCAATTCATTGTTTACTGATATTCACCGTCACATCTATTTTTTGAATGTTTCAGAAATAATATCAGATTTGGTTATTGGACATGTCTGGTATTCGTTTCTTAATTTTCACACGATTTCGTGATAGGTCAGGTAAAGCTATCAATCTTGTAAAGGTGTTTGCACACAGTTTATCTTTTGTGCCCTTGACAATAAAAAACAGATCGATTTATTTGAGGAATTTCACCGAACATCTTTGACCATGTTCAGCATGTATAGTAAATGAAAGTAATTATGATTCAAAATCTCGAAGAGTCTCTGTATAATACAGATGTATTGAATCGTTTGCATATTCCCAAGTCCCAAGAATTCGATCCGAGTCCTCTCTTAATTTATACATAGGAGTTATTAGTGAAGTTTTCTATTCTCATTTTTATCAAAACGGAATATGAATATACTCTTGATGATCAATTTCGAACACACCCCAAAAATTTGAATGACAGATATTTTTCAACGAAATCAGGTTACTTGGACAGCTTTCTGAATAAGAGTACTCGGGTGGAAAATCGATCGGAGCAACTTTTTCTTTATTTTTTTTGTATTTAGGTTCAATGATTTCCAGAATATTCGTTAATAATGTGACTTGTAATGGTTATAATGCACTGAAAATGTTCCATGTTTTCTATATCATGAAATATTGAATAATGAATATACTACAATGGAACAAAAATGAACGTTAAACGCATTAGCATCAGTTCGAATTGCGTAATGTATTGCAACAAAAAATGGAAAATGTGAATGAGCTTTCAATGAATTACTCTAAAAACCCGAACTGAGGATAAGAAGGTTGATCCCATTGAAATACACTGTAACTGAAAGCCTAAGGAAATTGTAGTTATCATATGAATGAAGTGAACCATGAAGAGTGCTCAAACTAAATTCACTAGATGTTAATGTAGTGATGAAGTTACAAGCACCGCAAACTCTCCTTCCCAATGATGAAGTTTAAGTTTTTTGGAAATCATACTCGGAGACGTGGACGTTATCATCAGCAATCACAGATAGTTATCAGTTTACTATCTATAACGAATCTATTTTCGTTTGATCTACAGGTACTTTTGTATACACAATCTTCACGGATCCATATATTCGTAGATGAATCTCTGAAATAAATATATATCAGGGGGTATTTCATTTCGGTAGCATATTGAATGATTCAAATATTTGGAATATGCCTTCTCGAAAGTTTCTGGAATATTCTGTAGACGTCTTCGTGGGCAACTCTTATTCTGTACAAAAATCACTGAATAATTCCCAAAAATAACAGCTAGCTTGAATATACAAATGAAAACCAACAATTTCTTTTTATCAAAATCAAGAGTTCCCATTCCATCATCAAGTGTAAAAATTTCATCCTGAGTGATGATGATGTTGATTATATCAGAAGTTCATTATACTTCTCAAGAAACTTTAAACTACTCCATTTTGAGAAACATTCGGAGCTAGTAGCATTGAGACTCCAAAATTCTCAATGAATAGTTATGGATCTTCCTCGTGGACACTGTCAACATCAATACATATATGATATTGCTCAAATTACTTGAACCAATTGAAAAAACTCATATAAATAGCACATCCAGGAATTTTCAAAATAATGTTTTGAGAAATACAGGCCCTGAATAATTTCAACACATTCTATTCCGTCGTTGTTTGACGTAATTATGCTTCTTTATGTTACACGATACAATTGAATGTTAATTGTAAAAGTTTCATAGTTATTAGCATATGTCCAGATAAAACCAGACGAATCTTGAAATTATTCAGTGAAACAGCGATGACATGAGCTAGTATAAATGGTTTCCTGATGTCACTTATATCGGTTTTTAGTGCAGTTTCTGGTAACAACTTGAGACAACTATTATTTAATTGATGAATTCCCAGTAATATGGATATTATCTCCATTTTCAAAAGTTATTTCCCATCTCAAAAATAACTCCGTATAATTGAAAAATCAATTCCTTCACTTGTGAAGAAACCTGCACTGGCAACGGTCGGATATAATTAAATGCCCTTCGTGGTATAAGCCAGGGAAGTAGTTGTTTTCTGACAGGTCAGCCAAAACCTACTGTGTAGGTAGGTTTGAGATTGGCCTCAACGAACTGTTCGAAAGATGATTTGATTCAACGCCAGTCTTCAAGTATGCCCATCGAATATGTCGAATGTTTTTACATTTTCCTCGCAGGAGAAAAGGGCGAATTCGATTTGTTTTTGAAATTCTTCGTGTTGTTCGCATCAGCTCTGTTCGGGCCTGCTACTATGAAAGTTTATGATATTTAGTTACGGGAATTAATCGACTTTATGTTGATGATGGCACTGCCTTGTACTGTGGCCAAATAGCCCTAAACCGGTCTGCAAGTATGTCCGTCCCTACAATTGAAAATCAATTCTTTCCTTTGTAACCCCCAAAGCCAATACAGGATTTTCTTCTGTGAAGAAACCTGCTCTAGCACCGGTCGAATACAATTCAATGCTGTTCGTGATATCAGCCAGGGGAGTAGTTGTTTTCTGACAGGTGCCAGCCAAAACCTACTGTGTAGGTAGTTTCATACTGGCCTGGACGAATTGTTCGGAAGATGATTTCGAAAATAACTATTAAGAAACTTGATTATATTTGTGGAATCAGAAGAAAAAAAAGGAAATATAATACTTACTTCTATGGAAGAAGTAACAATTATTGATTCATTCACGAAGGAAGAGAGTACACAATGAAGGAAAAATAAAGAGTAGTTCTTGGGGAGATGGATGAATTATGGAACGCTGTCACTAGATACACTGAACAAAATCAGTTCGTGACTCATCTGTCATCAATTAATTATTGAACAAGTGATAACTTATAATTTGGGATGTGGGATATTGTATTTACAAACTATTACAATTCTCACAATTTTTTTATTTTTCCTGTAGTTATATAAATCAAAACAAAATTTGATAGAAATAGCAATAAGTTTTAAAATGAACAAGTGATTTCTATGTGAATTATGGAGTTAGTTCTCTCTTAGAAGTTTTGTATTTTCTTTGTTATTCGGAAGAGAAAAAACCAAAAAAAATCCTCAAACTTCGTCCTCTCCACAAAAATAATGTTTTTAAATATCAATATATTTTCTTCTCCTTTTTATGGGTTCCCAACCTACCACAATCTGGAAAATGAGAAATAATATTGGAATCAATACAAATGTAGGAGAGACTTGTGAAAGACAAAGTACAAGTACGCAGCAGCTTTTCGGGGTAGATTAAAAATCTGCCTTTTCTCCTCTTGTATTCAAATATTTATTCCTAATTTTTCAGAATGTGGTAGGTTGAGAACCCAAAAAAGTAAGGAGAAAGAACTCATCCACCAAAAAGAATGATTTTCAAATAGTATCCATATATTGTTTTCGAATATTGAATCAATATCGCCAAGTGTTTCCATTCATTCAGGGCCAATATCATTTACAATATTTCCGTAATCAGTCCAGAATATGAAGCTGAAAAACTGGTTGAACCTCGCAACTTTTTCTTCCAGCACCGATTTTTGCAAAAATTTGGGATTAGGCTTATTTCACCCTCTAGTTCATTTTCTATATTGTGCCGTTGTACGCTTTTTGTTTTTTAGGGGTGGAAACTAGCCCTTATTGTCAAAGATTATAAATCAACATTAAAAACCTAAATATGGGTAAAAATAATTAAATAGTTATTGTTTCATGCTATAGGATACAATTTCATAATGTTTCAACCTACCCTTGTTAAAAACTACCCTTGAGAACATTGAAATTTTTATAATATGTCTTCACACTGTTGAGAAATCAACGAAATATACACGCATACACGTGATCAGATGTTTCTTCTGCTCTGTCTTCCAATATGAATGGAAAAAGTGGAGCATATAACGTATAACGGCCGAATATATCGGTTATTACTACGCTCCGCGGGTTATTCGAATTTTTCAAAAAAAAATGAAAGGTTTTATAAGCATAGCTCCTTTATTTCAGGTGATAGAAATTTTTTTTCAGAAAACGATTTTGTAGGGCTTTTCAAGAGCTATAAGACTATACAATTAAATTACTCAAAATCCCTTAATTTTCAAATGGGGAGAGTTTAAAGCGCTTGAATAAGGTGATTTTCGATCGTAAATGTAGGTGTTAAACGGCTATATCTCGCCGAATATTCACTGTACAATAAATCTGCATACAGGGAAATTTTTGTCATTGAAAAAGCTACAATTTAGTACTATATCGTTTTTTTTTTTCGTATCTTTAGTATTTTGGGAGATATTTTTGGGAAAAGGGTCAAAAACACGAAATTGAAAAAAATTCGTTTTCCATTTAAACTCCAATTTTTCAAAAATTAGGCATTTTGAATTGGTCAAACTTCGTGGGTGTATCAATAGTAGGTACATATAAAAAGAGAATCACTGAAGGGTTGCGATCAATTTCAATTAGGGGGTACTTTGGGGATTGTTTTCACAGATTTTTTCGTAGAAAAAAGCGGGTACCGATCTCATTTTGATCATAAATGGTCAATTTTCATGCTAGAAACATTTTTGTTCGTTTGGTTGAAATTCGAATTGGATACTTAAAAGAGATTCCACGAGCTTTTTTCGAAAAATGCATATTTTTCTCGTTATTTCGCTTTAAATCTTCCAAATTATACATTTGACGAAAAAAGCTAGGCGTTAATCTGTTGTATCTCAGTTCGTATTTGTCGTAGGAAAATTCTAAAAAAAGCATTGTTTTTGTTTTTTTTTTGAAGCTACATTTTGGCTTTCCCCCCTTTTTTTGATGAAATGCATATTTTAAGAGTTATTCGCAAAAAAGCATTTAAAAATGTTGATTTTTTCGTCGAATTGATCCTTGAGCTATTCCCTACCTTTTGTGAAAATTTCAGGTTAATCCATGGTGGACGAAAAATTTGCGAGTCAAAATGATTCATTTCCTGAACTAAATATTGAAATAATATGTGTGTACTACTTGGTCGAAGTAAATTATTAGTCTATGAATGATATGGCATGGAGAGAGTGCTCGATTATAAGAGGAAAACTCTCGAATTTTCCGACATGACAATATCATGATATCATCATTCCATATATTCTTCGTAACACCGTGTTTTCATTTTTCAACTATCAAACTTGCTAATATAAATGAGAATTAAATCGATTCTAGATTGAAGCAGATTTCGCTCAACGATCTGAGAATCTCGTTTGGTATTGTTATGATACAGTGGAACAATAACACATTCTTGTCCAGTAATGTATCAATATATTAATTAAGAAATCTTGCATAAAGCGGATATTACCAAAACAATGAATTGAAACGAGTATCTATTTTACAGCTGAATCGGCATGGTTAAATAATATAAGGCAACGACAACTTGTCTGGGTCGTGAATTAATTTCGAAGCAATTAACTGGAGTTGGTTGAAAAGCGGATAAAAAAGCACTCAATTTGTGGGATTCATTTCTATCCATGAATTCTCCGAAGCATTCAGTAATCCTATTGATTATAGGGGCCTGACGGATCCTTTTTCGTTCAATTTAATATTTTTCCCTATCAACACCTACTTATACTCCACTTACCTAATATTTCGGTACTAGAAATATACGGAAAAGTAAAGTAAGAAATTCCTTAAGATTTGTTGGATGATAGTGAAGGAACATCTTATTGACATAATATGTCGAATTATTCCGAAGTGCAACAACACTTATTTACGAAGGCGTAGAAGGGCCACCACTTTTAATTTTTTTATTTTCGCTAATTACGACTTACTAAGTCGGAATTCCGAC
This sequence comes from Zygogramma bicolorata, assembly GCA_032362365.1. NCBI lineage: Eukaryota > Metazoa > Arthropoda > Insecta > Coleoptera > Chrysomelidae > Zygogramma > Zygogramma bicolorata. Next base: position 295,291 of record JAVJAQ010004223.1, read on the forward strand.
TTAGTATCTCGGAATTAGCTAATTCCGACTTATTAAGTCGGAATTCCTACTGAGTATCTCGGAATTAGCTAATTCCGACTTATTAAGTCGGAATTCTGACTTAGCATCTCGGAATTAGCAAATTCCGACTTATTAAGTCGAAATTACGACTTAGTATCTCGAAATTAGCTAATTCCGGAATTAGCTAATTCCGAGATAATAAGTCGGAATTCCGACTTAGTAAGTCGGAATTAGGTAATTCCGAGATTCTACGTCGGAATTCCGACTTAATAAGTCGGAATTTGCTAATTCCGAGATGCTGAGTCAGAATTCCGACTTAATAAGTCGGAAATAGCTAATTCCGACTTAGTAAGTCGAAAATAGCTAATTCCGACTTAGTAAGTCGGAATTAGCGAAAATAAAAAAATAGAAAAGTGGTGGCCCTTCTACGCCTTCGTACTTATTATCTACACCCGTACTCTAATAATACACTTATATGCCCACAACCCGTTTTATAATGAAATCCATTACGATACAGATTCTCCACCAAAAGAAACCCATTATTTTTCAATCAAGCGTGATGTGCATGCTCTGCATTTGAACTTGTCAAGTCAAAATCGGTAAAGGTATTGAATTTTTGAAGAATATAGCCAAACTTCCATTATCATAACAAAATGTCTGATACCAGCGATATGGGAGAATCCCCTTCGACACCTCCACCGGCAGAAATACAGTTAGAATGATTGAATTTTTCATTTGACAAATGCATGATTTATCTCATTATTTTTCCAATTTAATTTTCAGAGCTCTCCGTAGCCGAGCGGTCTAAGGCGCTGAGATTATATTAGCTAGTTGGAAGAGACATGGGTTCGATTCCGGCCTCGAGTATTATTTTTTTTTTAATTTTTGATCTTCTCTTCATGTCTCATAGTTTTTTATTTCTCGAAGTAATACCATTAATTACAATTTTGTAGAATTTTTCAAAGAAATTTGTTTGATCACTATTATTGTGTGCAATACAAATATGAATATAATATTTGTAGTTCTTCACTATTAATCTGATGTAGATAAAATAGCGTATGCAACTCTCATGTAATGGTTATTAATATACTCGCATCAACCACCTTCGGCTCGCTTCGTATCCCGGTTGATGCTCGTGCATTAATAACCAATACACTATTATTTTATTTAGTAAATACAGTGCCTTTCTTTAATGCCTCGGGGTCGTCTGAAAGCGAAAACAGTTCATTTCAGTAAAGTAGAAAAAAAAAGGTGAGATGGGGTGAACAAACAACGTTGTTTGACAGGTTTCAATAGTGATGTTACTGGAAAAATCAAATTATTTTCATAAGTTTTCTTCTTCTGATTCATCATTATTCAATCAATCGATCAATAAATCAATCAATTAATCAATCATTCATTTATTCATCAATTCAATCATTCATTCATTTATTCATTATCATTCATTTATACAGCGCTTTTATCTAAAGTCCCCCTTCAATTTTTTGAACGGGTTAACTCAAAAAATTTAAACTTGGGGAATGAAATTAATAGATAAATACTATATTTTTGGAGTAAAATTGACAGATAAAAATTTCAAGATGAATCATTTTGAAGCTCCTGACGAATACTTTAGAACCCTAGAATATGAAGTCAATATCTTCACCTACCACAAAATATTTAATAATTGCCTGAATACATCGACGTTCAACTTCATACTCTGACGAAATGAGCTGAGTTCAGTTCAGGAGATGCTCAAAATAGTTGCTTTAAACGTCTCGACATAAAAACAGCCTATCCGATATATAAGTCGGACATTTTCGAACACAGTAACGTCGATATTTCTACAAATATTTATTATTCTCTGCCGTATATTCAATATTGAAGCAGGTTCACTTTCTTACTCCTTTTGCTTCGAATAGTCCCATAAAAAAAGTCTAAAGGTGTCAAATCTGGCAAGCGGGCTGGCCATTCCGTAGGACCCCGATGGCCAATCCAACGACCATGTTAACTATTATCCAAATATTTTCTTTCTTGACTGGAGTAATGTGGTGGTGCTCCATCTTGTTGGAATGATAATAATAATATCCATATCGAATTCATTGGAATTCACTTCAACGATTTCGATGATTAGAAGATCAACAGTAGTTTCCAGCATATCCAAATACAGATCCCCTGTTAAATTTTGTTCAATTGGCCATTTTGGAGAAAGTAAATGAGAATATTTCAACTGAACAATGATGTTTGTTGTCGTACCGACATTTCAGTCTTTTTTTTATGAACAAAAAAAAACCTATGAAACCTTTCAGGTAATTATTAAATGTTCCGCCATTTTGTAATAGGTGGAGATATTTATTTCATATTCTAGGGTTGTTTTACTTGGACAATCTTTTTCTTGATGGGAAATGAATGACCATTTGGATAGAAACACTTAATTTAGATTTTTCCTAGGCAATGATAGGAAGAATCGACTCAAATAACAGGCGATCCTTTTAAAGTGTGGATCGCTCGCTGATTGACACAAATTATGATATGACAAGATTCACACTTACCTTGTAGTGATCCAATCTTAATCAAACCTGCAGAAACTGGTAGTGAACTGTTAGGAAATGAGTTGGTGTAATCAGTGACCATTTTTTTTATATCGGTAACCTCCTGTCGCTCTACGAGCAATTCTTCATGTGATTAGGGGTTCAATTTGGAGTTTTTGTTTTTTTTAAAGATCAACTGCTCGTAGTTTCATACATTGAAAATGCGCTTTTTTCCTAGTTGAAATTTTTCCTTCAACATTCAATTTAGCAGCAATGAACACAATGTGACCTGTCAAAGTACTGGATGAGCCAGTTTGCAACTCACATTGTGAAATAGTCAACTCGACGACTATCACGGCTCTCCGAAGACAAGACATCGCAATAAAGACTATAGAAGTCTAAAAAAGTCTTGACTTCTACAACAGGGTCAATTCCATCTTTTGAATTCCTTTAGGTCAATAACGTGCCTCTATAGAAACACAATTTGGATAAGGTTATTCAAATGCATGCAAATGCGACGTGAAATCAATGAAACTAAGACAGATTGTTCAACCATAACTAAAATATTGATTCTTCAGAGGCTCGTAATCGACTAATTTTTTGTTAACCATTAATTTTACAGAAAATATCCGGTGAAGATATTGAGGTGATAGAGGTCATTTCAGATTATGTGGTCCGATTCCTAACCTTTTCCAAGTGTGAGCAAATTTTTGTTATTTTTCAGAAAAGAGAATATTGGATTTGTGATAATAAATTCTTACAAACTTGAAGACATTTTTTCCAAAGAAACATGGTTTTTGGTCATTCATTTTTAGTATGTAAGATAGTTTCTGTTCTTCATAAGGTGGCAATAGTAATTTTCAATAGTATAGGTACAGAAGATAATCAAACATTTCTCAACATTTTCATTTGGTTTAATTGTAAAAAAAAATTAATATTATTTAATGTTAATGCGATGAAAACGACACGAAACAAATCTGAACTTTCAAAAAATACAATCTTTATAGATGATGACTCAAATATTGTCGAAATAATATAAATTTTGACAGGTATTTCATATGGTTCCAGAGATTTGAAAAATAAAATTAAAAATAGTAGTTCGTATCCAAAGGTGGGGTAGCTAAACAGCAGCATGTAGAACCTTCCATTAACAATCTATACCCCATTAAATTTTGCAATAAGACTGCGAGAACATTTCGAAAATTTACACAATCGAACCAAATAATGTAAATAAAAAAAAAGAATGTTTCACTCTATCTTGCATATCTTTAATAAAGTGCTAGCTCAGATTTTCCACATGAAGATGGGCTCCATGATATGTAACTTTTCTGTACCTCTTATGAACATTAATGGCTTCGTTCAGCGGTACACAACCGTTGAGAATAATCACTAAACGTGTTGAGCCGCTGCTCAACGGTTGAGAGTGATCAATGGTGCAGCGGTCCGTTCAGCCGAACAAGTTGGCACATCACTCAACGGTTGAGCACCGCTGAACGAAGCCAATATTAGACATGACCTCCAACTTATCACCCCGTCAAGTTTCAACTATAATTTATGAGACAACTCGTAGATCGAATGCCTCTTTGGACATACCGACATGCCGTACCTCCATCTCCATTGAAGAAAAATAAAAAACTATATTCAACAATAACACTTTATTCAACACAATTGAGATACAAGGTACAAAAAATATGACTTTTTTCAAACTGGTAATAAAAAATATATATTTTTTTCAAAGAACTGTCGTATCGCAGATAAAGTCATATTCCTTGAAATCTTTCAAGTGAAACAGATCATATAATGAGTAAGTTAAATGGAGAACGTATGAAATAAACATTTGAATACATTGTAGCTGTTCAAAATATACACTCGTCAAAATGGTCTAGAACAAAAAAATGAAAAAAATGGACGCTTCTTAGCATTGAACTATCATACACGAAAGTCGGTCGTTGTGTATTCATTTCTTGTTTCCTACACCACGAGATATAATTCAAGTCCGAAAATTTTTCACATTATCATCGTCAATTATCTTTACGAATGGTGTTCACTGGAAGAAAATTAGATCAGTTTTTTGAAAATCATGCCAGGATTTCAGAAAAATTCGACAGTGCGAAGTTAAAGTCTAATACACTATTTTATATTGTTCACATTTCAATTTCCCCATTGCATTTGAAGTTACTGCTTTACTTTTTCAAACCGCGTTGTGAAAACTTATTTCGGACTGAATTTACAGCACCACAACGCTACACCATAAAAACACATTCCATTATAATTTACCTCGTCATAATGCACTTCATCATAAAATTACCATAGTAAGATTAAGAATGGTCAAAAACAACCCGAGATAATTGTGATAAACAACTTTCGAAAAAAAAAGGTGCTTTCCTGTAGTAAAAAGGACCATAACGTACTTCCTCATCTTCCTAAAATATATCAACGACACTGAAATTTTCCCAGTCATTTATGTAATAAAGAGAAAAGTCTGATGCTGGAAAGGTTTTGGAAATCAATAATAGGTTTCTCTCATATCCTGTCTTTTTGCAATTTTTTCTGGTTGGTATTCAGTCTCTATCCATTTAACAAACCAAAAAATTAGCTTTCACAGGTACCATGCAGCATTTCAGGTATTTTAGTAAGATGGTCAAGTCAGAGAAGCGGAACCCAGTAAGCATATGTCTGGATGCCTCAAGATAAGATCAAGATATTTACGATGTCTTTTTTGAATTCATGTGGGAAACCTATCATTCAGAATGACAAAGTGGAGAGAATGAAGTGTCCTGAATACATATGACAATTTCGAAGTGACTTTGTTCTTTTCGAGTAATGAAACATTCAATTTTTGGGAGTTTGTTTTGTTGTCGGCCGCAAAGTACGGAAAAATCAAATGTTATTCAACAAATGTATTTTCTTCTTTTATCAAGTGAAAATGAAAATGTTGAAGTGAAACTGCATATCTTCTATAAGTCAACCTCTTAAAGACAAGTTTGACAGTTTGATACTTCGATTTGAAGTATTTGAATGCGTTTGGTTTGAAAGTTCCAATAAACTAATAGCCCAGTATACCATAGCCATACGCAGTCATCATTATAGGTACTTGAGGATTTTCACATTCATTTCAAACCTTATTGCATACAAAATATTCTTTTCAACATGCAAAATGACATTACGATTACTGTTTACTATCCTGTAAATTTGAATTCACCGCCAAAACATGACATCGTACACCCCGAACTGTCAAATTGACATTCGAGTGTCCTTACTGTATGGCTATGGTCAACTGGGCTAATAGCGTATTCGACTGGCTGCATCAGTGCGCATTAATTCCAATTTTTGTCGGGCAAAGTATGTTCGGCTGTTTGTGTACTGGTTCAATACCACCGATCTTAAATATAAACTGGGTGAGCAGTTTTGCTTTCGACCCTTGCTCTAATTACGCCAAATTGAACCCTGCCAAATCGAAAGTGCGTCTGTGCATTGCTCCAAAGTGTCAATGTCATTACGTTACAGCGTCAATTTTATCAATGGCGGGTTGAGAACATGTTAATCAATTTTGTTCAAGTGATTAGTTGAGTTGTTAGTTATTTCATAATTTAATTTGAGTCTTTCCAGTTTTCAAGTGAAAGTGTTTTGGCTATGTGACTGTTGCGAAGTTATAGTGAAAGAAGGTTCATTCGTTTCTTGTAGTTTTGACTTTAACCAAAGCCTGCTTATTTCACTGCTATAGACTTAAAAATACTCTGGATTCCATTATAAACAGAATGAAGTGTTTTGGGTAATACTTCGGTCGCTATGAGCACTTTTTTTTAATTCTTTTTTTGGTGGAACTTACGTATTTTGGTCTCCTCTACAAAAAACTCTAATGAAAAATCAGGCGGTCTCTTATAGTTTCGGAGATACAGTGCCTTTTTGGTGTAAAACTTCACTTTTTTTCCTCTATTTCTGTTGTTAGAACACACAAAATTTGTCCTTCTCCGAATCAACTCATCACACAAGCCCTTATTTACTTGTTTTTAACACTTTTTCACATAAATTCTGCCTTCTTCAAAACGTGTAAAATCTGTTTGGTTAGGTTAGTTACATACTAAATGTTCTAATGTTCAGTATGTTTTCAGTTGTAATGGTGGCGCCCTGATTGTCATTACTCGTTTTTCGTCGGTTTTCGTAGGTTTCTGACAGCAATATATTCTGACAGAATTCGTACAAGGTTAATGTTTATCTCTCTCACATCAACACTAATTATTTACGGATGGAGATACATGCTTAAGATTCAAATTCAAAATCAGATTTCATTACTACTGTTATCATCACACTGGAATTTAATGAATACAGTACTATTGTGCACAATAGAAATGCACTGATAAATTTTTTTTGCTCCAAAGTGTCAATGTCATTACGTTACAGCGTCAATTTTATCAATGGCGGGTTGAGAACAATATTAATCAATTTTGTTCAAGTGATTAGTTGAGTTGTTAGTTATTTCATAATTTAATTTGAGTCTTTGCAGTTTTCAAGTGAAAGTGTTTTGGCTATGTGACTGTTGCGAAGTTAAGGTGAAAGAAGGTTCATTCGTTTCTTGTAGTTTTGACTTTAACCAAAGCCTGCTTATTTCACTGCTATAGACTTAAAAATACTCTGGATTCCATTATAAACAGAATGAAGTGTTTTGGGTAATACTTCGGTCGCTATGAGCACCTCTTTTTTTAATTCTTTTTTTGGTGGAACTTACGTATTTTGGTCTCCTCTACAAAAAACTCTAATGAAAAATCAGGCGGTCTCTTATAGTTTCGGAGATACAGTGCCTTTTTGGTGTAAAACTTCACGTTTTTTCCTCTATTTCTGTTGTTAGAACACACAAAATTTGTCCTTCTCCGAATCAACTCATCACACAAGCCCTTATTTACTTGTTTTTAACACTTTTTCACATAAATTCTGCCTTCTTCAAAACGTGTAAAATCTGTTTGGTTAGGTTAGTTACATACTAAATGTTCTAATGTTCAGTATGTTTTCAGTTGTAATGGTGGCGCCCTGATTGTCATTACTCGTTTTTCGTCGGTTTTCGTAGGTTTCTGACAGCAATATATTCTGACAGAATTCGTACAAGGTTAATGTTTATCTCTCTCACATCAACACTAATTATTTACGGATGGAGATACATGCTTAAGATTCAAATTCAAAATCAGATTTCATTACTACTGTTATCATCACACTGGAATTTAATGAATACAGTACTATTGTGCACAATAGAAATGCACTGATAATTTTTTTTTGCTCCAAAGTGTCAATGTCATTACGTTACAGCGTCAATTTTATCAATGGCGGGTTGAGAACAATATTAATCAATTTTGTTCAAGTGATTAGTTGAGTTGTTAGTTATTTCATAATTTAATTTGAGTCTTTGCAGTTTTCAAGTGAAAGTGTTTTGGCTATGTGACTGTTGCGAAGTTATAGTGAAAGAAGGTTCATTCGTTTCTTGTAGTTTTGACTTTAACCAAAGCCTTCTTATTTCACTGCTATAGACTTAAAAATACTCTGGATTCCAATATAAACAGAATGAAGTGTTTTGGGTAATACTTCGGTCGCTATGAGCACTTTTTTTTTAATTCTTTTTTTGGTGGAACTTACGTATTTTGGTCTCTACAAAAAACTCTAATGAAAAATCAGGCGGTCTCTTATAGTTTCGGAGATACAGTGCCTTTTTGTTGTAAAACTTCACTTTTTTTCCTCTATTTCTGTTGTTAGAACACACAAAATTTGTCCTTCTCCGAATCAACTCATCACACAAGCCCTTATTTACTTGTTTTTAACACTTTTTCACATAAATTCTGCCTTCTTCAAAACGTGTAAAATCTGTTTGGTTAGGTTAGTTACATACTAAATGTTCCAATGTTCAGTATGTTTTCAGTTGTAATGGTGGCGCCCTGATTGTCATTACTCGTTTTTCGTCGGTTTTCGTCGGTTTCTGACAGCAATATATTCTGACAGAATTCGTACAAGGTTAATGTTTATCTCTCTCACATCAACACTAATTATTCACGGATGGAGATACATGCTTAAAATTCAAATTCAAAATCAGATTTCATTACTACTGTTATCATCACACTGAAATTTAATGAATACAGTACTATTGTGCACAATAGAAATGCACTGATAAATTTTTTGGTGAGAATTGGAATATTCTCAATGATAATTACATGTCCTTCGTGCGATTCCGAAATCAAGTTGAACCTAGACGCTTTACGTTATCGATGTACATCAACATGTGTTGTCAGAAGATCCAAAAGAAAACCAATCAGGAGGATATGCAATTTTCATAAATCGGCGCGGAAAAATACTTTTTTCGAAAGTATTCTCGGTATCCAGAAAATGGCTGTTTGTCGGCTACTTCCTCGAGCTTCCTCATCCTAAATTCTATTTCATACAGAGGGAACTGAATATGTCGTTCGAAGCAGATTCGGATTGAAGCAACTATTGTAGGGAGGTAAATGAGGAAACTTCATACAACATATCAATATAAATACCACTATTTTTTTAGGTATGTATGAAATGGACGGAAAGGAATATTACCAAACTTGGCGGTGAGGGGAAGATTGTGGAAATCGACGAGGCCAAGTTTGGTAAAAGGAAATACAATCGAGGAAGACTCGTGGAAGGACAGTGGGTGTTCGATCGAACGAGGGACCAAAACCGTGTTTTAAGCCCTGTTGATAATCGATCTGCAGAAACACTGGTTGACCTCATTAAAACCTGGATTCACCCCGGCACCACTGTCATTAGCGACTGTTGGAAAGCCTACGACAGACTGAACCATGAAGGATTCCACCATCTCACGGTCAATCATTCTTATAACTTTGTTGACCCTGAGACTGGTATGTATACAATGCTTATATTTAATTTCTTATACATCTCATGTCATAATTACAGGTGCGAATACTCAGTCTGTCGAACGCTTATGGCGTGATGTCAAATCTGGAATACCGAGATACGGACCTCGAAAGAAGTATTTTGAAGGATATTTGGCGGAATATTTATTCAAACATTCAAGGCACAGCTCTAATCTCTGATACTCCATTGCTATCGACTGCTACTCCAGAGCGTAATCAAGCAATAAGTGAACATCAGAGGTAGATATGTATTTTCCATGTTTATTTTGATATTTAGCTTTTCAAATTATCATTAAATTGCAATAATCTGCTTTCAGTACTGAACAAAAAAAAATTACCTGTGTCATCTTCACATAGCGAAGGCCTGATCGGAACTCCCAAGAAAAGAAGGAAAAATTTGAGAACATTTCATAATTATTGGTGAGTGGTAATTTAATTTTTATTACACTCAAACCCTTAGAATTTCTGTAAAATGTTCTCAACTGAATCTTTCTCGAATACATAAAAAATCTTTGCTTTATAGTAGTGTGTTAAATAAGAAAATTCAACTTTTACACATTTTTTGCACTTTGTACCTTCCACAGAATATTTAATGTTCTGAAGTTCCTAATTACCTGGCTACTGATGTTTTTGTGAAAAATATTTCCAGTGAATTACAATGGTTTTTTTGGCATGATTGAAAAAAGTTTTGTAAATAATGGCTATTATGTTCCTGTTCAAGCATATTGAAATATTTTCTGTTACAGTTTGTCACCAAGAAAAATTAAAATCAAGCTAGAAAAGAGACAAGCTGTTATCAAACCCTCGGGCAAAAAACTGAAATTATTGGAGGAGAGGGCAAAAAGACTCTCCGCTGAAGTGAAATCTCTCAAAGATGTTTTGGAGAAGAAACAAGCTGTTTTTGAGGAGGATTTTGGTCTCTTCGTTCCATTTCTTGATATTGTACAGAAAATTCAATGGTTTATATTTCAGGTTTCATTGTAAAACAGTTGAAGAAAATTCTGAACTGTACTAAATGTATTCTAGTTTTAGAAAATGTTACATCCAATACAAAAGATGATTTAACATTCATGTTGTCGAACAGAAAAAACAGGGGAGGGCTAATGAAACGATCTGAGGATATAGCTACAATTATGAAATTTGTTGAGGTACATATGGAAATGTTACTTACACAAACAATAAACTTCCCAAGGAAAAACAATATTTTGATGAATTCGTGTTAAGATGTTACCTAAACTTTGTATCAGGTCCTTAGAAAATCACCACCTTGATTGTTCAACATTTTCTGAAAACCATATTTCAAAATTGATAAAATTAACCATCACACATTATACGAAACTGAGGTTTAATGCTATATCTAAAGAGCAAACAGAAATGGAAAGGGGTTCAGTGATACGTAAAAATTTGAGTAGACTTGTAATATTTCAAAATCAATTACATTGCCAGTTGTATATTGTATTTGTTTTTGTGGTATATTTTCATTTTACAAATAAGTTATGAAATAAATTATAGATTGAAAAAAACTAAAGAAACACGCATTATTATTATTTATATGCGGGTCAGCTCTAGGATAATTGAAAATTGTATTGTCATCGGCCCTTTACCCCTGTGCAAATTACATTATTATTAAAAGAGTTTGAATATATGCTTAACCAATCTCTGCTCAAACATCATATGCATACATCAATGACATATTCACACATGTCTGGAGGTACTACAAGCATGACTCTGTTTGGCTATCAAAATTTAAATGCACGAAGAAATGCTCTTGGTTAGATAGATGTCGTAATTACTTCGCCAAACTTCGAGTGAGTATAACTGTTTTGATCACTATTATTACAATGAAATGTTTGCGGCATCCTTCAATGAATAACCGAAGCTAATTATTATTAGTGTAAATACATGATTTGAGGTTATCTCAGCTTTGATGCAGGTGTGTTTGTACGCGTGTTACCGCATGGTTACGCTAGGCGTTTCGACTACTGAAATTTTTTCATTTCTTTTTCAGGCGTGGATTTAGCTTGCAAGAAGCCCTAGAAATGGCTTATGGTGAAGATGTTTCTGCAATTTATATTGAACCACCAAATGCAGGAGTGTCAACTGATGAAGATTCAGGAGAGGAAGATGGTAGTGGATTATTCGATAATTTATCTGGTTCGCAACTACGAGCTGCAGCTGAAATTCAGTTAGGCAATAATGACCGTATTGGCGGCAGCTATACTCAAGATGATATAATCGAAACTCAAGCTGATGACGAGACTCCTCATTTCACGACTACAAATCTTATTGAAAATCGATATGATATTGTTATTCTTCCATCCACTCCAGTTCCGTCTGATACAGTATCAATTTTCTTCTCCTGAAGATGCTAACCTTCTTAGCGAAACGCGTTCAAAAATATCAGTTTGGTGTTAGGGTAATTGATCTCTAGGAAAAGTTTCGCGGAGGTATTGGTTCATAAAAAAACAATCAATGTTAATCACCGAAAAACTCATGAAACGTTGAAGAATCAATTTGAGAATTCTAACTATCACAATAAAGAACAATCACATGGCGGTTCCCAGAACTTCAGCAGAGATAGCCATTCTATCATTTTTGTGGTATGGAGGAAATAAATGAACTATAAGAGATGTAGCACCCCCTAAGGAAATGGTCACTTACACCATTTCGCGGTTATGGGAATTTAACAGATACCAAAAAAAATTACAATAAAAGATTCTCTGGGACTAGAGTCAAAATTGAAAATCCCTTCACATTTTTGAAATCAAGATGGAGACAACTTATTCGTATTGATTTGGCTAGAGTCCTGCGCATAGCAGATTTCATAGTCAGTTGTTGTCTTCTCCACAATTCATGTACCACTCTAAATGACGTATGGGAAGAGAATGAAGTACAAAGTAATAATGATGATGAAGACCCTACAATAGAGGACCACAGGAGTAACGAGGAACTCAGAAATCGGGGAGAAGTGAAACGTTATCAGATTCGCAAAGTATTACCAACATAATATTCATACTCAGTTTTGTATAGACAGAAAGAGAAAACTTCTTAATGAATGAATTTATTTCAATGAAAAAAATCCATTTTTTCTTCTTGGAACAAATCCAATTTATTTTTCAACAATAAAAGAAATATGTTTACACATTCTTAAATTCCGTGCTGGGTAATCGCACGTTAAAAGGTAAGGCCTCGTTGATCCATTGCTCGCACAAGTTTCGACTTTTGAGGGTTGACGTTCGTCAGCTGGTTAACGAAAACGAACAATTTTAGAACAACAATTTTAGAACAATTCTTAAATTCTTGAATAGTATTTTTCAGGCATGTCACACCTGATAAATCTGATAGCCAAAAACATTTTGTTCATACAGTAAGGACGTTCCGTTAACTCTCGAACGGAACAAGCTATCGAGGTCGAGTAAAATTTATGTAAAAAGGCACTATTTTTACTACTTTTTGGCATAAAAATTATTGTGGTCACGTGGCCTAGTGTCAAGAGGACATTTAGATTCTCTATAAAACACCGCTATGTTGACAAGCGTGTAAAATTTGCTTCAAATATTTAGCAAATATTTTTTTTCAATTATTAATTGCAGAAAAATGTCATTTCCGTTACTGATCCTGCTCGAAAAGCCAATTTTGTTAATATAGTTGATATTGTTACTCAAAATTTTGTTGTAATCAAAAGTTATTCAGGTTTTTAATTTATTTGTGAAATATTTTAAGCAAATTTTGAACGCTTGTCAGTTTGACACGGCTTGGCCGATTTTCACAAACACAGCGATAGCTTGTTCCGTTCGAAAGTTAAGGGGGGGAAGAATTTTTATGATGTAAAAAAAGTTGTTGGGAAATGTCACTCTAGCAATTTGATTTCAAGACATCAACTACAAATTTATCCACCAATTCACTGCTATTTTCTTCTCAAATAACATTTGTCATCTCGAAGACATCAGTCTTGCACACTGCACACTGTTGCCAACCGAAAAATAGACAACGTAATGACTGGGGAAATGATAAGAAAGCGCGCTCGCATTTTTTGTTTAAATTTTTCACAAGGTAAAGACGATTACAGTTTCTACATGAAGTTGACGAGATGAATTGAATGTAGACAGGAATGCTGATTTGTCATCAAAAGTCATAACTACTACTTTGCATTATTGTTCAATATAAAACTCGTCAAAATTATCATAAAACTATACAAGATCCGTGAGGATAAACGTGAGTTACTCACTCATTTAAGAACCAGGCAGCTTCTACCGCAAGAAGGGGAATATTTATGTCCCAAATGTGATGGACCTTTCATCATCACTGAGGATACAAAAAGATAAGACTATCTACGATCTCCTATTGAATAAAAATATCTCATAAAAGTTGAGATTCATATCTAGTCGAGAGTAAAATGTCAACAATAAGGTTGGTTTCGGTCAGGCTAGGTTGAGTTATGTCTAGTTAGGTCAATAAGGTTGGGAGGATTGAACTGTATGCTTTCTTGTCCAGGCCACATAGTTGAAGGTGGGTCCGTTACAACATGGCGTCAGTGCGGAAGCAGGAGAAAAGAAGATGTTCGCATACCAGGGAATTTCGACATGGAACATTTTTTTTCAAATCCAAACCAAGTATATTCAAAATAATGGGATTCGTTAATCTTCGGGTATCTAATGCCAATCTGAAACTGATCATGGATCAATTGGAAATTTTCAAATCTGCTGCCGTTGATGAGGCAAGCTTTTATAGGGAGGTGTTTTAAGAAACATTCATTGAAAATCCAGAGAAACTAGGTGGTCCAGGTGTCATCGTTAAAATTGATGAAAGTAAGTTTGGGCAACGAAAATATCACCGAGGCCATAGAGTTGAAAGACTATGGGTTTTCGATGGTTTCGAGCGTGGTACTAGGAGGGTATTCATGGTAGTAGGTGAGAAGCGGGATAAAGATACTCTTCTACCTCTCATAGAAACGTGGATTGAGAAAGGCTTTATAATTCTTTCAGATTGCTGGAAAGCATATGATTATCTTTCTCGAGGAGGTCACCAGCATCTGACTGTCAATCATTCTATATCGTTTAAAGACCTCAGGACTGGCGTTCACACGAACTCTATATAATCGTTCTGGAGGCACGAGAAGGCGGTCACATTTTCTTATGGTCGAAAAAAGGCGCATATTCCCAGAAATTTGACGAGATATATGTTTTATAAAAGATGTGCCCAACCGAACCTTAACAGAACGGATAAGTTTCTCGAATTGGCAGGTAAATTGTACAATGCCAATCATTCTTCCGAAGAATCTGGTGACATACATTTTGTAGATGAAGAGGAGCACTCCGACTTGGAAACTGGCCTTTGATTCTCCATAGAACATAACAAAAATGTCCATTTTCAGGACCACTAATTTTTCAGAAATAAATCGTTTGGTGTTTTTGTAGATAGAGATCATGTTCACATGAAATTTGGTTATCTTCGATAGAAATTATAGAACTCGATTTTTGAGAGTACCAAAATCTGTCGTAGTCTGTTCTGTATCTTCACTCAAGGCCGAACTTTCTTATCCTGTAGACTTTCCACACATCCATGAATACCTTAATGGAATTGTTTCGAACCAGATGAGTTTCAGAAGAATAATGCCCTATCAGAATGCACAGCAATGGCACGATTGCATTTTTATTATTATATTATTGACAAGCACCTTCAAAACAACAATTATTAGGTGGGTATTTTATATAAGAAATATATCCGCCTGATAATTTTTGTTTGAAAAAAACTGAATTGAAGGAAATTCAATATACCTATATATTGAATTGAACTGGCCGATACTTGATGAAAATCCATATTAACAAAAATATATTACAGTTTCCTGTATGATTTTCACTTACAATGGGTTTACAAAACCGCGGCACGTGTTTCGCTATTACAATAGCTTCTTCAAGCGAGATAAAAAAATTTTATCTTGCTTGAAGAAGCTATTGTAATAGCGAAGCACGTGTCGCGGTTTTGTAAACCCATTGTAAGTGAAAATCATACAGGAAACTGTAATATATTTTTGATACCTATATATAAATGCTAAAAAAATCATAAAGTATATTTTATTCATTTATTGATATAAATTTTTATTTCGCGAAAGAACTACACAAGTTCAATTCAATTCCAAGTTGGGTTACATGCCTCAAAAATTATTGGGATGAATGATGGAGCAAAAGAGCTAGACAATCGTGCAATTTCTTGATGGTGTAACAGTTTAGGCTGTTCCATCAATATGGATAAAATGCAGGCTGCTATGAAAATTCTCAATTCTTGAACACTTGTTGGCCTATACATGTTGGTAAGTTTTACTATACATTTTTTCGTTTCTAATAAATAACTGCTAGAACTTTAGAAAACAGTGAGCTCCGAAATGAACAGAATACATGTGATAAAATTCACCAAACAGTCAGCTGTCATATGCCGAATTATTCATGATTTTGTGGCTGTTAAAGAAATGTGCATTCGAAAAATTTTTGAGTGTTATTTTGCCGCAGAAACGTGTACTAGAAAATGCCAGTCATCACCCAAATATCGGCCCGTATCTTCGAAACTAGTTGAGAGCGCCAGAAATTTCATATGGACTTTTTGTTCAAGAGGCCAAAATACGGGAGTTTCCCAAAACCCTAGCTTAGTGCGACAAGTGCGAAAGAACTTGGAGTGAAACGCCTTTCAATAACTCCAAGGGAAATGTCCTTTTGGAAGTAAGTCAAAGCAAAGCATGCCATATACCGAAATTATTCAATATTTGATAAATCAGGCACAAAAGCCCTTGAATTGTGAGGGAGTAGCACGTATCATTTCATATTGCGTGAAAACATAAAATCTACGGGAAAGCAATACAGACGGGCCTCTGACAGAAGAACGGTGTTGATGCACAAAACTTTTTGAATCGTTTGAAAGCGCATATTTGTATGTTTCCTGTTTAGTTGGGTTAGATCGAACTTCCATTATCTTGATCAATCAACTCTAACGAAACCAATAATGAAATGAAAAATGTTCAAAAAAATAATGTCAGTTATTAGAATGACTCAAATATGAGATCTGAGCGAGTCAAGGAATTATATAGTTGAAAATAAATGAAATCAAGTCTGCAACGAAAATTACCTAACAAATGAAGAATTTAAATGTCACAAAACAAATGACCAATGAGACATGGAACAAAAATGAAAAAAATTAAATGAACATTTCGATAAAACTACAAAGTAGAATTTCAGATTGAGTCTACTAACGAATAATTGAATATCAAACAATTTGTATCAATTTTTCAATCAATGTTTTCATTTAATCTTCATCAGTTTCAACTGGTAAATTGAGTTCATCCCTTTAACTCTTTCAGGTACGGTGGATCACAGATGGAACCACATTTTTTAGCACTTCAGAGGTACGGTGGTGTGGAATATAAACCGCCAAAATATTTCATACACACACGCCGGTTCAAATGGCGTACCGTCTTTGCTGGCGCGTGATTGGAGCATGAAAAGTCTGCTGACATGATTTGTTTCGATATTTCTGGACGCGGTCTTGAGTCTTGACTGAACACTATTTATCTATGTTCTGCCGCCACGATAGCTTCGTACAAGTTACTTCTTGTGAAAACAGGTACTTTTCAATAATTTTCAGTGTGGGCATTGATTAAAAGTGATAAATTGTTGCAATTGAAGGTGAGAAAGCACAATTTTCTCATCTATATATTGATCATATGTCATTTTTGTATGTTTATTTCCGATGTTCTTGAACTGAACGACAGTACCATTGATACAATGAGTCGACGACGACAAGTGCAGTTCAACTTATTTGGAATGACGAACGATGAATTGTATGATGAAATAGACAGAATAGAAATTGATTGTGCTTCAATTCCTTCTGAATGTGGTTCCAACAATGACAGTGACGATGAAGAGAATAATGACTATTTACTGCAAGACATACATACAGATCTGGAAGACAATCATAGTGATTTTGGAATCGTGTTATCCAATAGTGATGATGAATCACCTGATGTATGGGATGATACAGTTCCATTTAGCGATTTTGGCTTATAAATATAAGAATCAAACTACGATAACGTGGGATAATTTTGTAACCAATATCAAATCCCCAGAGCAGTTTATCAGTGATGTTGGTTTACTCCCTTACATTAGGGATCGTGAGAACCTAAGTTCCTACGAAGCATTCAATTTACTTTTCACTGACGATATTCTGAATCCATACGAATTTATATGCAGAGCAGCAATTTCAAATTACAGGAAAACCATATCTCAGACAAATAGTACAGAAATCAAAACTTTCTTAGGAATAAATGTACTTATGGGCATAAAAAATATCCAAGTTACAGAGGCCATTGGAGTAGTTCTCCAGATCTTCACGATCCGTACATAAACAAACTAATGACTCTACATAGGTTTGGCTGGCTTCTTACGCACTTCCACCTGAATGATAACAGCATAAGGGTTGAATGGAAGAGCAGACTCTTACATTTTCATAATGTGCTGAGACTGAATTCCGCCCTTTTGTATCTTTCGATATAAATAAATGCAAATTATTATTATTATTATAATGCCAGAACGTGGCAGTGAGAAATTATGACAAGCTGTATAAAATGCGACCATTCCTTGTTTCTTTGAAAAATAATTTCCAATCTTGTCTACAGCCCCATGAAAAAGTTGCTGTAGACCAGGGATGGCCAACCGGTCGATCGCGATCGACCGGTCGATCGCGAGCATTAGTCCAGTCGATCGTGGCAAGGCAAAAAATATAAATAAATAGTCCATATTGCGCAACGTCATTATTAACTACTCAGCATCATCTTATTCTTATAGCATTTTTCAATCGCTGTTCCGTCACGGTATTTATTCTCTATTCTCTATTCTACGCAGTTAGTCTTTTGTTTTCGGCGCGCGATGTCTAATAAGCGGGAAGCGTGTGAGATGCGGGGGAGGGGCGTATGTCAATCCGTCCTGTGGTCACGTCTCATTGTCAGTTGACAGTTGACGACAGAGACGGTACTGGAATTACGACGTTTTGACGATTACCGATATAAATCACGATAAAACTCTGTATCACGCAAGCCTCATAGTTGTTTACGTACGTTATGGATAAGTGGTTAAAAAGAAACGCTGAAGGATCATCAAAAGAGGAAATAAATACTTCTGAAGGTTCATCAAAAAAAGTAAGTTATTATTTTTGATATTGTAACTACGTTACTACCGCTCAATATTCGTACCTATACTACAAGAATCACGAAATTTACATTAAAAATCAGAAATTAAAAATAATAAAACCGAACGTAACCGAGCACTGAGTAATACCTACGCGTGCCGCGCTAATGTCATTGACCTCCGAAGCGCTTTACAAACTTTTCGCGCCCATATTACATCAAACTATGTGATTTTTTTATTAGCTTAATTTTTTGAAGTGTATTATAACAATTATTATTTTAAATACTCGGTGGATCATACGAATTATTCGCCTAGTTGCTAGGTTGTAGTAAATGCCATCTTTAGGAAATTAATTCTCATTAAATTGGATAATTTCTACTTTTGTTATTACACGAATTATGTTCCTGATATTTTTATTTTATTTTATGCAGATTCTTGATAAATGTGCTCCAAAGAAATCAAAAACTTATCACTTTCACCCAGAATGGGAATTGGACTACTTCTTTACTATGGTGAAAGAAAACTGTTGCTGCTTAATATGCAATACATCCCTGGCAATACCCAAAAAAGGAAATTTAGAGCGACATTTTAATACAATGCATAGTAAATACCAGACTGACTTTCCACCTGACAGTGAAATAAGAAAGAGTAAATTGCAAGCATTGAAAACGCAATTTAAAGTTCAAGAAAACATGTTTTCTGGGCCTATTGAGCAAAGTAAAGCTGCAACTGAATCTTCTTTCCGAGTAAGCTACCTAATTGCACAGAAGTGCAAACCTTTTTCCGATGGGGAATACATCAAGGAAATCTTCGAAGAAGTGTCAGATTCGCTGTTCGTGAATTTCAAAAATAAAATCGAAATTAAAAAAGCTGTTCATGGTTTACAGCTGTCTCGAAATACTGTGATGCGCCGTATAGAAACATTAAGTAAAAACTTAAACGAACAACTACAAAAAGATATCGTCCTCTGCGTTGCTTTTTCGCTTCAATTTGACGAGTCAACAGATATCACTGATACTGCACAATTACTTGTTTTTATTCGAATGGTTTTCAAAGATTTCTCGACCAAAGAAGAACTGTTAAGTATGATTTCATTAAAAGGAAAAACTCGTGGCATTGATATATTCACGGAATTCAAAGCATATATTTGCGAGATTAAGCTACCCTTGTATAAACTCGTATCAATGACAACTGATGGAGCTCCTGCAATGACAGGTATTCATAATGGTTTCATTAGTCTTTGTCACAAAGACGAAGATTTTCCAGACTTCATTAGCTACCACTGCATAATTCATCAACAAGTACTGGCTAGTAAGAGATTAAACACGAAACATGTGATGGATATTTCTTTCAAAATTGTAAATTCCATAAAGGGAAAAGCACTCCAAAGACGGCTCTTTAAACAGCAATTAGATGAGAATGAACCAGAATTGGTATTGCACACGGACGTAAGGTGGTTGAGTCGAAGCAAGTTTTTGCAAAGATTTCGAGATCTATTGGACGAAATAATAAAATTTCTTGAAGAAAGAGGTGATGATTATCAGCAATTGCGTGATTTAGACTGGCAATGTGATTTAGCTTTCTTGGCAGATTTTACCGGAAAACTGAGTACATTAAATTTGAATCTACAAGGCAAGAATAAAACAATAACAGAAATGATGAGTTCTGTTGCAGCATTTCAAAGTCAATCAGCGTCTATGATAGTTGACATAGAGAAGAAAAAATTTGAACAATTTATAAACATCAAGGATCACATGGAAAAATATCCTACCTACAATTTCATTTCTGAGAAGTACACGACAGAAATTAGGACAGTGATAGCAGACTTTGAAATTCGCTTTAGTGATTTCAAAAAAATTGAGAAATTAGTTCAATTCATCAGTTTTCCGTTTAATGATTCCATTAATCATAGTGATATCTATGAATTGGCTTCAAAATTCGCAGATATATTTCAGATGGAGAACATGATGTTACAAAACGAAATTATTACTCTGCGCTGCGACATATTTCTTAAAGCAAGGTCATCCTCAGGTCAAGATTTCTGGGCATTGGTGTCCAATGAAAAATATCCAAATTTGAAGAAATGTGTTGAACAACTTCATTCATGTTTTGGTTCAACATATTTATGTGAGTCAGCATTTTCATACTTAAAGCAAACAAAAAATAAACACCGTTCTCGTTTAACAGACGCTCATACATTGGATTCTTTAAGGTTGGCAATTTCCAACTACAAACCTGATTATGCTAAACTAGTGGAAGATACTGCGACGCAATGCTCACACTAATATATAGACAAGACTTACTACATGGGTTAAATTGATCAAACATCATCAAGACTTCCATTCCAAAGTAGGTATTAAGTAAATTTAAGGAAACAATCTCATAAATATGTGATACGAAAAGGAGAAGACTGATTAAGACTGTTCAATAATAAAAAAAATTATGATTGTGACTATGCTGTTTCATTTAAGATTTCAAGAAGTATGTAAGTGGTAGATCGCACAGGGTTTTGTTAGTAAACAGTAGATCTTATGTCTAATCAAGTTGGCCACCCCTGCTGTAGACGAGTCTATGATCAAATTCAAAGAGCGCTCTTCCCTGAAGCAGTATTTACCAAAAAAGCCGATAAAAAGAGGTTACAAGGTATGGGTACTTGCTGATGAAACAAGCTATTGCTGGAATTTCGAAATTTATACAGGGAAGGTTGGTAATGAGACAGAAAAAAATTTAAGAGCAAGGGTTGTCAAAATTCCATCCGCCCCACTCGTAAATAAAAATGATAAAATTCATTTTGACAACTTTCTTGTTTCTGTGAAGCTCATGCAAGATCTTCTTCAGCTGAAGTTATTCGGAGTTGGTACAGTGAACGCGAATCGTAAAAATTTGCCAAAGTTCAAACCCGACGAGCAATTGAAAAGGGGAGAATACGAGTGGCACACGAGTAATATTGGAATTACTGCAATAAAATGGCGCGATAAGAGATCCGTCCATCTTTTGTCAAATTATCATGATCCTACGATTTTGACAGAAGTGAAACGGATAGAAAAAGATGGGTCCATCGTTCACATATCATGTCCCGTGTTACTCACCGACTATAATAAAAACATGAACTTCGTCGATAAGTTTGACCAAAGCAGAACCTATTATGGGGTTGATCGAAAGAACCACAAATGGTGGCACAGAATTTTCTTCTTTTTCTTAGATACCTCAATGGTAAATGCATTTGTTATATACAAATTGCATAATGAACCATCCAAACTTACTCTAAAAGATTTCCGAAGACAAGTATCTGGAGGTCTAGTTGCTAGAACTCTTGTAAACAAAATATCCCTTCCCCTGGAACTATCCACTACGCTCGAAAAGCATAAGCCTTCAGAGTATCAGAGACAGTGAGATTGACAGAAAGTACACATCATCCCATAAGGACCACCCGAAGAAGATGTGCCTATTGTAGCACAAAGAGAAGAGATATTCGCACTAATTGGCAATGTAGTGTGTGTCAAGTACCTCTCTGTTTAGGAATAACAAAAGTCTGTTTTCAGTCTTCCCACAGAAAGTAAATCAACGACTACCTCCAATTTTTGACTTCTTTATTTGTTAAATTATGTTTGTCGTTTGTGTATGGTGGTGCGAATAATAAAACCCCCTTAATTTTTTTTTTTTAAACCATAGAAATTTTTTTTGCTGAATTCATGTTAAGTACACTATTTTGATACAAGAAATGTATTTCTTATTTGTGTTTTTCATTAAATTTTTTCCTGTACCTCTGGGGTTAATTTTTTACTGATTTTCCCGTACCTGAAAGAGTTAAAGATACTCGTTGATTCTGTGAGACAAAGTAACATGAATGAATACTTCGAGATCATCAAAGAAAAAGCAGATGAAGAAACGAATCTAAACACCTGAAGATTGGAAAATATATTAATATACTTTATGTATGTTCCTCCTTTTATAGTTATTATTGTTTCTGAAGTGCTCATTTTTACAATTTTTGTTTCGTGACTGTGTTGAATTATATTTCATTTCACTATATGCTTTCTTCGTTTCTAGTGATTGGAAATTATTATATAGAAAAATGCAAAGCAATATAAGTTCACGAATGGTTCACAGAATTTGCTTCATGATCATCGGGAAAATGACGAGTGATATAGAAGGATATATAAGAAAACATTAAAAATATGGGGACGACCTTGGGGTATTATATTGTAGTATACATGGTGAGAAGTGAGCATTGCCTTTTTGGGTACACCAACTATCTTATGAAGGATTTAGTGAACCGAATGATACATTTTTCAACAGCTATGAAAAAATTAAAGTATTTCGAAAAGTTCAATTGTGATACTAACAAAAATTGAAGAGGTATTGTAGAAATAATTGGCAGCCAAAATGAAGAAGCATGATGATTTTCCACATTTTCATTGCCTCTAGAAATTGAGGACGATGGAAATTCGTCAGAAACAGATTATACTTTGAAGAATATTATAGATTGTAAAACATAATAAGTTGAAAGTAGGTATGATATATGTTTTTTGGTGACGATAACAGAACACGGAAACGACAACTCCTATACCATAATGAGACAAAAGTTCTCGATTCAATAAATTCGTCCAAATTGATCCAATCTCATTTTTCAATACTATAAAAATGTATTCAGATTTCTCGTCATACGAATTAACTGAAGCTTGCGATGGAAAAAAAGGAAAAATATGAAACGAATACAGAAAGTTCGCAATGAGTAGATGTAGTCAGATGTGTCAGAAGTCACCAACACCATTTACCGAAGATATACATGAGACTTTTTGAAAACTACTCAATACTCCTTCGAAAGCAGACATCTAATATAAAACAGCATGCACGAACATCGAAACATTCTGAAAGAGGAAAATGTGGCTTGAACAACACATTCAATCGTAGACAATTTTGTATCGCGAATAGAAAATAGTGAGGAAAAACTTATGAAAGAAGCCGAAATAAAGTTGAGTGCTTTCATCGTTGAACACAAAAATATCATTTATTTACGACTAATATATAATATAAGTATTATACTTGTGGTTTTTGAAGTATAATGCCATATATTAATCCCTTAGGGAATAATGGCGAGGGATTAATAGTCTTTATTCCCTCTTGTACTCCTATCACAAAATTTCTCGAATTAAATAATACCATGGAAACAATATAACCAAACTCAAAAGTGTCAGTGTCAAACGGGTAGTGTTTGTGTATTTGTATTAACCCTCCGTTAGGCGCGCCAACATATGTAACGTCGTTAGTCGCGCTGGAACTGCCAGTCCCATATCAACAACGCAGCCTAATTTTTGGTCATATGAATTATTTCGGTTAAAAATGTTTTTGGTAAATTAGTTTATTACTAAAGCGAGTTAAATTGCATTTGCAATTGCATTATGATTTTGTGTTTCATAACTAGTGTTTTTATTGTTTATGAATCATTTTTTACATATATACCTCTTATAGTAGTATTTGTGGATACGCTTTTACACAATTCACGTGAAAATATTCAGGGAACAGAAAAGCAAGTAGGTAATAAATGGCATCATATTTCATATTGTAGTTTGATTTATTCAGATTCACCAGCTGTTTCCTCTTCAGTTATATTTTCTAAGCAATTTTTACATATTACCTGGACATGTTTTTCCAAACATATATAGGTGTCACACTTTTCGACATGTATAGGTTGTTTTGGCGTCCTTTTTAGATTCGTTACAACAAGGTTCGCAACGTTTTCTTTTGACCGCTCTTCGGCTCGTCCCAGGTTGAAAGCTGAACGATTCAATTCTTCCACGTCAGCGGAGTTATCAAAATTATAACGCTTTGTGTCCATAATTATGCACTTTGTTTCAAAAATACACGGCACAGTAACAAATGAACAATTATGCACAAAAAGCCCAAGAGACTGAGGTGCAGCTGGTGACAGGACCAGCATTCGATGGGGAAAAAAAAATGAACAAGAAAAAATAACCTACAAACAACGAAGCCTACAAATACGGTACTGAGACGCTTGTTCAATGTACGCAACAAAAATGAGTCGTAGGCAGTCGCGCTGGGACTATCAGTCCCAAAGCAGGTACCTGACGCAGTTTTTGCAAATTTTCTAAGAAATAAAACTATCCCTTTGCATTAAGCTCAGGCAACTGGCTTCTAGAAGTTTACTGTGAGATGTCATAAAGTTACGACGCTGTAGCTATAATAGTTTTAATATAATTGAGAAAATTGTAAATCATGGGACTGCTAGTCCCATGCGCGACTAACGGGGGGTTAAAATGAATGAAAATGAAGAATCTTTCACTTGTACACCACCAGAAATTGTACAATTAGCTGCAGCAACAACATCTACCTTAATACCAGAAACATCGAAATCCATTTATAATAAAACGTACGCATCGTTCAACGAATGGCGTCCTCGAAACAAGGCAAACTCTTATTCCGAAAATGTTCTCCTGGCCTATTTCGCTGAATTGGGTCCAAAATACAAGCCATCTTCATTATGGTCATTCTATTCAATGATTAAATGTGTGTTGACGATAAACCATGACGTTGATCTGGAAAAATATAAGAAACTACGAGCGTTTTTAAAAAAAGAAAATCTGAAGGATTTCAAGCAAAGAAATCTTCCACTCTGACCCCGGAAGAAATTAGGAAATTTATTGACAGAGCTCCTGATGACATTTTTTTTTTGCATTAGGTAAATGTTCACATTTAATCTGATCTATTCAAAAACTCATGTTCTTATTTGATTCAGGTTATATTAGTTATTGGAATTATGGGCGCATGCCGCTCAAACGAGCTTTATGAAATGAAGATAAAAGACGTGAAGGATTTCCAAACAGAGTTATTGATAACAATACCCAAGACTAAAACTAAAATTGTACGAAAATTCACCATAAACAGTACGTTTTACAATATTGTACATCGATCTCCGTCCGTCACATGTAGAAACCGATTCATTTTTCCCGAGATTTTTCCTAAATTATCAAAAATCGAAATGTACAATACAACGTATAGGAAAAAACAAATTTGCAGACATTGGTAGACAAATTGCCAAATATTTAAACTTGCCAAATCCTCAAAGATATACCGGCCATTGTTATCGCAGATCATCTGCCACTCTGTACATTGATGGAGGAGGCGATATAACTGGATTGAAGCGTCATGGGGGCTGGAAATCTACCCAAGTAGCTGAAGGATACATTGATCAGTCTATGAGAAACAAAACAACTACAGCAGATACTATTGCCAAACAGGTAAGTAGTAATGAAGCAACTTCTTCTTTTACAGCAACCGAAATTCCAAATATTCGTGTTGAAAACTCTTCCAAAGTTAATCATAATTTACGACCAATTCAGTTTATTAATTGTACTGTCACTAATTTAAATGTTGTTGACAAATAAAGTTGTTCATTAAAAATCTAAAATAAATGTTATTGACAAATAAAGTTGTTCATTGAAAATCTAAAATAAATAAATTTGTCGTAAATAAAGTAGAGTATACTACTCGCAATAATGGCTATTATTCTCTCGGAATGTTACTCCCTCGCCGCTAACGCGGCTCGGTTCGTAAAAATTCCTCGAGAATAATAGCTATCATTATTGACTCGTGGTATAATCTACTATTATATCAATGGACTATCATGATGACCTCATTGAGGAAATATTAGACTAAGAGCCAGTGACAGTTTTGCGTGATTATTTAGTTAAGGCCTATATTTTGAGTGCTGTGGAGGGCGGAACTGAGTGCCATCCGTGAGGACAGGCCCTGAGCGCGGTTCCAAGGGGGTGACGGAAGTTGCAAAAAATTGCGCATCTTTTTATTATATCATTGGCGGATCGATTGAACGGGTCCGAGTGGGTGGCGGAACGCCCCTAACATGTAGAAAATCTATTGAATTTTGTATTAACTAGTTAAGCCTCATTTTTTGGTATGTTATTGTGCTGACATTTTTAAGTGTGTATGACAACTGGCGGAACAAAGTGGCGGTTCTAAATACCTGGCAGAACGACTTGAATGTTCCGTATGCGCGCCCTCATTTCATCACTTCTGTCGCACGATAATGTATATTATTAGAGCTTTAAATTCAAATAATGATCTTTCATTCATTTAGGATGTTTGTAATGAACACAGGCATTTACCTCTATAACAGATATTTTAATAGCCGTATTCGCGAATAATTTTTCAAATATGAGGAATACGTAAAAGTAAGTACCCTGTGTGTTTTTTGTAGGAAATTAAATACTCTACAATAAAAGTTCAGTAACTTTTTTTTATATCTCGCTTAGTTTATGGGATGTAGTGGAATAAAAAGGTGTAATAATAAAATTTTACGTTTAAACGCTTATATCTTTTGAATTATGACAAATACAAGATATACGAATCTGAGGCTGTTTGTAGATAATTTAGTTTTATGAAAAAAAGGTATCTTAATTTTTTTACGTATCTCACGTAGTTTCGGCAATATAGAGTGAAAACAAAAAAATTTAATAATCAGTATACCATTATTATAGCAGCATCATGATTCATTAAAAACGCAATATATAAACGAGTAAAATATATTTCAAGAAATATCAAAATGAATTATTTTAATGAAAAATGAATGTTTTTGAAAATATTGTGTTGTAGGCAAACTTAGAGAATAATTCGAATGGATTTTTTTTAAGAAAAATAATTTTCAGAAATTATTATTTGTATCCAAGGTTACCAGGACGAAAAATACGAGTTCTTCTGGTTTCAAGGTCACCAATTGCCACAGTTCAATGATGACATACTCACCAACACTTCGACAGCCAGCGCAGATGACAATGATGATTATGAATCAGGTATGTAGATTCAACAGCAAATATAAGAATTATATTGCATTATTTATATTGATTTGTTGAACTTTTCTAGACTTGGACGAAGAGCAACAAGATTCAGATGAGCTCGAAGAGAAATGATTTAAAAATTTTTTACATCTTCTTTTATGTAATATATGGTTGCTGAATAATAATTGGAGACAACAATTTTTTTAAATCCATTCTAATTATTCTTTCAGTGTACCTATAACACAATATTTTCAAAAACATTTATTTTTCCATTAAAGTAATTCATTTTGGTATTTCCTGAAATACATTTCACTCGTTTATATATATATATATATATATATATATATATATATATATATATATATATATATATATATATATATATATTTGATCGGCTAGGCTTCCGCGGTCAGAAATGTGCTGGCTGGAACTTCCGGTTGATCCGCGTCTGGAAAGATTTACTTGTCTACGTTTCGACTCCCATTTCGGAGCCATTTTCAAGACTGAGTGACCTTGCGTCTAGGTCTGAGTTGTCTCACTAGCTGGCTATCATCCTCGATCTCCAGTGATGATAGCCAGCTAGTGAGACAACTCAGACCTAGACGCAAGGTCATTCAGTCTTGAAAATGGGAGTGCGAAACGTAGACAAGTAAATCTTTCCAGACGCGGATCAACCGGAAGTTCCAGCCAGCACATATATATATATATATATATATATATATATATATATATATATATATATATATATATATATATATATATATATATATATATATATATATATATATATTAATGAATATGTAGTGAATTTGTATACTGATTATTAATTTTTTCATTTACACTCTATCCTCTTCGGTCCAGCAAGGCGTTCGCGTGACCTACGTTCGAGTTTTATTGAGGTTATGATACATCAAAGAATCGTATCATGTGTTCTAAACAAAGAGCTGGTAAGTAATGTTCATTATAGCTTTTTTTCTCGAAATATTGCATCAGTTTCATTGCAATGCGTGTTAAGACTAACCGTACATAAAAATAAATGAATATTTTCGAATATTTGTTCAGTAAATACTACATAACCGTCACGTCCAGCCGGCTCACAGTGGGGCAGAATCCCAAAAAGCTGGCCAAAAATCAAATTTTTGAATTGTATGTATTCGTATTAATGTCACCTAAGTTGGTGTTTTTTTTTGTACCTTAGTTATTGTTTTATCATAAACCGGTCCCAAATCGGACTCATCCCCTCCGCACGCCGCAGTCAGGTAGTTGGAAGCCAGCCTTTGTTAAATACGCACGTCGGTTTTGCGACACGTTCTATTGTTTTCAAATTTGGACTCAGTATTAAAAGTGATTCGGAGTAGATTGTAGAAAGTTTTTAATATGGAACATGAAGAACAAGGTATGTACTTAATTTTAATGTGTATAATTTTTAATATGATTGATTAATATATATTTTTAGAACCAGTATAAATAGAGCTCAAAATATTGAATATCCTGCAAACTTTTCTTTATTACTTAGTAGTTTTGAAATAGTACCGAGTTAGATCGGGTTTCAAACATAGTTTTGTAGTAAGATACAGAGTTTCACTAAAGCAAAACAGTAAAAACCTTTTCCACATCTTTCCACCACTTCAAGAAAAATGACCTATAAAAGTGAAATAAGGATTTTTTCAATTGGTAAGCTTATTTATTAACTCGGTCGTTTCTTTGCAGATTCGACATCAAATATCATAAAAATGTCTCGGAAATCTTTATATATCATATTCAAAGAGAGCCCAGCTAGAAAATTAGATGACAAGTTAACATTTATGGAGCATAAAGGTCCAAGAAATGATGAAATGTCCCGATAATGAGTATAAAACCCTAAGTCACGATTTATGTCATTTCAAATCTGATTTAAAGAAGAGATGGTCTTCGTGTAATTACATTGAAGAGAGATTTATGAAAAACAACGAAGGATGGCCTAATGTTTTAATACCAGTACATAAATGGACATTGAAAACTAAGCCGGGGCGCCCAAGCAAAGACTTCGAAGAATTGACAGATCGAAGTAAAAGGCGAAAAACAAAAGAACTCCGTTATGAGGTACCAGTGGAAGTGCTTACTTTCGCAGCTAGTGTCAGTCAACTTATGTCGGGAAGTGCTGCGGCTTCAAAACTCATAAAAGATGCAACTTCTACACCAACAAGTGCCAAACGGTACAGAAAAGTAACAAATACCACTCAGGTACCAAAGATGAAGACGTACACACCTGAAGAAGCTCTGCATATCTTTGTTGATGACCCAATGACCCCAACTCTTCACAAAATCCTAGTTCACGGTTCAACTATAATAAAATATGCCATCCTGCCTATCGGACAACTATCCGAAGAGGCCGCGGAAGCCCGTAATAAGCATTATCGCTCATACCGGCAAAATTATGCTCGAAAATTTTCGAGGATTCATTGTAATCAAGATGTCCTCAACAGGCTGCTTCTCACATCAGATCCATATATTAGTTGTCTTCAGAAGCGTAAACCGAGCAAAAGCCAGCGCTTCATGAGTGAAACTATTCAGTTGTTCGAGCCAGTAGAACTGGATACGAAAGTTGAACAAGCATCGAGACTTCCTCACTCTGATGATGATGAATCAGACTAAAATATATTAAAATAATTAATCTTGTGTTCTTTTAATTTAGCTATATTGTCAAAATATGATTATATATGTTTTTATTTATGAATATATGTATTTTTAGTCATTTCCAGTAAAATAAAAGTATTAACTAATTTTGTCCGGCTTTTAATGCAAAATGCCCCTTAGTGCGTCGTTCGGTACGCACTAAACAAGTATACGCGTCAAAAAATTCTTGCCTGTTTCAAATTGCTGTGAAACGGACGAAACTATCGCAATTTGGATTCTGCAAAATGGAATCACTTTCTGAAAGTATGCAGAATATATAGTTATGCACAGTTATTGCGTATTGTATGTTAGAAATATTTAAATTTTGCAACAAGTTAACATAAAAAATTGAACTTTTTTTTTCTAAAATCGATTTTCTAATAGAGTTTTAAAAATGTCTTCGCGAGTCTCGGCCTCGTTTCGACAAGGAACTAATAGTGTATAGTATGAAGTATAATATAGTAAAAAACTGGCTGCTCAGAAGTGCTCAAAGAATAGTTACACTAATTTTTTGGGAGAAATACGTGGCGTGACATCAACGGACGTGTATCTTCAGAAAATTAACCATATTTTTTGTGGACACCAGTTAGCAATCTAACATGCATCACTCATATTAAAAATATTCGTTTTCGAACTACGTGCAGTTATATCATCCTAGAAAATGCTCTAGAGAATCGAATATGAGAGACATTTTCAATAGGATTCTCGTAACATCAGATCCATTTCTCTCAAGCATCAGGAAATTGCCCAAGAGACCGGCGAAATCTCTATATAAAGAAGCTATAGAGATGTTTAAACAACCTGAAGTCATCAGACAAGAGACAAGGAACGATTCCGATTTAGTACAAGTGGGTCAACATCAGAATCTTAATCGAATGATTCGAACATCGAAGATGACATTCAAGATTTTTGTTACTAGAAATAAATAAGAGTTATTTAATTTGTTGCAAACTTTGTACTCGAAAAACTTTTGATAAATAAATACATTGCTCAAGAGATTTTTTACTCATTCAAACCTAAAAAAATCATGAAATATTTTCTATTTCAATATATTAAAAATTGAAAATTTTTACGGAATCGACCATATATCGCATCTGCTATTTTAAAAATTAACATTTCAATAACAAATTCATAATCAGCGATCCCAAAAACCCACGAGAAATACGAATGGGTATTTTTTACTGAATAATTTGACTAATCAGTTGAATTATGTCTTCCATTTTGGGTCCGCCATTTTGAAAATCGTGATTCTGATAACAGATTCGTAATCAGCGACTCCGGAAACCCCCGAGGATAGAATTTAAGATCATTTATGCCACTTTCTGATTTTTGGCCAGCTTTTTGAGATTCTGCCCCACTGTGCGGCTGGACAACAGGTTATCATTCCAGTGATATTGAAAAAGGAATGTATTTTTTCTATATTTCAGATCCCAATTGGCATGGACCGTTCATAACTGCTGAATTAGAGACGGTAGCACTTGCGTTATGGGATGGTGATCAGAGTGATACGTAGATAAGTTCTGAAAACGATGGTGAATATTTTTGGGATCACATTCCTCGTTTGGAAAATGATAATCATCGGATGATGAATCTGATTATTCGGATCAAACTATGCCTGAAATCAACTTCAACCGTAGTATCCCACATCCAATGGTTACTATTGAAAATGAAGATGATAGTGATGACGATAACATACCACTAAGTGTATTAGCAAAACAACTCAAATCTAATAATTCCAAGTAGACGAAAAGAAAACTATGAAATAGAATGAAGAGATTTCTGAATCGGATGCAATGGAAAGACAAGATGGAGAGTGGGATATGGGAAATCATAGAAACTGGACACCATTTCAATACTTCTGTAAATATTTCCATGATGACTTCTGGGAGCTGGGAGCAATATCAGAGCTCTGCAAGACAATGAACCACCAATTCCATCATAGTGGGACTAATTAAATTACCCAGAGTTCGTATGTACTACGAAAGAAATTTACAGATACTTCTTGCCACTCAACTTCCTCGAGACAGGTTCTTCAAATTGCGAAATTGCATGCATCTAGTGGATGATTTACGTATTTCTGACGAACACAAAATAGTTATTTATGATACAAGTGTTAAAAGTGGCATTTTATTTTGTGAGTGGGGAATATTGCGAAACGAGCGTTAGCGAGTGGAGCAACCCCACGAGCAAAATAAAATCACTTTTAACAAATGTATCATACAAAATTTTTTGTTCAGCAGTTACTGCTAGTAAGAAAAAAACAAAAAAAATATAAGATCCGTAAGGATTCGAACACACGATCTTTGGATTACAAGTCAGATGCTCTACGCATCTAGCTACATGGACTTTATAATTAACAACCATATTTTGTATTTCAAATCTAAATTGCAAGCATGACAGGCAGGGTTTTGCCAAATACATATTTATAAGTAATTTTGATTCTGATTGTTATAATAGTATTAATATCTGATTAAAGTGTTTCTATTAGAGAGATCTATATTACTGAGTATCCATACTAGCGTCTAGCGACAGATGGACATTTTGGCTCCCGAGCTGTGTACATCTGTCGCTAGACGCTTTTAGTATCCATCATCTCATCTGTCATTTTACTTTTCAAAGTACTCAAGTTCTCAAAGTACTTTTAACACTAGTGTTAAAAGTGATTTTGTGAAAACGTCAGTTTTTAGTTCATGTGTCAATGAATTAAAAACGTCATTTTTAATGTCAGTTGTACAAAAAAATATTAACGAATTATGGAAAGTGCAGCAGGCAATAGATGCTGTATTGAAAAAATGTAGAACATTACCACATACTAAACATTTGAGTGTAGATGAAGAAATGATCCCGTTCACCGGCACGAGTTCCTACACATTCAATGCGCATGGCCCCGATCGGTACCGCAATCACCATTATTTTATATACGCAGCAGTATGGGCAGAGCATCGCTGCAAACTGGTTGTATTATTGTGAGCGTGTAGGTTATGCATCGGGAATAAACAGTGTTTGCGTAGATTCGAGTTTTTTAGTTTGCTGATAGTTCAAGATGGCCGACAATGAGCTTCCAAGAAGCCTAAATTAGGGCCAAAAAATCCCAGAAAACTCACAGACGAAGAAATGTATTCTCTTTTAATGTCATCTTGTGATGAGGATGAAGAATTACGTGAAACAGGACCTTGAGTGATATTGATGTTCATCTGGAGCAAGGTGACTCAGATTCCGAAGAGGATTTTTCGGACGAAAATGACACAGATAATATTTACGATACGTTCTAAACCAAATATATATTTGAACACTAGCTCAATACATATATTTCTAGATGTAGAAGAAGGAAAGCATGATGACGTTGCAAACGGCCGTTCGGAAATAGTACCTGGCGTCATTTTCCAAGGTCCAGGCGAAGGTTAGTATTTTCGATTGCACTAATATGTTAAGCTGAACCATTTTTTTGTCAGGTTTGGTTGACGGCACGGCTATAAGTCCAAACTGGAGTGCTACTCATTCATCTAAGATATTTCCTTTTTTAAAAAATAATGAACTTTTAGTACCAATTCCTGGCAACAATAAGCCGGTGGGCTATTTTCGCATGATATTCGACGATGAAATACTTACTTTGATAGCAAATGAAACAAAT
This sequence comes from Zygogramma bicolorata, assembly GCA_032362365.1. Taxonomy (NCBI): domain Eukaryota; kingdom Metazoa; phylum Arthropoda; class Insecta; order Coleoptera; family Chrysomelidae; genus Zygogramma; species Zygogramma bicolorata. Next base: position 328,951 of record JAVJAQ010004223.1, read on the forward strand.
CATCAAGCTGAAAATATATTTTGTTCCGAACACATTAGCGACAAATCACGAATAACAAAATGGAAGCCTGTTACATCTGAAGAAATGTTGAAATTTATTGCGTTAGTTCTTCACACAGGATCAATAAGGATGAATAGGCTGCGGGATTACTGGAAAAAGCACCCGCTTTATAATATGAAGTGTTTTTCCACATTCATGAGCCGCGACCGATTCCTAATAATCATGCGATGTTTACATTTTTTCACAAACAGACCTTATACAGCAACTTCGACAGATAGGTTGTACAAAATACGGCCTATTGTGGATTTTTTCAAAATTAAAATGGCAACAATATATTATCCTGGCAAAAACTTGTCACTTGATGAATCTATGGTATTGTGGCGTGGACGGTTGATTTTCCGCCAATACATCAAAAACAAACGACATAAATACGGTGTCAAGCTGTATATGCTAACAGAACCAACCGGATTGATTTTAAAATCAGTGATATACACGGGGTCGCTAGATGACATTGGTGGAAAAGGCCATACAACCAAAGTTGTGTTACATTTACTAGAAAGTTATCTCGATTCGGGCCATTCCATCTATATGGATAATTACTACAATTCGTTTGAATTGGCCAGACAGCTTACTAGTCGTGGTACCTATTGTACTGGCATCGTCCATAGATATTCTAATAAGTCTGGTAACTCCTTTGATGTGGGTAAAATATGCCGCTTTTTTTGCGAGCGGTCGTAAATCATGCGGGCTACAAGCAGAAATACGTTATACGAGGGTCAGTCAGCAGCGCGAACAATATGTTTACTCGAAAGTGTGTCTACGAGGGTCAGGCGTCAAGTGTTGATCATATTCATTATATATTATTTATGTTTTTGTATGATCTTTCATTGAGATGATTATATTATATGAGATTCTAATAACAATAAATTGAGGAACATTTCGTTGTAATAACTGGCATGAATCACCTGATTCCTTAAATTATGGGCAGGTAAAAAGGTGAGATACTTATAAAGGGACTTCACAATAAAGAAAAAATGAAGATGAATAATCTTTATTTACATATTACCTAATTGAATGGTGATTTGTTGTTTTCTTGAGTATACCCTAATAGTATAATTATAATCTATTCAGTACTTTGGCATATATATTTAGACACATTTCAAATATTTAGCTGGGGGTTGGTTGGAGTTAGGTCGAATAAATGAAACTACTATTATTTCTTTGCCGACGTTTCGACTTGTATAAAGTCATCGTCAAGGTACTACAAAGTTACAGTAAATCAGATATACATACACACAAGGTAAAAAATTATTGAAATTTGCGACAAGAATCACTTCTGCGAATGAGAGGTCAAGATTGAGTACATTAGTTTGGTACAATTCAATTGACAGTAAAAATGTAAAAATAGACATAAACAAAAATTAAAAACTGTAGGAAACGGTTGAACTCACATAAATTTCTGGTTTTCTTGTCTATTGAAATAAAAATTGAAGGACATTTACATAAAAATAAAAATTCCCAGTTTTCGATACTGAAATATATATTTTGTTTATATAATATATATAAACATATATAAATCAAAACTCTGTTTGAGTGCAGGAAGTGAGTTCTTAATTTTATTTTCAACGGTCGCTAACACAGTGGACTTTTCGTCGGTCAGAAATATACTTCTGTATATTTCAGTATCAAAAACTGGGAATTTTTATGTAAATGTCCTTTTATTCCTATTCTAATAGACAAGAAACCAGAGATTGGGTTCTACCGTTTCCTACATTTTTGAAATTGTTGTTCATGTCTCTTTTTACATTTTTGCTGTCAATTGAATTGTACCAAATTTACTCAATCTTGACCTCTCGTTCGCAGAAGTGATTCTAGTCGCAAATTTTAATAATTTTTCACCTGTATGTGTGTATTTATATCTGATTCACTGCAACTTTGTAATGCCCTGAGGATGACTTTATAAAAGTCGAAACGTAGGCAACGATATTAGTGGTTTCAGTTCAGTTGTTCATTTAAACATTGAAATCTTATTTGCCCGTTTGCAAATTTGATTGTGTGATAGATTCGAACTCTTGTAAACAATGAAAGTAAATAGTCTTTGGGAAAATTGCTACATGGATGGCTGAATTCTACATTGGAATATTCTTTCAGAAATATGTTTCCTACACCATCATGTATGCAGTAATCATCATTAAAATCATCAATCATTAAAATTCGAAACAAAAATATTTTCTAATTGTATTAAATACTTACAAAAATCATTGGGAGGGACTGTTAAGCCACCAAATATATTTTGACTACCTTTGTAAGCTTTGAGCTCACAGAATGAAGTAGACTTGTCTCTTTCGAATGATGAACAATATTCCAAACAAATATGACAAGAATGTTTAAAGAGACATCTACGTGAAAAATATCCACCAACATAGACCAGTGCATTTCCCTCCTCTGATATCAAATTCCAATAATCGGTTGATTCTATTTTTATAATTGGAGAAATATTTTTTTAATTTTTTTCCTGAAAACTTTCAATATTTTTCAATGACTCCGATGTTATATCAAGCAAAATATCGCTACTGTCTTCCATAAAATTGCTGCCTTCTGTCTCGTGCAAATATCCTATAGCGAAAAGTTTTTTAAATGCTCTGGTAAACTGAATGGCAGTTGGATTTCTAGCGTTTCCACAAGCATTTCTGATTTGACCAAAGTAATTCTCGAGACAATCCTGATTGAGATTACGCGTCAATAAAAATTTATAATTTTCAATTTTCATTATTTTCCATAAATTCAAAACGGAGGAGATAGTAGGCCTCCAACCAAAAATAAATTCCAGAGAATTCGTAACTTTCTTTACTCATCAAAAAATGTTCAAATAACTACAAGAATAAAAGTTCAAATAAAATGTTCATTTCGCGCACTCAGTTTAACCGGCCGGAACGATGCGAACTGTTCAATCGGAGACACTCTGTTAAACTGGCTCCCCCGTCAGACGGGCACTGACGACCGACCGGCCAGGCAAGGGACGCGCGAGGACGGACGGTGATGATTTGGGTCGCTGCTGAGAGTGAGCGGACTTATTAGAATATATATGGACGATGGTACTGGTACACTAAACGCTAAAAGAAAGAACAACCCCAAAGATGCCATAGGAAAAAAACTAAAAAAGGAGAATCCATTACCAGATATTCTGAAAATATTATGGTGGGAAAGTGGAAGGATAAGAGTGTTTTGTATCTTTCTACTGAGTACGGTGGAAAACTAGTAGAGCATACTGACAAGAGAAATCGTGTTCGAGAAAAACCAGTTGCGATTTTGCATTACAACATGAACATGGGAGGTGTCGACAGGCAGGATCAGCTAAACTCCTACTACCCCTGCAGCAGAAAGACACTTAGGTGGTATAAAAAGTTGGGCATCCATTATATTCAACTGATGCTGCTAAATTCATTTTTCTTGCATAAACAATATTCCGGTTGCAAGATGTCGTTGTACGAATTCAGAAATTCAATTTTATGCAGTCTGTTGCAAATACAGGAAGAAGGCACGAGATGGACGAACACGCCCGTAAGAAGAGATGAGTCAACACACGTCTTGACAAAAATTGAATCAAAAGCAAAGGACGGACGCATAAACAGGAAGCGGTGTAGAGTATGTTCTACAAGAAAAATGCGAAAACGTACACTGTACCACTGTGAGATATGTCCCGATCAGCCTGGATTTTGCGTCGGTGAATGTTTTGACAGTGCGCATAAATGATATCGTTTTTGTATTATAAAACTCGCAAGAAATATCTTTGTTTTATATTTTTGACAATTCATGTATACTTTTTTTTCATACAAACATATGTTCATTAGTCCATTTTCACAATAAATTTTTCAAAAGTCCGATGTTTGATTACTACCTTCATTTTATTTTCCAAAATATAAATTATGACTTACGTGACCCCGATCGGGGCCGGTCAGCACTGCGAGATAAATTTTTGGCCAGATGCGCACGACCCCGATAGGGGCCATATACTAAAATCAAATGAAACACACTGTATATAAACTTAATTTAAGCAATTGACAATATGCATTAGGCTATCGGTGATCGTTTTTTTGTTTTCAGGTTGGTAATACATTTTGTTTTTAAATGTTTGCAACACTGTATTGTCTGAAACTGACATGTATCAATACTGTCAAATTTGCATGATTTGAATGTTGATTGTTGAATGAATTGAATTAAAAAAACCAAAATTCACAAATAATGTCTTGGGTTAAAAACCGAGCGTGTTGGAAATGTTGTGTTCCAAATTGTGACAATGTGTACGATTACACAAAAAAATTATCGTTCCACAGATTCCCGAAAGATAAGGAACTTGCGCAAAAATGGTTGTTAAATTTTAATCTTCCTAGGGACCAACTAGAATTCTTTTATCGTAAAAGAATTTGCGGATATCATTTCCAGAAAAGAGAAAGTTTGAAGAAGCTCAAGATACCGTTTATGTCGAAACGCTATGATGTTGGTGAGTTCATTCTCATGTCGTGTTCGTTCTCATGTCCTATTCAAATGAGTCATTAATGTAATTAGACATTGTCTGTAACCAGTATAAATGAATAAATAAAAAATAATTCCAAATAAGAGAAAACAATTTCATTATTATGTTTCCTTTCTAGATTCTTTAGCTGGAAATGATCCCCATACATCAAAAGAAGATGTTTCTTGTAACTTTGAAATTGGTAAGATTTACTGTAAAGTCTGATATTGGTGAGCAAGACTATATTAAAATTTGAGGCATTCTTTGTTAGGAACTATTACCGAAGAAAGTGATACCAGTGGTTATATAGAGAAACCCGAAACAATGAATGAGTCTTTTGACTCTTGTCTCTTTGAAGATGGTAAGTTGATAAATGCTCTACTCACTATAACATAACACATCTTTTTTTCAGATTCTAATGCTTTCGAGAACGATCCTTGTTCCAGACTTGAAGCAAATTACTCAGAAATGTCCCATATTGAAGCCCTTTATGCCTCCAATCACCGTAAGTTTTGTAATGGAACCATAGAGTACAAGTTAAAAGGGTGTATTATTTTCAGAGAACACCTCTAAAGAAAACCCCAATCCCTTGTGTTTAGAGGAAGATGGATTAACATTACAAAAGGATATCTTCAATGAATTCAATCACATATTTCACCCTGAAATTGGTAGGTCAAGTAATTTTTGCTATCAAATATAAGACGCTGTTTTTTTAGAAGGTACAACCCAAGAAGTTGGTCCTGGTTCTACTTGTAGAGATGATGAGGAATTTTCTAAATCAGTATACGTTAATGAACAAAATTACTACTATTCGGGTGACTCTGACAAATTAAGTGCGTTGCAACTTAGGGTTAATGAATTGGAAAAGATGAATAGAAGCCTGTCCTATGTAAATATTGATTTAATCTTGCAAAAGAATTTCTTGCTGAATTTTTATACAGGTTTCGACGATATTGAAAAGTACAATTGTTTCTTAGTTTTATGTAGAAATATTAGGGATTTATATGCTAAAGATCTACGAGTAAAAAGGCAACTAATGGATTACAAGAAACAAATATTTATGTTCCTCAGTAGGCTGAGACTTGGTCTTTTGGAGAATGACCTTGCAGTTCGGCATAATATCTCCCAATCTTGTGTCTCAAGAATCATGGATTTCTGGTTGAATGCATTGTATGTGTATTTTAAACAGTTGCCTATTTGGCCAAGTAAAGCTTTAATTAAAAAGTCCATGCCATCCAAGCACTCGAGTTATCATAGATGCAACGGAGCTGATTATACAGAAGCCAGCAGATTATAATGTACAGTCATCTACATATTCAAAATACAAATCCAACAACACGGCGAAAGGTTTGATTGGAACAACACCAAATGGATTTGTTTCTTTTATCTCAGATCTATATCCTGGTCGAATTAGTGACAAAGAACTTTTCAACAGATCAGGAATGGCCTCAAAGTTGGAACCAGGTGATTCTGTTATGGCAGATCGTGGTTTCACAATTTTGAACGAATTGCAAGAATTCAATACAGACCTTAACATTCCGCCATTTTTGGGGGAAAGGTTACAGTTGAGTGATGAGGACGTAGAAATAACTCGAGATATTGCAAGTGAGTATTATCAATTTCTTGTGAGTTATCAGTAAATATCTACTTCTTTATAATCTTCTTTCTGATGTACACGAAGAAAGTGTTAAAAGTCGAACCTCATATATTTAGAGAAATGAATGATAAGTACAGCCTCAGCAAATGGAGATTTGTGTTGAAAAATAATTTTTTTTTCTTAAATTTGTTTTTACAAATCTCCCAGGTTTCCGCAGAGCTTTTGAGAGCAAGGGAGATCTGGGACCTACAGCTTACGTACAAGTGGATTCCAACCACTTTAGCTCCGGGACGACAGTGGGGATCTAACCCAAGCCCCGTGGGTGAATGCAATGGCTTTAAATAGAACACAAATATGATTATAAATGCATGTGTGAGCTGTGGATAAACTAATATTTCTTCTTATCATGACATTCATAAGTTTTTCTTTTTATTTTCAGGTCTGAGAATACATGTTGAAAGAGCTATCAGAAACATAAAAATATATCGAATTTCAAAATGTGCAATTCCTAATTCAATGGCATTTCAGTTGGATAAGCTATGGTTCATATGTTCCATGCTCCCAAATTTCTCAAAAGTGCCTCTTTTGGAAAAAAAAATGAACTATTGAATGAGCAAACATGCCAATTCTGATGTATGTATGTAAACCTTTTGATTAGATTTGATTAGAAACATTTTCATGATTTTCTTGTCATTTAGTGTTTCATCAAATTTGTAATCGTAGTTTTTTCTATATTTGCATGTAAAATTAATTTGTAATCGAGAGAAATGTATTAATATGTAAATGTAAATAATAATTGTACTTTATTATTTTATATATTAAATGTTTTGAAGTAAGTGATTTCACACTTTGTTTTTAGTATTTTATAAAAATATATTTGACCCGATTTTCATAATAATGCCGAAATATTTCAAAGAGTTTCAAAAACAATAAATATTTTAAATGGTAATTTTGCAATTTTTGATTCCCAATAAATACCAAGAAGTTATTTGCCCGCCGAAACTTTTGATTTCAAATCCTGACTTTTTAGTAAACTCTATTCAATTACACACCTCTGTTGTAAGCCAATTTGGAGGTATTATTAGTGCAAACATCTTAAAAGGTAAACACAATATTTATTCATATTAACCCTGCGTAGGTCGCGCTCGATCTCTCAGATGTATGACGCATGTGTTTTCAAATTAATATCTGTAATTCGCCGAATTTTGAACTGTGCTTCTTGCTATCTTGCTATATGTGTTTCTTCTGTGCATTCATGTTGCTAACGTTAGTAGGTCTCTGCAGTGTGACTTGTAAACAGCTGATTCCTAACCTCTTGTTGTATTTACATGTGACAGATACTGCGCGACCTTTTGTGTGACACTATTTGACGTCTGAAAATATGGATTCTAAGAGATTATTTGATCTTACAAACCCTGATGATGTTGAATATTTGACACAGTTTGCGTTTCAAGATAATGAAGAACTCATAAACAATGAAATTCTGGACGAAAGTGATTGTGATGAAGATGATATAATTGAAACTGAAATTCTTCATTCGGACATTGAAAGCGGTAGTGAAGTTGAGTTCAATGAAGATTGCTATGCAGGATACTATTTAGGAAAAGTCAAAACAAAATGGGGAAAACACGTACCCACGAAAGTCAAAAAAAGAATGCCGCATAACATCCTTAGAAAAATACCTGGAGTAATTGGGTCCGCCAAAGGTATAAAAACTGTTCTCGATTCCTGGAAGTGCTTTTTTTATGACGAAATGATAGATCTTAAAGTGAATTCTACTAATCTGAGTATACAGACCATACAACCGAATTATAGTCGTGAAAGAGATATAAAATTGACTGATTTAATTGAAATGAAAGCTTTCTTTGATCTCTTGTACCTAGCAGGTATTTTGAGAAGTGGCAGACAGTCTTTAGAAGATTTGTGGTCAACAGACGGCATGGGTGTTGAGTTGTTCAGAACAACTATGTCTCTTAGAAGGTTCAAACTTTTGTACAGATATTGTAGATTCAACGATAAACGTACAAGAGTTGAAAGAAAAAAAAAATTGACAAGTTGGCTCCCATTCGAGATTTGTTCGACCTTTTTGTGAACAACTGCAAAGCATGTTATTCCGTCGGCCAAAATGTTACGATAGATGAAAAACATGAGGGTTTTAGAGGAAGATGTTCTTTCAGACAGTACATTTCCTCGAAACCCAATAAGTATGGAATAAAAAATATTTGCCCTAGTAGATTCCAAATTATTTTATACCGTCAACCTAGAAGTGTATGTCGGCAAGCAACCTGAGGGACCCTTTGAAGTTACTAATACACCTACTGACTTGGTACTGCGCCTTGCTGAACCTATCTATGACACCGGAGGAAATATCATCGGAGACAATTGGTTTACCAACCTAGAGCTCGTAGAAAAACTAAAGAATAAAAAGCTTTCATATGTTGGCACAATAAGAAAAAACAAAAGGCAGATTCCACCAATATTTTTAAACGTCAAAGAAAGGGTACTACATTCATCTATGTTTGGATTCAGTAAAACAGCCAATTTGGTATCGTATGTGCCAAAAAAGGCAAAAATGTATTACTCTTATCATCGTTGCATTTTGACGATAATATTGATCAAGGCACAGGGGATCAACATAAACCTGAAATAATCATTATAATGCCACAAAATCAGGAGTTGATACTGTAGATCAGCTATGTGCCACATATAACTGTGCACAAAATACAAGAAGATGGCCAATGGTAATCTTCTTTTCTATGATGAATATTGCAGCCATCAACGGAATGATAGTTTTTGCTGATAATAAAAATGCCTTTGCAAATAGGAGGGAATATCTAAAGATGCTAGTTCACAGTTTAGTTGCAGAACATCTTGGACGTAGGGGACAAATAAAAAGTCTTTCAACACATCTACAACAGGCACTCAACAAGTATAATCCTGTTTCAGAAAAAAAGCATTCTCCACAAAAAGTAGATAACATCAGAAAAACCTGCAGACCGTGCTATTCAAAAAGTAAAATAAGAAGACTGACAAGTACAGATGCCGCAAATGTGATGATTATTTTTGTTTAGAACATGCCACAATGCTCTGTCAAAAATGTTTCGATGAGGACACTAATCAAAGTTCAAATTCTGACTGAAACGTTTATTTCTGATTTTTGTTATGTTTTTCTATTATGCTTCATCACATGTTATGTTAAACGTATATGGTGTTCTACCTTAAATCATGTTTTTATTTTATTATTAGGTTAAGGTTTGCTTTTATGTTTATATAAGAATTTATTAATTTATGTTGACTTTTTCTAATTCAATAAAAGTACCTCATATTTGTTTTTGTTTTCATTAATACGACAGTAGTTCGATAGAATATCATTTTTAAGTTCATACATCTGTGAGATACCGCGCTACCCCCTATGATCCACAAAAACACGCGACCTACGCAGGGTTAAGATTTTTTTTTCATCCATATTTTAATAAATTTTTTCAACGTGCTTGCATAAGCCTATAATAGTAATATGCTCTTAAATTTATGCTATATATCATGAGCAAACTGATATAGTCCTCAAGGGCGTCGCCAGGCAACGGGTAAGGGGGGGGCAAGGTGATAGAAGATATGAGTTGTAGGTAAAATAAATAGAATTTGTTTAGTTTAAATCCAAACGCTGGTTTGCGTTTCAGATCACATCGCGCGGTTACATTATTAATCGGACATTGGACATTAAATGACTTGATATTTAATTATATTTATTTTTTTGAGTCTCTAGGGGGGGGACCGCCCCCCCTGCCCCTCCTTGGCGACGCCCTTGATACTGAATTATAACCTAATGAATACTTTTTGCGTTTTAAAGTTATCGATTCCCGCGTCATTGAAACAAGCTGTCATTTTAATAATTTCGATGATGCATGATTGCCATCATTATATGAATTTGAGGTGATAATTTTTTTGTTTTATCAGGATATTTGATGTGTTATTGTATTCTCGCAGATTAAAAAAATCAGAAGACTATGAATGTGAAGTGAGTCTCAGTATAGTGAAAAAAAAAGATTTTACTAATGCAAAAATTTCTTCAAAATTTGTGTAAATTGGTGCATTTTTTTTTTCAGTGTGCCAAAAGGTCCTTGGACAAAATGCATGAACAATTTTCCAAAAGATTTCAGTGAATGTAGTTTATTCTCATATTCAAAATTGATCGACTCTGGAAATGAAAAACTCCACCTGACTGGTTACAAAATGTTTAGATGTTCTAAAGTAAAAAGTGTATTTGTTCACTATGGATCTGATGAAATTATTGTGAAAGCAAATATTGATGCGTCAATGAAACGACTCTCCTATAAAGCATTCATATTTCTGAAAAAAATGGGGAAGTAAAAAATGCACATTGTACATGCATTGCAGGAAAATCAGGATACTGCAAACATATATTTGCATTACTATGGCAAATCCTTGAGGGCAAACGGGACTGTCAAGCTGGAGTGAATGCATTTTTAGATGAAAATGTACCGTCCACTTCAAAGGAACGGGCATGGGGATGTGGAAATGAATTATTGTCCGAGGAAAAACCACTGAAAGATTTCAAATTTATGAAGTATGATCCAAGAAAATTAAATAAAAGAAGTGAAAAAGATTACGAGAAGAGATTGCATAGACTTGAAACATTCAAAATTCCTATAAATGCAGATTTACTCAAAAGTCAATCTGATTTGTTGAGGAATTGTGGTCTTTCATTTTTTTCAGAAGTACTGAAAGAAAATGAATATGAACCAGTACTTCTTACAACTGAAGTATGCTCCCATGACCAAAACTCAATATATAATCTTCCAACAACTATAAAATGGAAAGATAATTTTCTTGATATTATTAAGGAAGAAAACTCTTATAATTATGCAGAGTTACTCAATAGTTGTTCCCTGACCCTAAATGAAGCACAAAGTATTGAAAAAAAAAAACTAAAACCCAGAGTGCGTCTCAAATTTGGAAAAGAGAACGAATGACTAGGATTACATCTTCCAAATTTGGATCCATAATTAAACGTAAGGCTCCAGTCAATGAAAAGTTTCTTTCTCATATTTGGCCTAAAAGAGAAATAATAACAGCAGCCATGAAAGCTGGGTTGGATAATGAGAATGTGAATATGAAATAAATAAATATGAAAAGGAAAATGAAGGTTTCAGATGTTTCCCATGTGGACTTGTTGTCAACCCAGGAATCCCTTTCTTGGCAACATCTCCTGACAGAATTATTTTCGACATCAGTACCAATAGCTACCATTTGTTGGAAATTAAAACTTTGGTAACTGGAGGATTAATTGAAGAATTGACAGTGAAACAATGTGTAGAACAAGGCTATGCCCTGTTTCTTGAGAACAATAATGAAGTGTTATCTTTGAAAAAAACACACAATTATTTTTTCCAAATACAAGGGCAATTAGCTTTAACGGGACTACTTCGTTGTGACCTCTTAGTGGATAGTGGTGAAGATATTTTTATCCAAACAATCCCATTTTTTGAAAACGACTGGGTTCTGGATCATTTACCGGTATTAACAAGGTTCTATTTCAAATATTACAAAACTAATATTGATTGAAATATTATTATTATTCTATCTGAAAATCGAGGTTTCAGATTGTCATTAAGATTTATTGTATACACAGAATATAATTATAAAAACATTTTTTTTACTTTGGTCTTAAATAATGATTTTTTTCAAATCCGGAAGGTTTGTAGGAACACACAATTTTTCCAGTTATCAATATTTTTCTGTTCATAGATCATGTAATCTATGAGTGGAAGATGTGTGAACTCAGGACATTGCAGATATAGATCGATAAATCGATGTGTGTTTGAAAAAAAAAAGGTATATCTGATTCGATTAATTCTTTATTATATTTAACCTTAACCAGCTAACCTAGTTAATTTTCAAATTTCGAAACAATCCATTGAAGTTGACAGATGTCATTATTATACATAAGTCAGTGTTTCCAACATTTAAAAACAAAATATATAACCAACCTGACAACAAAAAAACGATCACCGATAGCCTAATGCATATTGTCAATTGCCAATCTTGATATCAAAACCAGCAATTATTCATAAAATAACGTTGCCGCTCCTGGGATACGATACGCTCTAAAAGTCCGCAGCGAATGTGTTAAGACAATATGTTAAGAACAAGCCAAATCCAGTGGAATTGAAGAATTTCATATTAGCAACACCCCAACAACTTGTTCTGGATTTTTTTGTGTACCAAGGTGCAAGCACATGGCCTTCTAGTAAACCAGAGCCAGAACTTGGAACAGGTGGAAGTGTGGTTAAAAGACTCACAAAAAATGTGAAACCAAGACATACGATATAAATGGACAGATACTTTATTTCATGTGCTTTATTTGAGTTTTTGCCAAATAAATTAATTCGTGGAGTAGGAACCATAATGAACAGCAGAGTACCGGCCATTGTAAAACAAAAATTGAAGACGGACAAAGGTCTTCTGAAAAGTGGTCGAGGGGCATTTCAAGAGCTTGTGAGAGAGGACAGGAAGTATGTCTCTCATGAAATGGTTGGATAAAAGATCCGTTGGGGTAATGGTGAACAAAGGGTTATTGTAAACACACCAATAACTTTTGATTTTGGCGGGTTATAGTTTCCTTCCAAACAGTGCAAGATGCCACCACGCTTCCTCTATTCAGTCCCATGTCAACCGTATAGCCTGTTGCATTGTTCGTATTTTTCAATTTCATTTACGGTATAGATTCAAAATATTGCATTATTTTGATTGTGAAACCTCAGTAAAAAAATTTGAGGGTTAACAACTCTTAAACTAGTAAGTTTATTTTCATGGCAGACAGCTATTGTTATAGACATATCCAACTTTTTAATGCAAGCAGGAATCTAAGGTTATTTATATAGCACTCTAACTCAGTGGAGGTGTTTACATTGCCCCAGAATATTTCAGTATTGGGGAATATGAAAACAATCTCTTGGGGCAAATGTAAACACGTATAATTATATATATATGCTTTTATAAATTTTCAGGCAAAAATGGTCCGGAGTTATATGAGAAAAAAGCCTATTACTCAGAGGTACTCTGAAGCAGATCTAGTAAATGCAGTACATGATGTGATCAACCGCAATAAAAGTTATAGAGAAGCCCAGGCCACCTACAATGTTCCAGTTGCGGTAATTCATCATCGTATCAAGGGGAGAAAAAATCCATTGAAGGTGACAACTGGTAGACGTCATTCTGTGCTGCCTGAAAATGTTGAGAAGACGATTGAGAATTGTCTGGAAGCTCGTTCGCGCATGGATTGGCCTTGTGATCGCAAATAATTGGGCTCTTTAGTTGGAGACTATGTGACATCTAAGGAGTTAAAAACACCCTTCAAAAACAACATACCTGGGTATGATTGGTATTCCAATTTTATGAAACGACATCCAACTTTAGCTTTCAAGAAGCCAGAACATCTTCAGAAAATAAGAAGAGATGCCAGAAATCCATTCGTCGTCTATGACTTTTACGAAAAACTAGACAAGTTAGTTCAACAGTGTGGACTCATTGGCGACGCTAAGGGATGTTTTATATTCAATGCTGATGAAAGTGGCTTCAATAGCGACTCGTAGCACTACTAAAAAACTACTACCTAAACACTTTCAGAATGATAAGAATGATATTGATAAGAATGAACCGCAACATATTCAATTGCCTAAAGACTCAACTACGCCACTGTATCCTTTGTCTAAATTCAACACGCAGCACCATTATTAAATGTTTTTGTGAAATATAATATGCTGATCATAATACGATTGTTATTATGGCGGGAACGTCACGCTCCACCAAAGTTAAGTACAATTACATTTTTTTGACGCTTTTTTGATTTTTTTTTACCTGAACGCGATTCATGGAGATGGAATGTGTATAAAATAATTTTTGATAATTTTCCAGTGTTCAGCTATAGAATAGACATTATTAGAACTTTAGTGTTATCGTCCATTAGAATGGACATCTGGTGTGAAGTAAAATATTTTTTCAGCTTACTTTGACCCTGAAAATGCGAAGGTAGCAGATATATTCTCATCATTTTTAGATGATGACGAACTGGAAAAAGAATGTGAAAAAGTTGAGTTCCAATAACCAAGAAATCGGATATAAACTGGAAGGAAGGATCTTTCCTAAAGTACAAATTTGTGACAAAAAACATAGAAACAGAAAAAAATTACAATTCTGAAAATAATTTGGTAACATATCCAATTGAATATTTTTTTCGATATTTACCCGATGACATATTTTCAAAAATTTCCGAAATGACAAACATCTACGCCCTCCAACAAGGTAAGCCCTTCAAACCGTGCGATACTGAAGAAATGAAAAGTCTTTTCGGCCTTCACATAGATGTCTTGTCTGAGATACCCAAGGGAACGCATATACTGGGATAAAATGCTTCGACAGAGTTTTATGACACCATGAGCAGAGACCGATTTTTCCAACTGCGTACTAACTTACAGGTTGTTAATAATTTAGAAAGACCAGCTAAAAACGACGATAGAATGTTCAAAGTGAGAACTTCATTTGATAGTATTAGAAAAAGATGTCTTGAGCTGCAATTGGAAAAAAATATGTGTGCTGATGAGTAAATGCATTTACTGGAAAACTTTCTATTATACAATACGTAAAAGGTAACCCCTGTCCGTGGGGTGTAAAAATATTTGTATTGTGTAGTAGCAGTGGTCTTGCTTATGATTTTGTTATCTACCAGCGATCTACAACCGTACCTGACAAACAAATGTTGGGAAAGTTTGGTCTAAGAGCTACAATTGTTCTAAAACTATCAGCTCGTATTCAAGCGGGAAGTTGTTTATATTTTGATTATATCTTTACCAGTTACAATTTGCTGGAAATTATACGTCAGCAACATATACATACGGTCGGAACTGTGACAGTCAATCGTTTCGGTAAACCACCACTAGGCCAAGGTAATGTTTTTACAAAAAAAACACAGAGGACACAGTGAAGAGGTCGTAAGTGAAGATGGTATAGTTTTATGTAAATGGCTGGATAATAGATCTTTGGTCATGGGATCTGATTTTGTAGGCAAAGGAGACGAAGATAAGGTAAAACGTTGGGATAAAGCAGGGAAGGCCTATGTAGAAATACAGCGCCCAGAGGTAGTCAAACTCTAGAATACTTGCATGGGCGGGGTGGATAAATTAGATCAGATGCTTAGTCAATATTCAATTTTTTTAAAGTCTTCAAAAATGGACTCTACGCATGATATTCCATGCAGTAAGATTTGGTTTTCACTAACAGCTGATTAGAGTATAAAAAAGATGCTCAAGCTATGGGAATAGACAAAAAAAGTATTAAATCTAATAAAAGCCGTATTTAGGATTAGGTCCACGTGTCCATCACAATGGACATGTTTTTTTTGTTGAAGAAATGCAAAAAAAATAAAAGAGTTGATAAACACCTTCATGTATCATTATTCTGTTGGAAAACCCCTAAAAATAATTTTTCTGGGCTCAAACCAGAATTTGGGTTTGAAATGGTTTCAAGCAAAAAATGAGGGAAATTTGACGTGGCGCCATTTTGATTATCAGTTGTTTTTTGTTGTGAAACTGACTTTCCAGAGGCTTGTGCTTATTTGACGAGAGTTGATGCTTCACAATTGTTCCGTACGGCGATCGCTGTTATAAACCGTTTCGTTTGGAGAATCATCGAGAGGTTGTATCTGTAAGAAAAATGTCTGAATATTCAGTGCAGAAGTGGAAAAGTCCAGCACATGTTTATGTGTGTTCTCTACAGGAAACGACTTGTCAATGAATCACTTCCAGTAGCTGATGGCAATATCGTACAATGCAGCCAATCAACGAGTGAACCTTCACAGAATATTTTAGATGAACCAATACTGTCATAAATCGTCAAGAAATAATAAAACAGTTGAAAGATAAATTTATTGGTCCCTCAACTTCTACTTCCACTACAATATTGACGTCGCCAGAGTTTTCAAAATCTAGGCCACAGGCAAAAAAAAGTACTTGTAGAGGAGTTTTGTATCTTGCGTCCTCCAAATCCGCGTGGTGGTAGCCGTAAACTTCCAACCGCGGTCGAAAACATGGTAAAAGGATTTTATCTCTGAGAAGATATTAGTCGCATTACGCTAGGGAAAAAATATTTTATATCTATTGAATTGAATTTGGGCAAAAGAACCCATATACAGGAACAACTTTTAATGAACCAAAATGGGTAGGAAAAACATTTACCACGGTCTTTAAAAATAATCCATGGTCAGTTGCATGTTGAAGTCGCAAGTGGACGGTAGCGATTTTGGTTCGTCATTTTATTCTCCTTATTGTATAACGTATATTGAATAATTTTTCATACAAAATTACTTTCATTTTCCCGTAGAACTGAGAAGTATCGTCAGGAAATATGGAAGGCAAAAAAATCGGTGGTTATATACAAAACCATTGTTTGCAAGTGAGTTACAGAAAATAGCAGATGAAATCCCAACTGAAGATTTACACCTTGATAATAATTTTTTGACGGATGAAAGTGACTCTGAGGATACGAATCTTGATTCGGATAATGATTCTGCAGATTCCATTCATACAACAGCAAAAAAGGTTTTTAAACTGCTATCAAAGATTCTCAACTATCATGTTCTACTGTTTCTCAATATCAGCCGTCTCCTCAAGTCGATGCATCAGTAGGTCATTAGTGAAGTGGTAGAGGTTAGCACATTCGGCTGAAGACAGAAGAAATGTTTAATAATTTTTGGTAAATGTACTGGGACATGAAAAAGATTTACGTTTTTTCGCTCATTGATATCGAATGCCCTGAAGAGAAGAAAACGGAAAACGATCATAGCAGGAGAGGATTCACTTACAAATATTTTTTGGTAATGAACAAAAAAGTTGAAAGTTTGCAAAAATACGCTTGGCTTAAATCAGTGGATGGCAATCAATTTTGCCAGTACATCAAACAAGGACGGAACAACTCATCCGAGTAACTCAATAAAAATGACAAAAAGATCAAGGTCATCCAATATGGTTGCTGTTTGTAAACAGTTTCTGATGCAGTGGTTACGAGAATTGCCAAAACTCGAATCACATCACTGCCGCTCATCAACCTCTAATCTATACCTTGAGTCTGTATTTCAGTCAAAGATGGATGCCTACCGGCAATATGAACTAGCAGTTAGTGCAGCAAACAAAAAGGTTTTGAGCACCGTTGTTTTTTGAGAAAATTTCGATCAAAACTTGAAAATAGATATTATTTTTGTTGTTCACACTTTTTTATCTGTTTCAAAAACATCTTTGTCAACATTTTTTTAAGTCAAAATTGTGTAAGACTTGGATTTTAAGAAAAAATAAGATCCTCAAAAATACCCAACACCTTACACAAAAACATTACTTTATATAGTTATCAATAATATTTTGCGAGATAAGCGTTTTCTCTTTAGCTTAAAACTATTTTAGGTCTCTCCTATGAAATTTGTAAACGACTTACACGGTGTTGCGCCTCGGCCGACGATATTCAGAGAACGTTTGAGTAAAAAAAAATTATTTGAGATATCTAAGTTCAAGTCAGCAACAAACTGATATTTTCATGAACCATAAGTAGTTTCAATACTTTCATTAGTTTCATAAAATTTTCTTGGATTTTGTCGACCCAAAGAAAAAATTCTTCAATGAAAAAAAGATAATTTGAACTCCCCTTCATTTGGAGATTGTACAGTCGTTTAAATTTCTGCAGTTCTCCTAGAAACACCAGCTGTTCTTACATCGCCGCACATGCTCGAATACTTCAATAAAAATCAAAGAAAATACTAGAAGTTGAGATAAGTTGGCTCTTGAAAATGAAAGAGAACAAAATCGTCCCCAACATCGACAATCATCATCATACTTGAACTTTTTATTTGTGTAGGTATAACTTGGAAGAAAAGAGGTTTGGCCTTGAATGAAGAACAGCTGAAATTTCATGGTGATACTTCAATACCTAGGAATGTTTTGGAACTGGAAAGTCCATATGAATTTTTCTTTTACCTATTCAGAGAAGATCTCATCCATGAAATAGTAAACGAGACAAATATTAATGCGATTCAAAAGATGTCAATAAACCGTTAAATATCACAGCAAATGAAATGAAACAGTACATTGGAATTACATTGTTCATGTCTTTAGTGCATCTTCCTAGCACTCGAGCCTATTGGTCAGATGATTTGGCTTTTGATAAAATCAAAAACACAATGTCAGTGAACAGATATGAAAAAATCAGAAGTGTTTTACATTTCAACAATAATGAAACTGCTTTACCCCGTGAAGATCCAAATCATGACCGAATTCATGAAATAAGACTATTGCTGGAAGCTCTAAAAACAAGTTTTTCCAAGGAGGTACCCCTTGAGCTTGCCCTTGAGCAATATTTATCGGTCGATGAGCAAATATGTTCCTGTAAAGCAAAACATTATCTAAAACAGTATTTGCCAAAAAAAACGTCACAAATGGGGATTCAAGTTCTTTTTTCTCTGTGGGGTGTCAGGCTATGCTTATAATTTCGAAATGTACACAGGCCAAGAAAATGTAATAATACCTGATGAACCTGATCTTGGGGCTTCATCGAATGTGGTTGTTCGACTATGTAGGTTGGTTCCATCAAATATGAATTACAGAGTCTACTTTGATAATTACCACACATCTGTCCCTCTTCTGGTACATCTTGCCAGACGAGGAATTTATAGTTTAGAAACTGTAAAAAGGAACCGCATTCCCGATTTCAAATTACCTACAGAGAAGGAACTAAGAAACAGTAGTCGTGGAACAACAGAACAATTGGTAGGAACCTCTGATGGTATTAATATATCTATCATCTGTCATCTGGAAGGATAATGAAGTGGTTACCCTTCTGTCGACTTTTGCAGGAGAAAATCCGACCGACACTGTATCTCGTTATGATAAAAAGCAAAACAAAAAAATTGATATAAACTGCCCTTTCATAATAAGGGAATATAACCGACATATGGGTGGCATAGATCTTCTAGACAGTCATTTGGGTCGTCACAAAATACTACTCAGGAGTAAGAAGTGGTATTTCAGAGTTTTTTATCATCTATTAGATCTTACCGTGGCCAATAGTTGGATCATCTATAGAAAGGTGAATGCACAAAAAGCCACCGCAAATAAGTGTTTCACACAAGCACAATTCTGAGCGCGTTTAGCCACAACATTATGCATGATCGGGCAAAGCGCTTCAGGAGCAAAACGTGGTAGACCACAATCCGTTGATCTGGAAGAGAAATTCCAAATCAAGAAGAAGGGACCTGCACAAGTATTTCCTGTAAAAAAAGTTCGCCTGGACGGATTTCAACATTGGCCTTCTTGGGTCGACAAACAAATACGTTGTAAATATCCTGAATGTAAAGTGTATTCACAAACCATATGTGAAAAATGTGGGGTAGCCTTGTGCTTCACAAAAAAGAAGAATTGTTTAAAAATTTTCCATCAATAAAGTTTTTTTGCTATATGGTGAATTTTATTTCTTTGAACAAATGCATGATGTTGTTTTCTAACAACATCTCTATTTCAGTTTAATGCATGATGTTGTATTTTTACAACTTGTTTTTTCGAAATTTTCATTTAAAAGTTTGCAGAAAAAAAAATTTTATTATTTTTTTAGTGATGTATGTACATCTTTCCACCATATATATTTTAAAGGACATAATAGAAAAAAATCATGCAGTTAAGGGTTAAGAACGTTGTTTCATATATTCATTGTATTATCAGAAATAACAGCTACCGTGGAGCGGAGTTTTTCCGTTTCAAGAAAGCTCAAAACTCAACTTCGTATTTCAATGGGTGAAGTAAGGCTGACTGGGTTAGCATTAGCCAATATAAACAAACTCATCGCGCGAGCTTGTTTATAATGAAATAATTGCTACCTTTTGTAAAAAAAGCCTCTTCGTTTAGAAATGCCAAATTGGAAATAAACCAATAAAATATTTTTTTACTTATTACTGTTTATTGATCTCTTAACTCTTTTTATGATAATATTATAAAATAAGTAGATATTGCTTGAAATGCAACTATAAAAACATTCCTTGTTCTTCATCACTACTTGGTACAATATCATCAGCGGCAATATGTGATATTGGTCTATATTTTGACTTTTCACTACTTCCTGGCTCTTCTACAAAATCATGATCTTGATCACTATAATCTGAACAATGAAAAGGATCTTCCTCTTTCTTCATACTGAGTACTCATATTTCCAAGTGATTGAATTGATAGACACGAACGCACTACTGCTTAAATCACTTGTTAGGTGAGGGTTTCATTTGAAGCAAAAACCAGCTATGTGAAGTACATGACACATTCTTGCCTCCAACATACCCAAACGTGGCTTCGAATAGCCATTTCATTTGGGGCAAAAGGCGGCTTCGTGAACACAAAATCCATTTACGATAACTTTTTGAAACCGGCTATTGCACCAAATGATGCAGCAGCACTTTATTGCCCAAAACATTTCATAATCTGATTTTTGAACAATTTGGCCTTTAACAGATTCTTGCACCGAGCCCTTCAATTCTCACCTTGGTTTTCCTTTCTAGTGTATTTGAATCTTCCGAAGGTTTGTTGCGCTCATAGATATGTCAATAGAAAATATCAAAAACAGTAATAACAAAATATTTTATTGGTTTATTTTCAATTTGGCATTTCCAAACGAAGAGGCTTTTTTACAAATGGTAGCAAAATATAGAATATAGACCAATATCACATATTGCCGCTGATGATATTATACCAAGTAGTGATGAAGAACAAGGGATGTTTTTGATAGTTGCATTTCAAGCAATATCTACTCATTTTGTAATAATATTTTAGGCGATAATTCGACAGAAGAAACATAGCTAAAACAAAGATGTAAAAAACGCAAAAAAACTCCATCAAATTTGAAGAAAAATTAAAGAAAACTGAATAAGAATAAGGGAAAAGAATACGTTAATAGTGCAGGAAGAGTGATTACAGCAAAAAAGACAGGGACCCAGGCGCTGGTGCCATAAAAAATTCACAGAGTTGGAAAGAGATACAATTCTATATCAGTATCATCAAACGGCTGGGAAACATGTTCAAGATAGATTTTTAGGGTCTTTGATTGTTGCAAAACAGGTGAAACGAAGGCGTCAAGAATCGGATTGTCTCGGTATGTTGGAATAAAAAAAGGACGACGTTTGTCGTACTGCTTTCTGTAATTCACACGCCATAGGTAGATCACACGATGAGGATAGCACAAGTTTGTGCTTCTGGGTGTTGTTTCAAAAAAGACGGCCGTGGCACCCACCACAATACCAAATAAAATATCAGAAGCAACTGTTGCAACTATCGCGGAACAAGAGATTCACATCATTCAAGATATGATAATAAGAACAAAACTCATCTTCGCGCCGAACTGAATGTAAAAAAATGCATGAACTTTACCTACAAAAGTATGACCCAGAAAGCTACAGACTCCTCAAAGACAATCAGAAAATGAAACTCAAAGTGTCATACGACTCCTACAATAGATAATTCACAGAAAACTTCAATATTTCTTCGGATATCGTCGTGGTGATACGTGTGACTATTTCAAATTACAAATAGATTATACCGTCAACCCGGAAAAAAAGCAGTCCTTGATTGAAAAAAAGGGAATACATCCACGGAAAGCACAAGCGTTCTACGATGACAGGAAAGCTGAAACTGAGCTAGAAAAGACGGATGAAACAGTGGATGTTATTGGCTTTGATTATGAGTAGAATTTTCCGTTTCCTGAACTGACTACTGGACAAATTTTTTACGCTCCACAAATATAGGTGTTCAATCAGTGCTTTCATTCCTGCTCTGACAATAAATCTGTCAAATATTGATACTTTATGATACCTATTCGACTTTAAATCTTTCCTACAGCCACACTACAGTTGTTAGGAAGATGCCATTTACACGTTCCAAATACAGGGTAGTGTTGTATATTCCCGATTTAGAGAAAGTACCCCGAGCCATATCATGAGAAGTTACCTCTCAAGAATGAAGAATATGACAGCTTCATGCCATTGGTTAGAAAGTACGTCCCACCTATACACTTACCATTTTATATTATATCATATTTAGTTTTTTTGTTTTTTGTCCTGTTTTTCCACCATTTTGGTGCCAAAAAAGGCTGTGACGAATTTTCAAAAAAAAGTGAAATGAATTGTGAGTTGAAAACCAACACTATGGATCACAAGTTCATTCACAGTCTCATAACAATATTCAGTTTTCATTGCCCTTCAATTGCAAAAAAGGAAGGTGCAGAATGTTCTGAAGAGAGTGATGTTATCAGTGGATTTATTTATATCCGATAGTGACGAAGAAACCCTTAGAAGATCTGCGAAGGGAATATGAAAATGAAAAAATAGGGAGACAAGAAAATCTCTCGAATATTCATCACAATATCAGAGTTGTAATTCGGGTTTCGCATTTTCAACTGAAAATTCCAAGAAACAGTTCGTTGGACAAGTTCCAGAAGTGACCACAGATGAATTGAAAATGAAATGACGAATAAGAAAGAAGATACTTCGAAACCAATATTTTATTGGCCAAAATTAGGCGATGAATCTTTGGTCACAGATGTCATTTCAAGGGCAAGGTAAAAGCAAACATGTGGAACAAGAACTATGATATCAAGGTGAGTTTTTATCAAAGGTGATATGTTCACCAAAACATGACTAAGTATGTAACTACTTTCAATTGAATTGGATTCGGTAATAACATGAGCCATGTTCCTATAACTATTCCACTCATCTTAGGAAACTCTTAGTTTTTATCAAATTCCAAATTATCTGCATAATTTCATCTACAGGTGTTATTGAAGTTAAAATATGAAATCGAAGCCTGTACCTGCACCAAAGGATGATAGATTGTATGTCATCATATAGCCTGTGTGCTATTACATGTGTACTCTAATATTTCAAGAACTGATATAGCTTGTATGTGGGTTCATCGAGCAACAGAAGTCGTAGAACCAAATGAA